>MU226354.1:2847170-2873935 GCA_018584345.1 Thuja plicata
TAGAGATGCCACTTGGCACATTTTGAGATGGCATATATGCCACATTGTACACCTTGAAACATTGATTTTGTAGACATTTTGAAATGGCATGTGCCATATTTGTATATGGAGATACTTTTGATACTTTGTATATATAGAAAATTTTCATTTTTATGTTATATTTGTGTCATATTTTATATACACATTTATTATTCATGTATATGTAATTGAATGGTTAAGTTATATCTTGACTATGATTATGATTGTTATGTCTTAAAGTTATATTTGATTATGATTATGATTTAAATTATATATTATTAAAGTTATATGTCAATTTGCTTGAATTTGTTATAATAGATGTAATAAATTACCTAGATCACTAAAATTCTTTTTTGTTTTGTAACAATACCCAAATCCTTCCTTCAATAGTACATCAACTTCTAGACTATTTTTGGTTGTTTTCTTCAAAAATTTCAGTAGCGACTGTTTATGGTTGTTTCCTCCAAAACTTTCCAAAAGACTTCCAAAAATAATAAGTGTTTTAGATACCATTTATCAAGTTATAAAACATATGTCAAACTCAACTGACATTGTTTTGTAACATCATGCTCAAAACTTGTTGTCCTCAGTCACATACCTTGGGGACACTTGGGTCGAGCATGGTCGCAAGCGTTCCAGTGACTCTGTGGGTGGAATGGGTTTGTCACTAGTGTTTACCCAGCCACTCGGAGCTGATGGAATAGACAGTTCGATGCAAGGATGGACAATTTGAAAGAGACGCTACGGAGCTACTTTCAACTGACCCTCACTGCAAGTTTTGACATCGACTGAGATTGCCTTGCTAAGAGGGAAACAAAGTCAAATTTCCCAAAACCTAGAGAGGTTTTTGTAGACCTCGGAAACATGATCCCATAACCCCTGATGGTTTTTCAATACCTCTCACAAGGCTCAAGATACGAGCCTTAGAAGATTGCTTCCCAATCAAGCTTAGTGCACCTTGGGGACACTTGGCTCAAGCGTGGTCACAAGCGTTCCAGTGACTCTGTGGGTGGAATGGGTTTTTCAATGGTGTTTACTCAGCCAACCAGAGCTGATGGAATAGACGGTTTGATGCCAAGATAGACCGTTTGAAAGATACACTATGAAGCTACTTTCAACTGACCCTCATTGCAAGTTATGGCATCAACTAAGATTTCCTTTCAATTCTAGTTACAGAGTTGAATTCCATCATAGGAAAGAAAAGATCTATGATGCCAATGGAGAATTAGTTAGAGGTGGTGAGAAAACTAAAGGTAAATTTTTCTATCTGGATTTAGCTGAAGAGACATGCTTGTTTGTATAATATAATGATGTTTGGTTATGGCATAAGAGGTTATGTCGTGTGAGCTTTGATAACTTGGTAAGCATAAGTAAATTGAAAAATGTTAGAGGGCTACCTAAGTTAAAGAAACCTAAGAATGCAATGTGTAAGCAATGTCAGTTGGGAAAAATAACTAAATCTAGTTTTAAGAGAAAAACTCATACTTCTGAGAATATTTTGGAATTGGTTCATACTGACCTTTGTGGACCTATTGGTGAGAACAGTTACCGTGCAAACAAATATTTTATTCTATTTGTAGATGACTACTCTAGGATGATGACTGTTATGTTTCTCAAAGAAAAATCAGATGCATTTCAGTTATTTAAGTGGTACTTGACATAAGTTGAAAAGGAAACATGTAAGAGTCTGAAATGTCTGAGATCTGACAAAGGAGGTGAGTTCATTTATAATGAGTTTAACAGGTTCTGCAATGACCGAGGGATAAAAAGACAGATGTCAGCACCTAGGACACCACCATAGAATGGTATAGCTAAAAGAAGAAATCGATCTATCATGGATTGTGCTAGAACATTAGTGATGGAGAAAAATGTTGCACAAAAATATTGGAGAGAAGCTGTGAGTACAGCTGTTTATATCTTGTACAGAGTACAAGTCAAGAAAGGTACAAATACTACACCTTATGAGCTATGGTATGGACATGCACCTACTGTAAGTTATTTTAAAGTTTTTGGGAGTAGATGCTTTATACTGAAGGATAACAGAAATGGTACTCTTGATGCTAAAGGAGAAGAAGGCATATTTCTAGGATATTCTACTAAGAGTAAGGCATACAAATGTTTGAATTCTACCACTAACAAAATTGTGGAAAGTGCAAATGTTAGAATTGATGAATATGCAGAAAGAAATGAACCTGAAAGTATGATTGAGCCTGAAAGTTACAAATCATTCACATATCCTAAAGAGGATGATTCTAACGAAACTAAAAAATGAAGTTGCTGAGCAACAGTCTGCACCTGCTGAGACACAAAATGAAATTGCCAGGCAACAAGAGGTGATTGCCGAGCTATTTGATGGAGATATCGAGTCACAGTTTCACCCTGAACTGAACTTGAATGATCAAACTGAAGCTGAAAAAGAGCCCACTTTGGCAAAATATGTAAGAAGGCACCATAAACTTGATCAAATCATAGGAGCAAAGGATTCTGCAGTTATGAAAAGAGGCAAATTAAGAGAAGATACATGTTTTCTATGTGATTTTGAGCCTAAGACAATAAAATATGCTTTGGATAATGAAGACTAGATTCAAGCCATGAATGAAGAGATAGACCAGATTGAAAAGAATAAGACATGGACACTTGTACCGAGACTTGACAACAAAAATGTAATTGGTACAAAGTGGGTATTCAGAAACAAGATGAATAAACATGGAGAGGTAACAAGGAATAAAGAAAGACTGGTATGCAAAGGTTATCCACAAGAGGAAGGGATTGACTATGGAGAGACATTCGTCCCAGCTGCAAGATTGGAGGGTGTGAGAACTCTACTTGCACATGCAGCCTACAAAGGATTTAAAGTATGTCAAATGGATGTGAAGTTAGCATTTCTAAATGGGATATTATAAGAGGAAGTATATATTGAACAAGCTGATGGATTTGTTGACCCAAGTAAGAGGAACATAGTTTACAGACTGCACAAGGCATTATATGGACTGAAACAAGCACCCAAAGCATGGTATGAAAGATTGCACAATTATCTGATGAAGATTGGATTTGCAAGAACAAATGAAAACAATAATCTGTATTTGAAAACAAAGCAAGGTAAAGGAATTTTATTGGCTGAAATTTTTGTTGATGACGTCATATTCAGTGGACAAGATATGATATGTAAAGCATTTTCAAAAGAGATGCAAACTGAATTTGAAATTTTTATGTTTGGTGAGATAAAATTCTTTGTTGGATTACAAATACATCAAATGAAGAATGGTATCTATATTACTCAATCAAAATATATCAAGGAGATACTAAAAATTTTGGTATGGAAGATTCAAAACTAGTGAGCACACCCATGGCTATTGGATAGAAGTTGACAAAGAATGATGATACAAAAGAGGTAAATCAAACACTGTATAGATCAATTATTGGTAAGCTACAATATGTTGTACACAGTAGACCTGATATTGCATTAGCAGTTGGAATTGTTGCTAGATTTTATGCTAATCCAAAAGAGACACATATAATGGCAGTAAAAGGAATTCTGAGATACTTGAAAGGTACAAAAGACTATGGCCTATACTACAAAATGAATGAAAAGTTTGAACTCAGAGTCTATAATGATTCTGATTGGGCTGGTAATGTTGATGATAGAAAAAGAACCACAGGAGGAGCATTTCTTTTGGGGAAAAGATTAGTTTCCTGGACAAGCAAGAAAAATAATTTCACCTCACAATCTACAGCTAAAGTTGAGTATGTGGCAGCAATAGTTAATTGTTCAAACATTGTGTGGTTGAAGATACTACTAAAAGGTATGAAGGAGGAGATCACAAAACAAGTTGTCATATATTGTGATAACACGAGTGCCATTAATATTTCTAAAATTCTTGTAATGCACTCTAAGACAAAATATATAGCTATCAAGTATCATTACTTGAGGGAGCTAGTTCATAAGAAGGAGGTGAGAGAGGAATATGTGAACACTAAGGAACAGTTGGCAGCCATATTTACAAAAGCATTACCCAAGGATGCTCATGAGTATCTAAGAGGTAAATTGGGGGTAATTCCCCTAGAAGAGGTTAACTAGTGCTTAATGGTACTATTGCATCAAATGTCTTAATCAGAACACCTAACACATTGATGCACAGTGAGTCACATTTTTAGGATGCTGCCTAAAAAAATTGTGAAGTAGAAGACAAGAATAGACAAAGAAGATCATTCATACACAAAGATGACAGGAACAACATGATACAAATATTAGAAAAGAAGAATCAATATAATGAAGATGTCAACATCTTTGACATTATTGTCAATGAGGGAGATTATTGCTAAAACAACAGATACAAGGGAGATAAACAACAGATATAAGGGAGCTGAACAATAACAGAAAACATTTCAGTGTGATTATAGACATAGAGGGAGTTAGAATGAAGCTAAAGACATTAATGAAAATTTGTTCATATCAGGGACATAGGCACTTTTTGGATTGTATGGTAACTTTGGTTGGAAATCATTGTTTTATAGTTTAGTGTTGCCATCAATGCCAAAGAGGGAGATTGTTGGAAAGATTGCTACAATGTAGACAATTGCTATTTTGTCATTGATGTCAAACCTTAACTAGTGAGACTATTGATGTATGTTTGAGTACCTTATCTATTGATTGATGAAGATTTGAAAGAATGGGATAACAAGAAGACCAAGGAAATGGTTGAGTTATGAGTATACACTAGGGTACTTGATCATCTAGCACTTTGGCAAAGTGATATATTGTTTATCTATCACTGATAGTTCACTGGAAGGTCGATGTTGAGCAAAGCAAAGTTGATGCTAAGAAAAGAGAAAGGTGATACCGAGAAAATCAAAGATGATGCCAAGCGCCAGTGAAATGCCGAGAGAGATAGAGAAAGCCAAGCAACAGTATTTTGTTTATTGATGAGATTGAGATCTATGGCCGACATAGTTGATTTTATTGGGATATGCATTGTTAATTAAGATTGGTCCACATTCATGTAATGCACGGGAAACTGTTATTAGTGCATGGATTCAATGTTTAATTAATGAATGTATTGTAGAAGTAAATTAAATGTAATGATGGAAAGATCCGTTGGATCTGACCTAACCTAAGATCTACGATCTTGATTAAGCGGAAAAAGATCTATCTGACCTAGATGAAGAGGTATATTATAACCTACCATGGTTATTGATTTTGTATCCAAGGAAGGAGAAGTGGAATGCAAAGTATTGCATGGTTAATTGACTGATTGGTAAAGACCTATCAGAGAAGGCTAAACATAGAAGCAAAGTGATTGCTTGATGAATTTCCAAGCAGATCTAAAGTTTGAGATGAAAATGAAGGCCACTCAGTGAATTAGCATTAGAGATAAAATTGGATCTAGATTTGCAAAGTAAGTTGGATGTATCAGATCACACCTGCTGATTACTTTCTAACCATTGTATCAGTTCAAATCTTTTAACCAGGTTGACCTAACAGTCATTGTATAAATCCTTTGAACAAGGTGACATTTAGATTGGAATGTTCTAAGTCCTCTAACAAGGCCACTCCTGATAGGGTGATTAAATCCTTTAAACAGGTCACATTTGACAGTGTGTTTTGTAACCTTTAACAGGGTAGGCTCCTAACAGGGCATCACTTCAAAAGAGTGAAATTTTGGTAGCATGTTACTGGTGGTTTTCCCATATTAGGTTTCCATGTTAAATCATGGTGTCAAAATGTGTGAATGTTATTGTTGTGTTTTACTGTTAAGTTTCTACAAGCTTATTTCATTAGTACATTAAACTGCACACTTTTGTTGTTTATTTCTGCTGAGCAGATATGAGTTGTTGAAGTTGGTTTAAAGTTTTATATGGGCACATCTGTACCTGAGGATAACTGATTCACCCCCCCTCTTATTTATTCTGATTGGGCTGGTAATGTTGATGATAGAAAAAGCACCACAGGAGGAGAATTTCTTTTGGGGAAAAGATTAGTTTCTTGGACAAGCAAGAAAAATAATTTCACCTCACAATCTACAGCTAAAGTTGAGTATGTGGCAGCAATAGTTAATTGTTCAAACATTGTATGGTTGAAGATACTACTAAAAGGTATGAAGGAGGAGATCACAGAACAAGTTGTCATATATTTTCATAACACGAGTGCCATTAATATTTCTAAAAATCTTGTAATGCACTCTAAGACAAAATATATAGCTATCGAGTATCATTACTTGAGGGAGCTAGTTCATAAGAAGGAAGTGAGATTGGAATATGTGAACACTAAGGAATAGTTGGCAGACATATTTACAAAAGTGTTACCCAAAGATGCTCATGAGTATCTAAGAGGTAAATTGGGGGTAATTCCCCTAGAATAGGCTAACTAGTGTTGAATGGTACTATTGCATCAAATGTTTTAATCAGAACACTTGACACATTGATGCACAGTGAGTCACATTTTTAGGATGCTGCCTAAAAAACTGTGAAGTAGAAGAGAAGAATAGACAAAGAAGATCATTCATACACAAAGATGATAGGAACAACATGATACAAATATTAGAAAAGAAGAATCAACATAATGAAGATGTCAACATCTTTGGCATAGTTGTCAAAGAGGGAGATTATTGCTAAAACAATAGATACAAGGGAGATAAACAACAGATATAAGGGAGATGAACAGTAATAGAAAAAATTTCAGTGTGATTATAGACACAAAGGGAGTTAGAATGAAGCTAAAGACATTAATGAAAATTTGTTCATATCAGGGACACAGGCACTTTTTGGATTGTATGGTAACTTTGGTTGGAAATCATTGTTTTATAGTTTAGTGTTGCCATCAATGCCAAAGAGGGAGATTGTTGGAAAGATTGCTACAATGTAGACAATTGCTATTTTTTCATTGATGTCAAACCTTAACTGGTGAGACTATTGCTGTATGTTTGAGTACCTTACCCATTGATTGATGAAAATTTGAAAGAATGGGATAAAAAGAAGACCAAGGAAATGGTTGAGTTATGAGTATACACTAGGGTACTTGATCATCTGGCACTTTGGTAAAGTGATACATTGTTTATCTATCACTGATAGCTCACTAGAAGGTCGATGCCGAGCAAAGCAAAGTCGATGCCGAGCAAAGTGAAAGGTGATGCCGAGAAAATCAAAGATGATGCCGAGTGCCAGTGAAATGCCGAGAGAGACAGAGAAATCCAAGCAATAGTATTTTGTTTATTGATGAGATTTGAGATCTATGGTCGACATAGTTGATTTTATTGGGATATGCATTTCTAATTAAGATTGGTCCACATTCATGTAATACATGGGAAACCATTATTAGTGCATGGATTCAATGTTTAATTAATGACTATATTGGAGAAGTAAATTAAATGTAATGATGGAAAGATCCATTGGATCTGACCTAACCTAAGATCTACGATCTTGATTAAGCGGAAAAAGATCTATCTGACCTAGATGAAGAGGTATATTATAACCTACCGTGGTTATTGATTTTGTATCCAAGGAAGGAGAAGTGGAATGCAAAGTATTACATGGTTAATTGACTGATTGGCAAAGACCTAACATAGAAGGCTGAGAAGAGAAGCAAAGTGATTGCTTGATGAATTTCCAAGCAGATCTAAAGTTTGAGATGAAAATGAAGGCCACTCAGTGAATTAGCATTAGAGCTAAAATTGGATATGGATTTGCAAAGTAAGTTGGATGTATTAGATCACACCTACTGATTACTTTCTAACCATTGTATCAGTTCAAATCCTTTAACCAGGTTGACCTAACAGTCATTGTATAAATCCTTTGAACAAGGTGACATTTAGATTGTAATGTTCTAAGTCCTCTAACAAGGCCACTCCTGACAGGGTGATTAGATCCTTTAACCAGGTCACATTTGAAAGTGTGTTTTGTAACCTTTAACAGCGTAGGCTCCTAACATGGCATCACTTTAGAAGAGTGAAATTTTGGTAGCATGTTACTGGTGGTTTTTCCCATATTAGGTTTCCACGTTAAATCATGGTGTCAAAATGTGTGAATGTTATTGTTGTGCTTTACTGTTAAGTTTCTACAAGCTTATTTCATTAGCACATTAAACTGCACACTTTTGTTGTTTATTACTGTTGAGCATATCTGAGTTGTTGAAGTTGGTTTAAATTTTTATATGGGCACGTCTGGACCTGAGGATAACTAATTCACCCCCCTCATAGTTATTCTGAATTCATCCTAACAGTAGTATATTTTAATAAATAGTATTGTTTATATATTATATAAATATAATATATATATTATTAATATAAATTATATTTTATATTATAAGATAATATACTATTTTTATAATATAATATATAAATATAATTTGAAATATTAATATGATGAATTAAAATATTAAATATATTTATTTAATAAATTATAGTAGTACATAATAAACTAATATATAATATATTATTATATATTTATAATAATATATCATATATTAAAATAAATATAAACATTTATTTAATATTCAATATTCTGAAACATATTGGATATCAGATAGTTCTGTAAGTATCCAATATTCGATATGTTTCAAAATATCAGATACTAGATAAATTATCACATATTGGTTAGCTTCATATATCTGATTTTTTCGATATGCGATATCTTTTAGCTTTTTCCATGGCTACATGTACTAACACCCAAGCCAACCAGAAAGTCAACATGACTTTTTCAATTTTGGGCAAATGGAAAACACATTTTTTTATATTGCAACTTTTTGGCTCCTCATGATTGGTTCCTCATGATCTTACACATACCCAAAATTGATGGCATATCTAGGAGAACATGTGGAGACAATTCCCAAGGAAATAATACACTTTATTAGGCCACATGAAAGGACTTGAGGATTAGGCATAATTGGGATATTAGTTTTTGAACTAATGCTTTGTCAATTTCATAATTTATGGTTTGTTGTGAGAGCTCATTTATTAACAGTCTATGTGCCTAGGAGGATTCATGGCGGCTTCACTTAGTGAATCTGAATCATAGCACATGTGTTTGTGGCATACTAAAGAATCCTCCTATTTTCAAAAAGTGGTGCAAGAGCACCTAAAGGTCTTAATGAAGATCTTTGAAAATTTTGGCTTGTAGGTGGTTCTAGCCAACCGCTAGGGTAATAGGGACTACTGATAAAGTCCCAAGTTTGATGTGATGTGTGTTTTTAGGTAAGATTCTTTTGAGTCATGTTTTTGGTTGGTTCAAATAGGTTCTAGTGCTTAAGTCCTAGAATAGTCAAAGTTGGTCAAAGATTGACCAAGACCCCAAATTGAAGGGAAAAATGTTATTTTGTTGTTTTTAAGTGTTTTAGGATCCAATGGATCGATTTTGGATCAATTTGAGCAAGAAGGGATAGTAGAAAGTCAAATGTGCGAAAAGTTGTAAAGTTTCTCATGACAACTTTGCAACTTTGCAAAGTTATCATGACAACATTTCAAAAAATCTTGGAAATGGTTTTAAATGGGTTCAAATCCTGACCTTAGGGTCTGAGCACATGGGGTTGACATATATAAGGTTAGACAAACCCTAATCTAGGGGTTGGTTGTCAGTTTTATACGAATTGAATAGGAAGAAGCACTGAATTCTATGTGACAGAGCTACTTTTGCCATCATCCAGACCTTTAATGGATTGAATGGTCTACTATAATGCATTGAAACTTTAGTTCTTTTTATGTAGTTAATATTTGTGGAATCAATTTGGGATTTTGGTACTTTTCCTTATCATTTTGCAAATTCTTTAAGTTCTTCTGGTTCGCTGTCTAGTCTAGAGGCAACCATGTAAATATGGCTCCTTCTCGAGTTCCTGAGGTTGAAACTCAATGGCCACTTGGGATCAAGGAGGAAACTTTGTAAATAGTTTAAATATGTATTTTGGATTTTTTGTGTGCAGGGGAGCTATTTATTCAAGCAGGCCCTCAGCGAGTACAGTGGTATTCTGGCTAGGAGTCTATATAGTGCAGAGGCAAGAAGACTTGCTTGATGGATTTGTTTGTGCAAATCACGAGATGGAGAGTGTAGGGGAATGTATCAAGGATTTTTAGTGGAGGGGAGAAGTTCTTAGGGGTTCAGGTGAGCACCTTGGAATAAAAAAGAAACTAGATTGTCATTCATGCCCTAGAGACCCTAAAAAATATGGGTTTGTTGAAAGTCCAGTGTACAGACACTTTGGGAACTTAAAACCTAGAAAATATTGAAGCTTAGGATGAACATATAAAGGATCCACAGTCATTTTGGTGGGTTGCTAAGGATAGTTGGGAAGAAATCCAACTTTTTAGTTTCTAGGAGGCCTAATTGGGCTAAAAAGGCTACAAGGCCTAAAACAAGAAACTAATGAACTCGATGGAAAATATTTGAAAGAATCCATCAGAATGGGTCAAAATTGATTGAAAGTAAAGGGGAAGTAGTGGGAATACCTTTTCCTATTGCCAAGAGGAATTTGGGAGCATAGTTCCCTGATTGAGCCTATGGTGCATAGTGGATTTGTGTAGGAATGAAGAGAGTTTGAAGTTGGTGAAGAGGTCTGGAGGGAGTAGGGGAACCATAGGAGAGTCCTCTGGTTAGGGTAGAGATAAGTACCCTAGGAAGACCAAAGATAAGGTCTTGAGAAGAGAAAGAGTGCTCTTGTGAATTAGATCTCCCCATCAAAAAGTATTGCACTAAACTACCTTTTTTCACCCCCCTCCAATACCCCTTCAATACCCATCAAACCCATTTTCCAATACAAACCCCCACCCCGCACTGTAAAAAAACCCCTACCCGCTATTTAGGCTATATATTGCCCCCCGTTTTTCACCCATTTTAAACTCCCCATTATGAACACATGTGATAGTGTATTGCCCCTTTAGTGAAGACCACGTGGGAGGATTGCCTACTTAAAGATCATTTGGAAATTAAACGAAGTAGATAAGTTCCATTTAAAGGGCTAGAAGAAAGGTTCCTTCTTCCCCATTAATTTTAAGTGGCATGATTTTCAAGTGGCCAACAAAGAAGGTCTTGACCATATTTATTCTTTGTTGAATAGATATAGAACGTCTTTGTTGTTGCCAGGATCGGTTTTGACCCCCAGTGATTTATCAATGCAATTAGGCTTAGTGTAAAAAATCCTTTTTGTTCATGAGATGTATTTTGACAACAATGTGATGAGGAATTACTCATCGTTTGAAGAAGTGAAATACAAGAGAAATAAGTGGTTTATAATTTTGAAGGTCAATATAGAAAAGATATATCATTCCAAGGTTTTTTTGAAAAAAAAAAGAGATAGAATTGTTAAAATCTAGAAGATGGTGGAGAATGTAGATGAAATAATGGTTCCTCAAGAAGAGAGACCTACAATTTACAAAGATCCCAGTGTACTTTTGAACCCATATGTCATACATAGAAGTGAAGAGCTCAAAGCATCATTTGAGGGTGTTGCAAAAGAATAGAGCCAACAAATTAAGAGGCAAGGGATCTCGGAGGACAAAGAAAAAGCTCCAATAGAAATAATTGATGTTGAAGATGTACAAGAAAAGTTAGGAGCTACGCAACTTGAGTTCGACTCAATTGGGATGCTAGTGCCTTTAGTGCCCTATAATAGGAACATTAATTTTTTTACCGTTGCCAATGACGACACATAAGACATAAGGTCCCTAACTTGTTAAAACTTTTTGTGTATAACATTATTTTTAGTTATCTAATCCTTATTGATATCTATGACATTGTTTGTTAAGTAATAAATATCTTTATTAACTTATTCCAAATTGATATCAACATTCCTCTTTATTGATAATATATTTCTAATTCCAACATGAGTATTTATACCTCCACCTCAATGATAAATATCTAGTCCAACATACGTGCTTTTAAATCCACCTCATTAATTGTTCCATCCTTAATTTTCTTCTGCCTCTAGCTCATTACTTATTCTATCCTCAAAATTCTTTACATATTAACCACTATTTTTTTAAAAAAAATATCTTAATGATGCCTATACTCTTACTCTTATACTCTCACTATTGATTACCTAGGGTTTCCTTTAGATGCTCTATCATAACTCAAATTTGTCCAAAGACTATAATTTTGTCTTTTATAACTACCCATAAAATCTACTTTGCAACTGCTCATTTTGTTCCTCCATTGCTATAAGCATTTCGAGCTTTATTCAATGAAAACAAAGTCACCGCCTACACTTTAACGACAAAAGTTGGAATTGAAAATAAACAAGAAAAGTTTTTAAAAGTTAGTTGAAAAATTCTTCTCTTATTTCTTGTCACACAATTAAAAACTATTCTACCTGCGCGTTTCTTCCTTCCCAGGTTCCTTCAAATGTCAATGACAGGAAACTGAGAAAAAGCATTTATAGATCAATCTTATCATTAATTTTATAGTGCGTTTGGACTTTGTGACATACTTTGTATTTAAAGCTTACAGTTGGTATGTCAAAGATTTTACTTTTAGGTTGTTCATCAAAGACAAAGGAAGTGATAAATGCCAGAGCCTCTCAAACTTATCTTTCTCTTGAAAGGGACTTCTAACTCTTCCTTTGTTCACACCACCTACTTTTTTAATGCAGAAGTCAAAACATGGGATGCTTTTGTGTTCTCCAAGGCCACCATTGTTCAGAACATGGGGGACACTCATATCTCTGCAATACCAGCTTTTAACTATCAAGCTCAAGGTAATGCCGGAATTTCTTTTGTCTAAATGGGCCTACTCCGGTCATTTCCAACCTAAGTCTGGATTAAATCATTCTGATTTTCCTTTTTTAGCACAACAAGAGTGCTATAAAGAAAATGATTATCTATTTTTCTAAGATGTAGTTTCTTTTATGCATTGCAATTTATCTATTAATTTAGGTGTTGGATAGTCATTTTCCACTATTATGAGCTTTATGCTTGTAAATTTGCATTTTCTCAAATAACTGACTAATCAAACACACATGCTGTTGTTTGGCTATGTATTAAGAAAAAGCTACATATTGACCAGGAGATTGAGCCATCAAGACTATGGTCATAAGCTCTGCACTAGGAATATGAGATACATATATGCCAATTTGGACTTCTATCATAGTGATGCTTTGGCAATGGGGATTGGTTTCTATTGGTAAGAGAAGAGGAGTTCCGTGGCTCTTTGAGAGTTGTGCAAGGTGTATTATTCTCATGATCAAGAAACATCTAGCGATGGGGCACTTCAAATTGTGATGGGGCACTTAAAGTTGTGGTGGGGTTAACTTGCACTTTTATTTCATTAACACAGTCGAACATATCATGGATTTGAAATATTTGGAGAAATTATTATCAACAATGTATTGAGAAAAAAGAACATTCTTTCCAAATGCTAAATAGCATTTCCACTTCAAAAGATTGTCATATATGAATGGATTTAGTTAGGATTATGGGTCAATCTCTTAGGGGGATCATATGCCAAGAGAAGGGCTCATGTCCAAAAGCTTTGTACAAATGACGAATCCAATGTCAAATAGGTTGAGCTCTAGAACAAAACCAAAAGACATGGATAAACGTTTTCAAATGCCCACAAAAAATGTCAACAAAGATTAAAAATTCCTCAATGAATTAATCTAGATCTAAAAGACACTCATATAAAGTATACCTAGCCAATTGAGCAAGCTTTAGTTTAATGATAGCCATCTAAATCATTTGAAACCTATGTTGTGGCATCTCTATCATTTATTCTTATAGACTAATTATTATTTTTTCCTAAACCCTTTAAGCTCATTATCTAAATCTATTTGACAAAAGGACAAGATTTAAAAAAAAATAAAAAATACAAACATTTAGAAAAAATGAAATGAAAGCAAAGCACATATTATGCTCCTAAAACATAATCACATTTTAGAAGATCATATTTTATTTTTTATTTAAATCTCTAATGATATCTCATACTCTCCACTACCAAAGATATCCCCTAAATACTTCATCATAATTCAATTATTCATCCTCTCAGAGAGAACTACGATTTGATATCCTTTCTCATCTATCAAATTTACTCTTCCATCTTATTAACAAAAGGATAATTTCATATTATTATTATTTATATAAAAAATCTTTTATTTAATTGTTACTGATATTCATTTTATAAGAATTAGTAACAAAAGGCTAGATTAGCGATTGGAAGGTCAAAAGTAATAATAATATAAAATTCTTTTGTCATCCTGTTATACTCACAACTACAGAAAAGTGTTCGAAATCCAATCCTTTCCCTAATCATTCAATAGATCAAGAATACCCACAACACTATCAGAGAAATTGTTGGACGGCCTACATTGACCAAATTGCTTGTATTATAAAATAATTTGAATGATGATTATCACACAATTTAATGTAATTTTCTTGTCTCTGGTTTGTTGTAGCCGGTCTTTTTGTTCCTCCACTACCCTGTTCTAATCATTTCAAATTTTATTAAAAAAAACCACTTACCGAATACAGGAAAAAACATAATTTAAGTGGGAATCGAAACTAACAAAATGATTATAAAAAGTTGAGTTGAAATTTTGTATTCTTATTCCTTGTCACACAATCAAAACTATTTCTCCTTACCATATTTCTTCCTTCCCAGATTCCCTGAAATGCCAATTACAGGAAAAACGAGAATAAACATTTCTAGATTATTATTATTATTAATTTCATAGTGTTTGAAGTTTGTGAAACTCTAGAAAACATGCACGCACAAATGCAGAAGTCCTGAAAATGATTGTGACAGAATTTGTATTGACAGCTTACAGTTGGGGTGTCATAGTTTTCGGCTCTGTTGTTATTGGCAGACAGCATAGACAACATGGACACAGTGAAAGTGATAATGTCTCTCAAACTTATCTTTGTCTTGAAAGTGATAATGTCTCTCAAACTTATCTCCAGCTGCCTTTGTTGACACCACAGACAACCTTTTTTCTGCACAAGTCAACACATGAGATGCTTTTGTGTTCTGCAATTCCACCTTACACTTTGTTAAATTAAAAAAACGTTGTGGGTGGAGAAAGTCACATCTCAATGTTCAGGGAGGATAGTCTTCAATATAACTAGTGTTAAAAAAAGCTGTTTAATAGCAGGGATTGTAGATCTTATAGAAGGAGCGAGGTCATGATTATCTAGTTTCCACACATTGAGACCATCTTCAGCATTGTCACAGAGGTCTTGTCATGTTACATTAAATAGTTGTGATGTTGTGTTGGCAGTTAAGCTAAGTTGTGTGCGTAAGGTCACGAGGTTGTAGTCAAGTTAGTAGTTTAAGTTGCGACCTTGCGATGAGGTTAATGTAGCGGTCAAGTTATAGCTTTTCGCAACATCACATGACAAGTAATGGTTAAGTGTTCACGGTTGCGATCATGCGATAAGTGTTTTTTAGTGTTTAAGTTTATGTCTACCGTGGGTTTGACAACATCTTTTAGGGTTAAATCATTGAAGTGGGAACTATTAGGATCAAGTAATACTGAGAGGGGGGGTGAACCAATATTACAATAGTTTATTACCAAACTTAACAAATTCAAACTTAACCAAGCAATTACTGAAGTTAGAAGAACACACACATAAAGTAGGAAACTCATAACACCATGATTTGTTAATGAGGAAACCATGGCCAAGGGAAAAGCCCGGTGGGGATGATACACAAAAATGATGCACTAAGAGTATAGTGTCCCTATTAGGAGACCTAGCCCTGTTAGAAGCTGAATATTACATTTAGTACATATCCGTGTCAAGGGATAGAAACCTTGTTAGGGGTATACAATGAGCTCACTACTCTTACAATGCAAACCTGTCAATTACAATGATTGATCAAAACATGAACTGCACAAGCATATGCTATGCTCATGTAGTCCCAGTTATAGCTCGCAACATCCTTTGTTTGATTCTACTATAAAAATGCATCTATCTGTTCCACACACATCTTCGCATCTCTAAACATCTTCACATATATACTCGATCTCATAACTCTTCGAGTTGTCTCACAAATATATCACAAAACATGTCAACCAGTTAATCAATTAGGAAATACATAGTTGATGATCATACATCAACAAAATTAGGGTAGGAACCAAACTAAATCCAAAGTACAGCACTTCTGGATTCCACATTATACTTCCTTAAACATCGCAACCACTTATCTACCCTATTTCACCCCTGGATTGTGTTCACATAAATTCAACAATATGTAACTCTCTCTAGTCAACTCCAAAATACATGTGACCTTAAATGAAGGTCTACTACATCCCATAGTACACTCCTCTAAGATCACATGATTTAGTTCATTACATACTGTGCTCGCCAGGCAAAACTGTACAACTATACTATGTCTACTGCTTCCAGGACTTAGTTATTTTTCCAAACAGAATCTCCAAAAATAGATTTCACTCCAAGCGACCATCCCAATAACTAGTGTTGCAATAAATGACAACCTCTAAGATATACTCATCATGCCACTTGCCAACAATCTCCCCTTTCACATTGCGTACAGTTGGGATGTCATACCTTTCAGCTCTATTGTTATTGGCAAACACGATGGACAGAGTGAAAGTGATAATATCTCTCAAACTTATCTTTGTCTTGAAAGTAATAATATCTCTCAAAATTATCACCATTTGCCTTTATTGACACCACAGACAACCTTTTTTATGCAGAAGTCAACACATGAGATCCTTTTGTGTTCTCCAATTCCACCTTACACTTTGTTAAATAAATAAAACATTGTGGGTGGAGAAAGTCACATCTCAATGTTTAGGGAGCATTGTCTTCAATATAACTAGTGTTAAAAAAAGTTGTTTAATAGCAAGGATTGTAGATCTTATAGAAGGAGCTAGCTCATGATTATCTAGTTTCCACTCACTGAGACCATCTTCAACATTTTGGAATGAGTTCCCAGAGAGAGCACTACCATGAACATCATCTTTATTAGTTTGCCTTTCATTATTAGTTGACTATAGTAGCCTTGGGAGGACTAAAATTGTCACTACAAGGTGATAGATACTTGTCATATTGTTTGGGCATCTAGAGGGTCTTCTATTGTGTTATTGGAAAGAAGTTGAAATCTTATAAGAGGGTTGTTGGAACTGTAAAAATTTGGCTAAGTGTTTGATGTTTTTCCTTCAAGATTGCTATTAGAATGTTTTTCCTTACAATTTTTTTTCATGTGTCGAGCAATTTAGGTTTGCATTCAAGTTGGAAGTCAAAATTGCATAACCTGTCTGAGCTGGCTTTTTCTTATTGGTCTATGTTTTATGTCATGGAGGTCAGTTGAAGTCAAAAGCTCTTTTTCTACTTTACCACTTGTTCGCAAGTCTTATTTGGTTAAAGGTTTTATTTATGTGAACTAGCAATGTCTTATAAACAGTCGAGCGCAAGGTTGCGAGATTATAAAATGTTAAGTATAAAGGGTTGCGATCTTGCAAAGGTGTTAAGTTATTTGTATCGCATTGTCACAAAGGTCTTGTCATGTTACATTAAACAGTTGCAATGCTGCGTTGGCGGTTAAGTTAAGTTGTGTGCACAAGGTCGCAGGATTGTAGTCAAGTTAGTAGTTTATGTTGTGACTTTGTGATGAGGCTAATGTGGTGGTCAAGTTATCACTTTTCACAACATCGCATGACAAGAAATGTATAAGTGTTCATGGTTGTGATCATGCGATAAGTGTTTTTTAGTGGTTAAGTTTATGTCTGTCACGGGTTTGACAACATCTTTTAGGGTTAAATCTTTGAAGTGGGAACTGTTAGGGTTTTAATTAATACTAAGAGGGTGTGAATCAATATTACAACACTTTATTATAAAACTTAACAAATTCAAACTTAACCAAGCAATTACTGAAGGAAGAAGAACACACACATAAAGTAGGCAACTCATAACACCATGATTTGCTAAGGAGGAAACCCTGGCCAAGGGAAAATCCCGGTGGGGATGATACCCACAAATGATGCACTAAGAGTATAGTGTCCCTGTTAGGAGACCTAGTCCTATTAGGAGCCGAATATTACATTTAGTACATATCCCTGTCAAAGGATAGAAACCATGTTAGGGGTATACAATGAGCACACTACTCTTTCAATGCAAAACTATTAATTACAATGATTTATCAAAACATGAACTGTACAAGCATCTGCTATGCTCAATTAGTCCCAATTATAGCTCGCAACATCCTCTATTTAATTCTTCTATCAAAATCCATCTATATGTTCCACACACATCTTCACATCTCAAAACATCTTCACATATATACTCGATCTCATAACTCTTCTAGTCGGCTCACAAATATATCACAAAATGTGTCCAACACTTAATCAATTAGAAAATACATAGTCTATGATCATACATCAACAAAATTAGGGTAGGAATCAAACCAAATCCAAAGTAGCAATTCTGAATTCCACATTATACTTCCTTAAAGATTGCGACCACTTATCTGCCCTATTTCACCGCTACACTGTCTTCGCATAACTTCAACAAGATGTAACTCTCTCTAGTCAACTCCAAAATACATGTGACCTTAACTGAAGGTCTGTTAAATCCCATAGTACACTCATATAAGATTTCATTACTTATTTCATTAGATACTCTGCTCTCCAGGAAAAATTGTACAACTATACTCTGTCAACTGCATCTAGGACAATCATTTTTCTAAACAGAATCTCCAAAACTAGATTGCACTCCAAGTGACCATGCCAATAAGTAGTTTTTCCATAAATGACAACTTCTAAGGTATACACATCATTCCACTTTCCAATAATCTCCCCCTTTGGCATTGATGACAACACTTAGTGAAAATTTACTTGGTGTCAAATGCCAAACTATCGACTCTACATTTTTCACACTACACTTATTACTCCCCCTTTGACATCAATGAAAAAGGTATACTCAGAAATATAATTATATACACATCAAAATTGTAGAGCTTCTCACCAAAAACTCACACCATGTTTCTAAGATCTTTAAGTCTACTTTCCATGTCTTCTCCAAGATTTGACCTACATGAATAAGACCATTCAAAGAAAAGGATGATATCTATGTATCCTTGAGTATCATAGGTAGATATCCATCAAGGGATTTACTCACTGTTTCCATGTTCTCAAGGTGTTTCTCTAGAATTGATAGTTTAGGAGTAAGCATACTCCTCAACATAGAAAATCTCCCCAACACTCTTGACTTCTCAGTTTCGAGCACACTAATTTTATCCACTAACTTGGATACTTCCTTATCCATCCCAGAAATAGATTGTTAGGAGGACTCACAATTCTTCCCCAAATCATCCAATGTCTTCTCATCATTATGGATTATGTCAAAAAAATTCTTTATATGCCTTGAAGGGTTTATGCAGTAGCTATACATCTTCTTTCCATGCTCATTGCAAGATCTAATACCAGAGATAGTGGTATCTAATATACTGATATCCCACTTCAATGACTGATATATCTCTTCCAACTTCTTTTCCATGTATTCTCTCTTAACTTTTATATTTGTGGCATTCTCCAAGAAGTAAAGTGAACATCAAAGTCATGAAGGACTTTGTTCAGATTGTCCACTGTATCATTACCCTGAAATGTGAAAGGTAATAGTAGAATGTTGTTTATTCTATCTACAACCCTATTCAATACCTTTGTCTCTTTCTCTATCCTCTGTTCTCATCTCTCCTTAGCCTTAGTAAATGCTACTTTGTCTCTTTCTCTATCCTATATTCTCATCTCTCCTTAGCCTTAGCAAATGCTATGTATGAAAACTTCATCAATTCATCCTCATCAATACCATCAACATCAGTGTTCATAGGTTTATCATTACTTGCCAACAATAGAGTTGAAGAGATAGGAAGAGATACATTAGTTTATTGCTTAGCTTCTTCCTTAATCTCATCTTCCTTCTTTACCTCAATCAAACTCTCTTTAAGTTCATCCTTAGTGCCCTGATATTTTTCTTCAGTAGCTCCTTTCCTTTCATCCCCACTTAATGTGCCAAGATCTAATATATTAATTGTGCCTTGTTCATTTCTTCCATCTGCTTCATTAATTGTATCAATATTCCATTGAAAATGGTCACCAATATCTTATGAAGTGTCCAAAGACACAGGCACACCAAAAACAAAGAAATCTGGTTTTTTAACTATACTAAAAAACTAATTACTGTCATATTGATCCTTAGATGATTCAATGTGTACATCTACGTATTTAGAGGACTCTCCTCTCAGAATAGTTTTGGGATTAGTAGCCTTGGGCCTAGGAGGTGAAAGCTTTTCTAGTTCAGTTTCTATTAATACCTTATCAATATCCTTGTGGGTTTCTTCTATAACTTCACTATACTTTCTCCCCATAATTTTTATGAATCTTGATTTTATTCTCAGCAGGGGCTTAATAGATTTCATTATTCTCTCATGCTCATCAAATGATATAACATGTAGTGTATTTTATATGGCTTTTATCCTTATCTAATCATCTTCTTTAAGTTCCAACTGCTTCCTTACTTCCAATTTATCACATAAGTCCTTAGGCATACTACCTTCCATTTCAAGTAGATTCTTTTTAAACATTAGCATGTGATTAATGACAATATCCTCAATCATAATTTTGTAACTATCATTTTACCTCTCATAGTATTTAGATAATTGATTCAAATTTCCTTGATCGCCTATCCCCTTTGACAACATCCTTAGATCTAGTTTCCAAATTTTTCTCTCACCTGGTTTATCTTCAATTTTCTCCTTTGTTTTCTTCTTTTCAATCTTCTTTTATTCTTTCTTCACTTCTTCTTTCTTCTCTTCTTGTTCCTTCTCTTCTCTTTCCTTCTCTTCTTCTTTCTTCTCTATGCCAATCCTTTTCCTTTTAGGTTGTGAGTTTTGTTTAGAGGACCTTGTCCTTCTCACAAGGATCTCTATTTCCTTCACTGTCTCATTCATGTTTGTTCTCTGTGATGTCCTCTTAGGTGGTGTAGGAGTAGTATCAGGTACATTGACCACAATAGGAGGTGAAGTAGTAACCTCTACAACTTCAGGAGGTGGAAGGGTTACAAGAGACGTGCTCGCCAATCTAGAAGATCCTTCTACCATCTTCTTCCTAACCTCTTTCATCTCATCTCTATTTATACCCGCCTTCTCTGCAATATTGTCAACCATTTTTTCAGTCTTTCTTTTACTTGCTTCCCTAGTTTGTTCATCTTGGATTTTGACATACTTTTCTTCATAAGTTCCCCATCTTTCTTCTGAAGAATCAATCTCAGAAGATAGAACATGTTCTAATTACATGGTAAGAACCTCTACACTTACCTCAAAACCCATAGGGTAACTCCATTTCTTCCTTGGTTCAACTACCTTGAAGTATACACAATAAGTTTGAACCATGAAATAGATTGTATCTTTATATTTCTCAACTATTGCCCCAGGGATTTTTACTCTTTCCTTCATTTGTCTTTGAAGAATTTCAAACATTGCGAAGAGTTCACCATCAAACCATGTACTATTTTTCCTACTATAACTATTAGTTACTTGAATATGAGTGGGTTCACTGTTTTTCCATGCCCTAGGGTGCATTCCATGAAACTTATGAACTATGTGAATATGGATATGTATCAGTGATGATCCAAACCTAAATGCTTTCGATTTATCTCACTTAATTTGCTTAACATTCTCACAGAACTGATGTCTTAGTATTTTGCATCCAAGTTATATTTCACATTCTCCTTCACCATCTTATAAGCCATCATAATAACTCCTGCATAAATTGAATTATCTCAGTTGTTGTAGTGAAGTTTGTATCCCAAAACCATAGAAATTAATCTCACATCTTACTGAAAGATGTTGGCAATAGTAATTTCTCTCTTGTCCCACTTAGAATGTGTTAGGGTTTCAACATGTTTCTTTGTGTTCTTCTTTGCAATAGGGATAATGCACATCATGAATCAACTCACTGGAAATCTTAATAGGTTTCTCACCTATCCATAGAAATTGATCATGAACTTTGATAAGAATAATCTTAACGCATTCTTCCTCACTGAACTCATAGAGTTTCACCATTTGCATGATGCTTAGATTCTTTAAATGAGATAACTCATCTTTCCAAGATCCATCATCCTTAATCATGTCTTTCATTTAATTGTATATTTCAAAGTCTCCCAATGACTCATACTTGCAATGTATGTATGCCCTAATGTCCTTCACGTGAAGCATGTTGTAGCGTGTTTAAAAAAGCACACCTTCTGGGTCATCTTCTGTGGACTTGCAAGGGAATTTCTTAGACTTGTACCTTGACCTCTCACTAACATAAAATATCAATGAAGTATCCATAGTAATCAAATTTCATAGAAGATCAAAATACGTTTTACTCGAAGAATCAAGGTATGTACACTTAGCGATCTTAGAAACTTTCTAGCTTCTCTGCTTGCTCCTGTGATCTCCTTTAGTTCTGCTTAAGTTGTGATTAGAAATGTCTAAGGAAGTGAACTTATACTTTTCCATACACAAATTGACACATTTCCCAATGAAATTATAAGCCTACAATGATCTAGTAATCCATCTTTCTGGTGATCATCGAATATAGTGTATATAGCCAAGCGATCTCAGATATAGACTCTAAACAAATCATATTTACTTTCCATAAGCTTGGAACAACTTATTCTGCACAAATAGGGGCTGGATAGATTTTTGTTTTATTTCTCCAAATCTCCCCCTTAGGCCATGCTTGGCCATTTAGGTTGATGTAGCAACATTAGGTGAGGGTTCAATAGCACCTACAGATTCTCCCTGATCCTTAGTCTCACTATGTTCCTTTTGTTTCCATACTTTACCACTGTCATTGTCTCCTTCCTTCTTATACATTTGATCAAACTCATCCTTGTAATCTGCAACACTTTTCTATATGTCCTTGATTATTACATTTATAACATGTTGGAGATGATTTTCTCTGATTAACCTGTAATCTCTAATTCCTTGCAATGTGCCCAAATTTGATGACTTGTAACATGTAATCCTAGTTATTGTTTCTTTTATGTTGTAATCTTGTTTTGTGTAGGATTGATAAGGTTTTCTACATTCTGTCTTCTTGTACCCATATTCATAGGAATTGAAACAATAACTAGAAAAGGGCTTATAAGGAGACTTACCTCTCCAATCCCTCTTCACATGTAACCAATTTTGTTACATCCAAAGTATATTCCTCTGAAAGGTATGATCTTCTCTCTAGGTTCCTCTTGTTGTATAAGATCTTCCTGTCAATTAGGTGTCTCAACTGATTTGCCTTCAGACTGTCTTTCTTGAGATTTTGAGCATTCTGCTTTATCAAAGACAACTCCTTTCATATCACCTTTAGGCTTTTTCCTTTCTCCCTGTTCATCAATCTTTGCACTACTCGCATGGATTTTTTTAATGTGACTCTTTTCTTCAACAAGTTCTCCCTTAATGATGTGATTATATTTCCCTAATTCATGATACTTGATTTTGTAATCATCAAGTTCAAACTACATCTTTCCCATATGTTCATTTTCATTCTTCAAGATCTCTTCAAGTTTTATCTTTTAATCTTTCACTTGTTGAATTTCTTTAGTTATTTGAATAGTGGTAACTTCACATTTCAACACTTCTTTGTCTTTTTCAAGCTATTTTATCTGATTAGATGAATCAATATCAGCTTCCTCCTGTATATTTTCCATAAGATCTTGCCTTTGGTTCAAGCTATTCTTTAAGATTCTTTATGAAATCCTTAGCTCTTCTCAATTTAAATTTCAATTCAGCATTATCAGCTTTTGCCTTATCAATGTCCTCAAGTGTTGCCTCAAAGCTTTCTTCTAAACTACTTGAATCCATCTGAATCTCACTCAAACTATTAGGCTCTCTCCAAAGGCCATAATATTTGATACCAATTGTTAGCATTAAATATGGAGAGTGGGGGGGGGGGGGGAATCGATAATACAATACTTTNCATAATATTTGATACCAATTGTTAGCATTAAATATGGAGAGTGGGGGGGGGGGGTGAATCGATAATACAATACTTTTTTTTATAATAAAAGTTAACAAATTCAAACTTAACTAGCCAATTACTGAAGTAAGAAGAACACACACATAGAGTAGACAACTCATAACACCATGATTTGTTATCAAGGAAACCTCAGCCAAGGGGAAACTTCAGTGGGGATGATACCCAGAAATGATGCACTAAGAGTATAGTGTTCATGTTAGGAGACCTAGCCCTTTTAGGAGCTGAATAATACATTTAGTACATATCCCTATCTAAGGATAGAAATTCTGTTACGGGTATACAATGAGATCACTTCTCTTACAATGCAAAAATGCCAATTACAATGATTTATCAAAATATGAACTGTACAAGCATCTGCTATGCTCAAGTAGTCCCAATTATAGCTCACAACATCCTCTTTCTGATTCTGACATCAAAATACACCTATCTATTCCACACACATATTTGCATCTCAAAACATCTTCGTATATATACTTGATCTCATAAATCTTCTTATCAACTCACAAATATATCAAAAAATATGTCCAAAACATAATCAATTACAAAATACATATTCGGTGATTTTCCATAAAAAATATTAGGGTAGGATAGAAACCAAATAGAAATTAGTCCTTCTGGATTCCACATTATACTTCCTTAAACATCACGACCACTTATGTGCCATGTTTCATCGCTGCACCATCTTCGCATAACTTCAACAAGTTGTAACTCTCTCTAGTCAACTCCACAATACAAGTGAACTTAACTGAAGGTCTAATACATCCAATAGTACACTCCTCTAATCTTGCATGACTTAATTCATTACATACTGTGCTCACTAGGAAATAGTGTACAACTATATTCTGTCAACTACTTTCTGGACTTAGTCATTTTTCCAAATAAAATTTCCAAAACTGGATTAGACTCCAAGCGACCGTGCCAATAGGTAGTATTTCCATAAATGAAAAACTCTAAGGTATACTCATTAGGATACTTTCCAATAGGAATAAGCGCAAGGGTTTAAGATTTTTAAAACTAACTAATGTTCTATGCAGACACAGGAAGATCGCAAGTATTTTTATAAAGACTTAAAGTTTGTTGCGATGGTGCAATATTTTTCCATGTATAATATGATTGATCTAAAGAATGAAAATCCTGGTCTTAAAATTGCAAATTTTTTAAAATGATATATTAGTTTTTTTCACTGGTGCGAGATGCTACTATGTGTCTCAGGTGTAATAATTAACAGTTATCACAAGTTTGCAGGTTTTCTTTGCCTTAACATTTCTTACATATCCAATCATGCAAAGATGTTTTGAGATGACGGTTAAGCGTGAGCTCGTAGGTTAATGATGCAATTTCATTTGAAGGTTGCGATCATGTGGAATGACTATTACGGCTTGGCACAAGTTCACAAGGTATAATGCAAGTTAGGATTTGGTGATGCGAAGCCATGCTAAGCTTCCATATTGAATTTTTTGACAGTTTACTTTAGTTTAATGGTGATAAGTAGGGGTCTAGACTAATTTTAATTTGACATGCCAGATAATTTGGTGCCATGCTGGCATTTTTAAAAAATTGCTTTAAACCATTGAAGGGTTATGAATTCTAGCTTGATAATTTGACCGTTTTCTTACATGACTAATTTGAGTTATTTTTCATGCATGACATTAATTTTGAGTTGATGGACAGATGGTTTCTACACGAAAAAGCTTAAAAATAGCACACGAAGCCATCATTTTCATATCAAATCTTGGGTCTTTAATTTTTTTGTCACAACAAAGGAGCGTCTGGCTTGATAATTTGTTATTTTTTTAGAGAAGTGCATGTATTGTTGAATAAAGGAGCCTCTAGTTTGATAATTTGTTGTTTTTTCAGAGAAGTGCGTGTATTGTTGAATATTTTCTTTTTGGTGATAGAAGTTGTTATTTTACAGAGATGACAAAACCAAGTATTGTTGGAATTTAATGGGAAGTAGTACTGAGAGGGGAGGGGTGAATCAGTACCTCTAAAACTTATAGAACCTTACACAATTTATCTTTAGCAATGATTCAATTCTAATTTACCAACCATTACTGTTATTCTTTCTTATGTATCTAATGTTTGCTCACAAGCTTTAATAGTTTCCAATCATTCATAGAAACATTCATGAAATTGACAAACACATAACACAAGATATGGTATCACAGAAAACTCCTGTTAGGAAGTAAAAACTGTGGTGGGGATGGCACCCACAAAACTTCACTATCTGTAGAATGGAAGGGAGCCGGTTAAGGCTTACAATTTGATCACTTTTGATGATCTACCTTGTTAAGGGTATTAAGGTGGAGACCTATTAAGATCTACTATGTTAAGAGCTTTAGCAACACTAATTTAAGTGTGCACTCAGTAATGAGATTTACAATAGGACGGTTAAGCCCACCTTTCTTGAAAGGATTTCATTAGTGTACTACACTTGTTAGAATGAGTACAAATATTGACTTAACTGTATGCAATCTACTATTTCTGATTTACAGATCTGTTAAAGACTTTACAATAATAATATCACCTTAAGTGATTGATGAATACCTTTTCTCTACTTGTTAGTAGCCTATGTTCTGTTCTTGAAAACTGATTTGAATCTATTTGTGTTCTTCTGCATGAATTCTCTGTCTGGTCTTTAGTTTCTCTTCGTGGCTACTATCCCTTTTGGAACAACAACTATTCTCAATGGATTGAGTACCTATTTATACAAGTATTTGACCTATCTTGGAATTCATGATTTACAATGTTAACTCTCAGATCCAAGGTTTACAACTTGACCTTGATCTTTAGTTTG
>MU226354.1:2874700-2894968 GCA_018584345.1 Thuja plicata
AATGTACAACTTACAATATGCCAAAATTGTGACAAAAATGTGTAACTTACAATGTGTCAAATACATTAGAATGGGTAATTTTGATATCTTCCATTAGTTTCTCCCAATGTTCTCTCAATTGTTCTAGTGCCATGTTCTGCAGCTCTAGTCCAGTGTGCATATCATAAATGTTGTCTAGGATAGACATTTCAGGGGTGGCAATTAGAGTACTTTCCTGTGTCATATTTTGTTGCAGGAGTGTAAGTGTCAGTAAGAGCTTAACTTGGAGCTCATTGACCTCATCTCTGTACTTAATCTCTGCAAATTGAATGTCCTATCTCTATTTTGTAGCCTGTATGATTTCCTAATTGTGCAATTTAAGTGCCTCTTTGGTGGTGGCTAGATTTTGTGTACTAGACTGAAGATCAACATCTATTTTTTCTATCTTGTCAGTATACTCCTTAGTGAGTTGATCTAAAGTTCACAATTTCTTGATTAAGGTAACAAATTTTGATAAAATTAGGTCAATTGTACGTACCAATTCAGATAGCTTGACCTTTTTCAATGCAGCTTCTTGGCTTATCTTCTCTGCGAGCTTGAATTCATACTTGTGTTCAAGTATCTCTTCCATTGTCTTCTCAACATTCATATTCTGAGATGTTATTGCATCTATGAGTATGACCAGTTGATCAATAATTGGAGCTTGTTGAATGATATCTATGTTTGGTACAATTTGTTGAAGTATCTCCCTTGCTACTTCTAGTAACTTGGCCTCTTTTTCCTCTCTCTTCATCTTATCTTGAATGGCTTTTCTCTCACATAGCTTTGCATATTTTGTCAATGCTGTCAGATCCAATGTTCTTGGATCACAAATGGGAATCTCAATGATTTCATCAAGAGTTACTGGATTTTTATTCTTTCCTTTCTTCTTCTTTGAGATTTGAGGGGATGTAGATGTATGAACTACCACAGCTAGTTCATTTGTTCGCTCTGAATTTCTTGGGGAAGGTTTTTTTGATGATGCATCTTGTGTTTTCTTCTCTGTGGGCACTTGTTGGTTATGTGAAGACGTCTCTTCATTAACCTTGGGTGTTTCTGCAGAATGTGCTCCAGATTTCTTTTCAATCTCATCCTTCTTTCCTTCTTCACCTTTCTCTAAAGGCTTGTCCCTTGTTTCCTTTTGAGTGTTTTCTTTATTCTGATCAGTAGATGCATTCTTCTAATCATCGGTTGCAGCTTGCTTTGTAGTAGTATCTGTTGTCCCTCTGGTTTCTTCATCACCCTTATCTTTGGGTGTGCTTGTTTCCTTTTCATTTGATCCCTCATTTCCCTCTAGTATGTTTATTGCCTTCATTAGGACAGACATTTTACTTTGAGTTGATTCTTGGGCTTTGTTAGTATTGGTGTCTTGGTCATCGGTTAGTGCCTTGTCAGCAGTGACATCCTCATCCTTTTGTATATTTTGTGTAGGGTCTTGCACAATTGGGTGCATGATTGATGTGTCCTGCATTTTTCATCAACAATGTTAACTATCTTTCCATTTGATGTCTTCAGTACTTGATGGCTTTGTTTATCCTTATGTGTGATAAATATCACATCATCTTTCTTCTTTGGATCATTGTCAAAATCATAGTGAGTGATATCTTGGATATTATCATCCATGCCTGTGTCTAAGTTAATAGGCTCATCATCACTTTCTTGATTGTCCAGAGCAATATGCTGAGGACTTGCATTATCTGTCTCCTCCTCTTTGTGAGGTGTGTTTGTGAGAATTAATTTCTTCTCAACACTTGTTGATTCTACCAATAGATCCAGGAGATGTCTCCAATTGGTTTCTGTCATTGAATCTAGTTCTATAAACTTGCTCTCTAGTACTTTGTAAGCCCTTATTTTGGTTACAAATTTACTTGAGTGCTTCTTTAGTACTTCTTGTATCTCTTCAAATTTGGATTCAGGAGGCATCAGTCTCACAAGAAATATTTCACGTGCTTCTCTTTCTATTTTCAAGGCATATGACCACTATTGGTATAACCTTTTACCTAGCTCTTCAGGTATTTTACTTACAAATTCAGCAGGGGCATACTTGTTTTTAATCATTGATTTTATGACTGCTTCCTATATTTTATTTTGATCCTCTGGATTCAGCGTATCCCACTACCTAATATTTTTATCATTCATTGTGCCATGGGTAGAAATTGATTTGGCAGCTTCATCTATCGTTTGGTTTCTGAAGTTCCTTTTTACTACATCTGGTTCATCATCTTTGGTGTCATCCAAGTTAGCCTATGTCCTGACAAACCTTTTTCTCTTCTTTATTGGTGTGGTCTTGACAAGTTGTTGTCTTGTTCTTTTTGCTAGCTTCTTCCTTATATACGTCCTTACTTGACCTTTCTTAAGTGGTGTGGTATTGGTAGCAGTAGTTTGACTTCGTGTTCTTTGCTTCTTTGCAGGAGGTGGAGATGGAGGTGTATCAGATTTAGTAGCCTCTGTATCTGATTTTCTTTCTTCTAGTTCTTCACCAATGGTGCCCTGTTCATCGGTTTCCTCCTGTTGACCCTGCTCTTCTTCTGAGACTGATAGAATATTCTTGAGATTCTTAATCATTTTATCTTTCTTTTTTATAGTCTTCTTGAATTCTAGGCCATGTTTTATCTTAGATTTGGCCTCCTCATATGTACCTAGGTTTTTTCTTATCAATGGGCTCATTGAGCAGTGCCTCAATTGCTCTTGTAGCTAGATCAATATTGATCTCATAGTCTAATGGTGATAACCAAGTTGTTCTTGGTACAACCGGTTTAATATGTGTGAAGTATGTGTCTGCCATGAAACATATCTCATCTTTGTGTTTTTCAACTAGTTACTCAGAAATCCTACTTCTTTCCATCGTCTTTTCCTTGAACTCAAGGAAGTATGCAGACATGACGGACTCAAAGTTGTCTCCTAGTGACTTAATCAGTTCACTAATCTGTTGGGTTACTGGTTTGGTAGAGTCCCATACAAATTTTCCTACTGAAGGAAAGTATTCTTGAAAATAGAAAAATATACACATGATAAGTGATCCAAACTTACATGTGTTTCCCTTTGCAGACCTAATTTTGATCATATTTTCATCAAGTTGTTTAAGTAGGATCTCACATAGATCCATCTAAATTCCTTTTGTTACAATCTTGTAAGCTGTGCTTACTGCTATTGCAGAAATGCTTTTCATTTTGCTAGCATGAAAATTTTTGTAACCAATAACACATGCACCAAATTTTAACTCTTCGTCGGTGATTGTGTTTAGTTTGAGACCTCTATTGTCTTCTTTTGCATTGGTGAGTTTTGTAAATTCTTTCATGGATGGATGTTTGTGTTCCCTAGGCTTGTCGGTTATCAGATAACTGGTGACAGCATGAAGAACATCCTTTGTTATTTTCTTGGGTTGGTCTAGCCATAGTTTGTTGTCATGCATTCTTCTCAAGACTAACTTAATCCATTCTGTCTTGAATTCCCTCGAGAAATGTAGGGCATTGGTTAACCCTTTGACCTCCAAGTGTTTGTGTTCTTCTTTTAGTTTTCCTTCGGCATCACATAGCTTCTTAAAAGCTTCATCCATTTCTAGATCACCTATCTCTGTGATTTTGCAGTGAATGTAAGACCTAACGTCTTCTATGAGAAAAACCCTAGGCAGAATTTTTGAAAATGCGCCGGCTTCATCGGGTTTTGATGCAATTTCTAGACAAATCTTGTATTTAGGTTCTACACATGTGCTATTATTGATTAGTTTCACCACATTCTTCTTTTCATTCTTCAACTTAGCAGTTCTTGATGTAGTTGCCATTGTTTTCCAAGTACTTAGGGTTTTCTTGAAATTAGGCTTTTCTTGACAAAGAAGTAACAAAGATATTTTGTTATCTTTGGTACTTACTTTGATTCGCAATGGTGATGAGGAATCTATTATCTATGTGTTGAATTGATCTGTAGATGCTTCCAATTTCTTCTCTTTAATCACTTTGATGTCGCTCTACTTTCTCTTCAAATTGTGGGTGAAAAATGAATTTGTCCCGTCGACTATTTATAGACTTTTTGACCTAAGTCTTTGCAATAAATGCTCAACAACTCGGGATGAGAAGATGGGTTTCATTGGGAGAATGTTTCCAATCATCGTCAGTGAAGATATGATGCTTAGGGAAGTTGTCTAACCACTTTGATTTTACCGACGGATATCGGTGTTCTTTCATGACTACTTCTGAACTTTGCCTTTTTACCGACGGTCGTCGAGTTATATTGACAGTTTACCATATTTACTTAGAGGACCGACAATTCTCGGTAAGTGTAAATAGCTTATTATTGTGTTCACCAATGATTTTTGGTAAGTGTTTACCGACGGTGTTGCATTCTTATATTAGTAACAAGTAAAGTAGTATGCATCTTTGGTTCATGTAGATTTTTTTATTTATTAATTTTTATAATGGAACTGATGCAAAATATAAGTTGGTATAGTGCAATTCCATACTTAGTTGTTCATCTCAAGTGGGGTTAGTGGTGTCACCAGATCCATTAGATGGGGTGCCACGAATTGCATTACTTGGTCCAGCTTCATCATTTCTTGAAACTTTTATCCACATTTTGTCTCTTGCCCTTCGGATATTGTCAATGGTGTTACCATTGGGATATGTGCTTTTTTTTCTGTCAATCTGTCTTTGCAATATTTCTTGAGATGACCAACTTTATGACAGTGTAAGCATGCCATTCCGGGGTTTGACCAGCCTCTAGACCTTTTGGTCCATACTCTCATGTAGTTTGTAGCGATGTGATCATATCTACCATATGCTGTACAATTTGTCCAAGTGTTGTAATCCCATACATATTGATTACCAATTCTCTTTGGCTGATAAGGAACTTATTTACCTTTTGGCTTCCATGCTTGCATTTTCTTTTTCCAGCATTCTTCAGATGTGCACCCATTCATCTTGCATGTAGGACAGTATTTGTCCATGTAGGTTTCCTTCTTTGGCTTTTCTATCTTTCTCTTGCATTCATAAGCCTTATGTCATTTCTTGTTACATTTATAATAGAATCCTATGAATGAAGATGTAGGTGTAGATTTAGGAGTACCTTTTATTTTACCTCTACATACATTTGATGAGTGCCCTTGCTTTCCACAGCGCTTGCATGTTGGTTTTCTTGGTCTTGGATTTTCATAGACATTCTTTGGATTTGATGATTCTCCATTTTCGGTAAAGCCTATACCGCTATTTCTGTTGACTTTTTGTTGTCCCTCAAGAAAGTCATCCATTCTTTTATTTCTTTCTTCAAATTTTTTGATAATCTCATTATGCTATTGTTGAATTCTAACCTCATGCTTTAGCTTTTCATTTTCTTATCTTAGTTCACCAATAATCTGTGTTCTCTCAATGAGTTCCACATTTATTCTGTTTGCTTCTTGACTCATAAGGATAATCTAATTTGTGAGATCATGGTGATGCTCAACATGTCTTTGAATTTCCATTTCCTTTTCCTGTAGTTTCTCTGAAATCTTCCTTCTTTCATCGATAGCAAGTGTTCTCTCTGTTTCAGCTTGTCTGGAAAAACTCATCACATCAATCATTCTTACTATCTGGGTCTCTTGACCGATTTGCAACATATTTATTTTCTCTGTCAGATGTAGGTTGATCTCCTTTAGATTTGTGATGTTTTCTTCTGATGTATCTGATATATTACTTGCATTTGATCCTGAAGATTTAAAGAAATATGGAATCTCCTCTTCTTGATAGTATTTTTCATTGTTCTTGGTAGCCATACCTTTTCTTTCATCCAACAACTCTCTCATCTAGATTCTCACTTCTTTATACTGTTCATAGAACATCTGTATCTCAAGATTTTTGTTCTCAATATTCTTATCAAGCCTTTAAGATTTTCAAGAAGATACTTAGCTCTGATACCAATTGTTGGAATTTAATGGGAAGTAGTACTGAGAGGGGAGGGGTGAATTAGTACCTCTAAAACTTTTAGCATCTTACATAGTTTATCTTTAGCATTCATTCAATTCCGATTTACCAACCATTACTGTTATTATTTCTTATGTATCTAATGTTTGTTCACAATCTTTAATAGTTTTCAATCATTCATAGAAACACTCATGAAATTGACAAACACATAACACAAGATATGGTATCACAAAAAACTCCTGTTAGGAAGTAAAAACTACGGTCAGGATGACACCCACAAAACTTCACTATCTGCAGAATGAAAGGGAGCCGGTTAAGGCTTACAATGTGATCACTTATAATGATCTACCCTGTTAAGAGTATTAAGGTGGAGACCTGTTAAGATATACTTTGTTAAGAGCTTTAGCAACATTGATTTAAGTGTGCACTCAGTAATGAGATTTACAATAGGATGGTTAAGCCCACCTTTCTTGAAAGGATTTCATTAGTGTACTACACTTGTTAGAATGAGTACAAATGTTGACCTAAATGTATGCAATCTACTATTTTTGATTTATAGATCCATTAAAGACTTTACAATAATAATATCACCTTAAGTGATTGATGAATACCTTTTCTTTGCTTGTCGGTAGCCTCTGTTCTGTTCTTGAAAACTGATTTGAATCTGTTTGTGTTCTTCTGCATGAATTATCTGTCTAGTCTTTAGTTTCTCTTTATGGCTACTATCCCTTTTTGAAAAAAAACTATTCTCAATGGATTGATTACCTATTTATACAAGTATTTGACCTATCTTGGAATTCACAATTTATAATTTTAACTCTCAGATCCAAGGTTTACAACTTGACCTTGATCTTTAGTTTGCATGTTTTAAAACAGTAAAACTAATTAAAACAATAAAGATTACATTGCTTCCTCCGCACATGATGGATTTAAAAGAAAATCAAGAAGTTATAAATACAACTTCAGTGATTTATCTGACGTTGAAAGTCAGATCCACTTTTTGTGGGATGTAACTGACTGTCGGTTCTTGGTTGTCGGTTTGAACTTGCAGTCTGTCGGTGTTCCTTGACTGAATTGTTTGTCGGGTTCCTTGTATTTGTTGGGTACCTCTCTTTGTTGTAATTTCAGGTAGCACTGTTGTTACTCGTCAGGTATCATTTACCTTTTTGTCATCGGGTAACACTTAACTGTGTTTGTCGGGTAACCTTGGCATCAGATAGTGTTGTGCCTGGTCAGTCGGTGTAGAGTAAACCGATGGTGCAGATCATGTTTTTCTTCGAAGTATACTAATGGAAAAATATAATGCCTTCAAGTACTTCCACCAGGTTAGCAGCTATGAGGAAACCAAATAAAGATAAATTTTCTGAGTAATGTGTGCAGTTGCTGCCTGGGACATCAAATGAATTATCAACAAATGAGCATGCATGGAGGGATATGTGTTTTCAATGTAAGAATCTAGATAATCCTGTTTCAACTGGTTCTTCTTTGTTTTTATTCTTTTTCAATATTAGAGTGAAGGAAGTCCTTGTGTGTAATCCTTGGATTCTGAATATGGAAAAATTGATTGTCCCTGATTTTTTTTACGGACGCTAATCTAGTTAGAGCATTAGAAAAAAGTAATTTTCCTCTCACCAAGTGTATCAGAAGGAAGGATAAATCTTTATTGTTCAGAATTGACAAACCTAGCTTTGTAGAGGCATTTGGTATCACTGGAGCTACGAGTTTTGATATAGAATTAGATGAATAAAGAAGACAATATGGGTTGCATAAAGGTGTCGTTAAAAATAATGTAACTCCTAAGTTTATGCCAAAAGATGGGAGGAAGATAGTGCTAATTCCAGATAATGTTAATGAACCATATGATCTACACACCTTCCATAATTATCTCAAGTACATTGTGTATGGTTTGTGTAAGGGTTTGGGAGTGGATGGAGAAAAACTAGTGACAGAAGATATGTTGATGTTTTTTATGGACATTTAGCGCCCACATGTGAATAAAGAGTATGATTATTGTGGCATCATTTTTGTATAGTCTGAAAATTGAAGCACTTCCTTTTTAGACTAGCTTAGCCTTTCGATTAAGTGGTTTGGGGTCATTTCAAGCACCTTGAATGGGTCTCTAACTCGGATCTGGCTTTCTTCCCTATTCTTCCCCATTTCCCACTTTTATTCAGTCTATTTCTGGCATCCTAAACTGTAAACTAAGACTTTTGACCTCAGGGTCAAAATCAACCTTTCTGGATCAAGGTCGACCTTGACCTTGACCTAGGTCATGGTTGACCATGACCCTTGTCTAGGTAATAATTGACCTCAATTCTGACCCAAGGTCCAGATTTCATGATTCTGGGGTTTCTAGATGTTGGGCTTCGGAAAGGTTTAATTCCCGCTTCTGGGTCGGCTGTTTCAGTCTTCGGATCAACGAATCTTGAGATTATATTTAATATAGGTCCACTTCTAGGGATATATGTCTAATTGGAATTTAATTTTCTTATGTAGGCATCTATATAATATTGTGCCCTAGATTCATATATAAGGAAGCTTTTGCCTCTCATTTTCTCTAACCATCTATGACAAAAAATACACAAGAAGCAATTCCATCCATCCAAACTCTATGCATGATGTATTGAAGCAAGAATCTACACTCAAAAATCCAAGCATTAAATCATATTCAAGCACTCAATTCATCAAGAACATCCATTGGTAGCCATTGAAGGATTCAAGCTCTATAGAGCCCTCTTTTTGAAGATTTCTCCATCCACATTCTTCTAAGCCTCTTCCTATTCCAAGATCCATTCAAGATTGGTGTTGAAGATCTACAAGCAATTGGTTTGAGACATCCTACATTCAAAATTCTACATTCTACATCCATTTGGTGCATACATTCTTGTGAATCCATGGATTTGAATCTACCACAAGGGTTTATATACAAGAAAGCTGAATTTGTTCATTTACTTTGTTTTACTTATACAATTTCATTTATACTTTGAGGTCAATTCAAAAGCTAGGGTTTGACCAAGGAAAAAATCTCCCCCCAACAAACAAACCATTTTTCTTGTAGTGACAAGTTTGGAATAGCGAATTGGAGTGCAGATTAGGATACCCTTTTCGACAAACTATCAGGATCCGGGAACAAATTTTTTGTCAGATATTTTGGGTCAGAATCGACATTCTATTCTGGGTCTTAATCTAAGATTCTGGTTTAGAATTAGAAATTATGGGTCAAAGGTGACATTCATTTCTGGGTCAGAATCGACATTTTATTCTGGGTCAGAATTGGAGATTTAGGGCTGGAATCATAAATTTTGGGTCAAAGGTGAGATTCATTTTTGGGTCAAAATTAGAATTGAGCCAGATCGGAATTTTTTTTATGGGTTTTCTTTGTCTCTGCGTTTCTTTTCTAGATCCAGTTGCAGATTTTCCAGAAACTTAGAGTAGACATCCAAAAATAACATTTTTTAAATCTGTAGCATTTTGAGGTTAGTACTTGTTTTCAATTCATTTCAATTAAAGTTTTTAATCTTCCTGAATCTATCACACAATCTCTTCTATAAAATGGGAGTTAGGGTTTTTCTTTTTATCCCTATCCTTAATAGGTTGATTCATTTAAGCATTGATCCTTTCTTTAGGGTTAATAAAGTTGGATCTTCCCTTTATGAAATTTGGGATTAAGAGGACAATCTTACCTTCTTCACTATACCTACAACACACATTAAATCATCACATTCACACATAACATATAACACAAATCCATCTTTTTATCCTTTATATTTTGGTGAACCCGCGATAGACAACTCTTTCTTTTTTTTTGGTGTTAGATTTACATTTTTATGTTAGATCTTGCATGCATATTAGATTAGATTTATTTTATGTTCTTGCATTTACATTTCAAAAATTAAAAATCAAAATCTTTTGTTTCCTAAATTAGTTCATTTGCATTGCATTGGTGTATGAGCTTTACTACTTCTAGACCTACTTATAGTATCCCAGTTAGAAGAAGCCATAGACTTATGGGTTCCTTTGATCTTGAGTATTCCTCTCCTTTCCTTAGGATCCTAGATGAAAATTTGACCACCCATGATTCCAATCCTTCTATGGAGCATAAATCTTCTCACCCATCTGCTTTAAGAAGGATTCCAAGGAATCATGGATGAGATGAGTTCCTTGAACAGGATATGCTTTAAGAGTTCCTTATGAACAAGTCCAAAAACTTTCAATAGAACTTGATAAAACGGGAAATTGTCTTATTCAAGAAAACCATAATCAAGATTCCATCAAAGCTATAGAGGCTCTTAATAAATTCCTTTGTGATAGTGATCAAGGTGTTAATCTCTTGCGTGGAATCACTCATCTTGTGCATTTTAATGTTAAACCTTTAGCTCAAGAGGCTCAAGATCTAGGATTCAGTCCTCCTGTCACTAGTGGGGAACCTTCTTCCATTCCATTACCTATCATTCCTACTTACACTCATCCTTTAATGACTACATCTCTTCCAATTTCATCTATTCCTGTGAGTATTCCACCGGTGTCTCTACCTACCTCACATCCTTCTTTCCATAGTGTTCCTTTTACGTATTCTAATCCTCTTCAACATGTGGTTCCAAGTGTTCCTCCGGTTGTGTCTTCTGTTCCTGCCACTTCCTACACTTTTCCTTGTGTTCCTAATGTTTCTATTCCACCTATTCCTTCTAATGATTCCACAATCATTATTTTGGCTCAAACCATGTCATCTTTACAACAACAACAACTTGCATCCTTAACTCAATCCAAGTTTAGCATTCCTACATGTGACATGGGTAGTCCTTTATCCTTAGACATTATTTTTGCTATTGTCCCTCAGCAAACCGATATGCCTCATCTTGAGAATTACAATGGAAAGGGAGACCCTGTTACTCATGTTAAAACATTTCAAATCCTTTGTAGTGACTATGCTCATGACCATAGGATTTTAGCTAAGTTGTTTTCTAGAACTTTTCATGATAAGGCCTTGCAATGGTATTGTTCTTTACCTCCTTATTCTATTGATTCTTTTCCTAAACTTGCTAATACATTTATCCTGCAATTTCAAAATAACATTGGTCCGCAAGTTTCCTTAATTGATTTAATGCATTGTAAACAAAATACTAAGGAAAAATTGACTGATTATATTGGTAGATTTAAGCATTTGTATGCTTATATTTCTTATCATGTTCCTGATATTGATATTCAACATATGTTTATTTCAAATTTACAAAATGTATTAGAGATAAGATTCTGCTTATTGAATTTACCTCTTTTCAACAACTTTGTGCAGCACTTTATCATTATCAATTACAAGTGAGTCAATTTGAGAGAAACACTCCAATGGCTCCTATTCCAGTTGAAAGAGTGATTCCGCTCCTAATCCTAATTAGTTTTAGAAACCTGACAACTATGTCAAGATAAATAAATAGACGAATGTAGTCACTGATCAAGTTGTTGTTATATCCAACAATGTCACTTCTGCATCCACTTCTTTCCATATGAATCATACATTTACTCCTCTCTTTGAATCTTTACATTATATTATGAGTAGGTTTTTAAGTGCTAATATAATTACCTTGCCTCCTATTCAACCTCTTCTCCCTACTATGATGGAATCAAAATCCTTTTATCCTAAAGCTTTTTTTTAATACCATCAACATAATGGCCATGATACTGAAAAATGTTATTCTCTAAAGCATAAGGTTCAAGACTTAATTTATTCTAATGCTTTATCTGTTGATAATTTTGATAGTCTCCTCCTAATCAAAACCTTCAAATCTATACAAATCCCTTACCTACACATGACACTAATACCATCGCTCAACCAACTTCTGTGGATATTGTTTACGATTCAAAGATGGCTGATCTCAATCACATTCTTAATAATGTGGAGAGCATTGTTTCATCTCAACCTATTGTTCAAGATCCTTTGCCTCTTCTTCAAATTCAAGTTCCACCTAAACCTCAGAAACAAACTAAGGATAAATGACCTAGGGAACTCTCAATTACCTTTGATGATTCTGAGACTATTAAGGCTCCCGATGGTCCCCTTTATATTTATTCTAGGATTGCTAAGATACCTATATGTGGTTGTCTTGTTGATCCCACATCTTTAATAAATGTCATTACTGAGGAAAAACTTTTTATGAAAAACCCACAACGTGATTGTTGTGATACATCTAATGCATGGATCCAAACTTGTAATGGTTTTCTCTATCCTTCAATTGGTTCTATTAACTTTCCTTTTGAACTTTGTGGTAAAGTTTTAGATACTACCTTCATTGTCTTTCCTACTTCTGATTAGTTTCAAGTCAAATTTGGTTTGCCTTGGTTAACTGCCATGCATGTCATTGCTTCTCCTATTCATAAGTGTATTAAGTTCATTCATAATGGAGAAGTGAAAATGATTAATCATAGTTTGTATCAACCTTCTAGGCCTAGATATTGTGCTACTCTTGATTTATTTTGGCCTTCATTACCTAATTCATGTCCTCCTTCCCTGATAAACTTTTTCATTCATATCAAGCCTATAAAAATTGCAAGATTGTCGAGTTCAGCATGCCTCAGATAGATCTTAATTGTGGTCTTTTTCCCACTCCTTCTATACCTCCTTTATCCATTACTACTAGCTCTATTACTCAACCTCCTAGTGTTGCTTCTCAGCCTACTAAGAATCCTCCTCTCGAGCCTGTGAAGGAACCAGATGTCATTCTTCCTAGTTCTCAACATGTTTCAAACAAAGTGAAATGTAACAAATATACTAATGAATGTCGTAAGAAGTGTAGGCCTAATGCTAGGGCCCATGCCTCTGTTCTTAAAAATTCTTTACCTTCTTTTGACCAACCTATGCTTGATGTGTTGGAGGAAGTTAATGCTCATAATGATGTTAAGATCAATGATTATAATGATTCTATTCACATCTTAGATCCTATTTTAATTAATCTTGATAAGGAGGATACTCTTGATGATCCTATCGATCCTAGTGATGAATATGAGACCATCGATATTGATTTACCTCATATGCTTTCAACTCAATTGATAATTACACCTAGTATTGAACATCGTGATTCTCAAGAGGATTCTTATTTGGAACTGGATATTATTCCTATTGTGTTGGATATAGTCCCTCTTGTGATTTTCCCACCTTCCCTAAATGATATAAAATAAGATAGGGAGAGTAGGCAATGCGCTTGATTGGCTTGTCCTTCATGGTAGCCCTTGTTGTGTTTTCCTATTGTATTGTTCTTCTCCCGTAATGTGTTTGCTAATTATGTGTTAGATTCTTTTATATGACCCTTGTTACTTTGTTGGTGCAAGGTGATAAAGGAATCAAGCATGTTGTTGAATTCCTCTATCTGTATCTCTATTGTTCTATATGTTGTTTCCATGTTATGTTTTACTTGTGCTATTTTTCGTAAATCTTTTCCTTGTGTAGTCTACTTGGATCTACAACATGGTTGCACTGATTCTTTTTGGTCTCCATGTTGTGGTCTAAAAAGACTCTTCTTTGTAACTCTTGTGTTTTCTTTCCTCCATTGTGATTGTAGTTCTACTTTCTTTAGGGAATCATGTCAATTCATTTTCAATAATATCATATCTATATTTACATATTATCTTATGGTCATACTGACCCCACAGTAGGTAGATCCCTTCTATGTTCTTTGTATGTTAATGTTGTATTTCCCTTTATTTGTCTTCCTTTTGGGGCATCTCGTAGTGGAAAAGTAATAAGTAGAGTTGTTTATGTTTCTGTTAAAGCCATTGGTCCTGTTAAAGTGTTAGTAATGACTTTAACATGGGGGCATACACTCTACTCACCTTTTTGCACACACACACTTTCAAAATATTTTCAAACTTAAAATTTTTTCCCTTTATGGATTAAAGACTAATCCTTAAAGCATGGATTTTTACCTTATATGATATCTTGATCCCTCCAGTTTCAATTTACAATGTTTTGATCCCTTCAGGTTGGAAGGTGTCCTTAAGACTGGATCTCCTTGATGGGTTGACTAGTGAGTAGCCACATTCACTAGGTGGTTCGAATCCATCTTTCCAGTTGCACTGTTTCCTTGTGTGGTTCACAATGGGACATAAGTTCTCATTGGGCGAGGTAATAACACCCCCTCTCTCTCTCTTTCTCTTTAACTGATGATATCTCTCTTATCATGATCTTAGGGTTGATAAAGACTTAATTCCCTGGGGGCTTGAGGGTTCCTTTGTCCCTTTTTTATTTCAACAAGATTAACTTTTCTTCATGATCTCCTTTACCAAGAGTTTGCATCGAGTCCATACTCTTGCTAAAGTGGGGACTAAATGTATAGTCAGAAAATTGAAGCACTTCCATTGTAGACTAGTTTAGCCTTCTGAGTAAGTGGTTTGGGTTCATGCCAAGAACCTTGAATGGGTCTCTGACTTGGATTTGGCTTTCTCCCCTATTCTACCCCATTTCCCACTTATCTTTGGCCTATTTCTAGCATCCTAAACTACAAACTGATACTTTTGACCTTAGGGTCAATATCGACCTTTCTGGGTCAAGGTTGACCTTGAACTTGACCTAGGTCAAGGTCGACCTAGACCCTGACCTAGGTTAGAATCAACCTTGATTCTAACCCAAGGTCCAGATTTCATGATTTTGGGGTTTCCAAATGTCAGGATTCAGAAAGGTTTAATTCCCACTTCCGGGTCGACTATTTCGGTCTTTGGAGCAACGACTCTTGAAATTATATTTAATATAGGTCCACTTCTAGGGATATAGGTATAATTGGAATTTAATTCTCCTATGTATGAATCTATAGAAGATTGTGCCCTAGATTCATAAATAAGTAAGCTTTCTCCTCTCATTTTGTCTAACCATCTAAGACAAAAAAGACACAAGAAGCAATTCCATCCATCCAAACTCTATGGATGATATATTGAAGCAAGCATCTACACTCAAGAATCCAAGCATTCAAGCATCTTAAATATCTCAATTCATCAAGGAGATCCATTGGTAGCTATTGAAGGATTGAAGCTCTATGGAGCCCTCTTGTTGAAGATTTCTCCATCCACATTCCTCAAAGCCTCTTCCTATTCCAAGATCCATTCAAGATTGGTGTTGAAGATCTACAAGAAAATGATTTGATACATCCAACATCCTACATCCATTTGGTGCATACATACTTATGGATCCATGGATTCGAATCCACCACAAGGGTTTCTATAGAAGCAAGGTGAATTTGTTCATTTACTTTGTTTCACTTATACAATTTAAATTATACTTTGAGGTTAATTCCAAAATAGAGGTTTGACCAAGGCAATCCCTCCCCCCTCCCCATAAAAAAAACAAACCATTTTTCTTACAGGGATAGGTTTGGAACAACGAATTGGAGTGAAAATTTGGATACCATTTTTAAAAAACTATCAGGATCCGGAAACTAATTTTCTGTCAGAGATTTTGGGTCAGAATCGACATTGTGTTCTGGGTCAGAATCAGAGATTCTGGGTTAGAATCAGATATTCTAGGTTAGAATCAGAAATTGTGGGTCAAAGGTGACATTTATTTTTGGGTTAGAATCAACATTTTGTCTTGGGTTAGAATCGGAAATTTTGGGTCAAAGGTGACATTCATTTTTGGGTCAAAATCGGAGCTGAGCCATATAGAAAACATATTCCTGGGTTTTCTTTGTCTCTACGCTTCTATTCCACATCTGGTTGTAGATTTTCCAGAAACTCATTGTAGACACCCAAAAGTAGAATTATTCAGATCTGTAGCATTTTGAGGTTAGTACTTGTCTTCAATTCATTTAAATTAAAGTTTTTAATCTTCCTAAATCTATCACACAATCTCTTCTATAAAATGGGAGTTAGGGTTTTTCTCTTTATCCCTATCATTAATAGGTCGATTCATTTGTGCATTGATCCTTTCTTTAGGGTTAATCAATTTGGATCTTCCCTTTATGAAATTTGGGATTAAGAGGACAATCTTACCTTCTTCACTATTCCTACAACACACATTAAATCATCACATTGACACATAATATATAACACAAATCCATATTTTTATCCTTTACAATTGTTAACAAAATTCAACATGATCGGATTGCTATTTAGAGAAATCCTTCTATAATTTATTTTAAACATTACTTAATTTTGATGCATCTCATATTGTTTTACAATGTTGATTATATGTTTAAGTAGCTAGTACTGATGAAGGAAGACCCGGGCATGCAAATGCCAATGCAGCTATGCATAAGGGTATGGGAAAGTACTACCTATTCTTCTTCTGTCTTACATTTTAAACTGGATTGTGAATCCTATTAGAAATATTTTTCAGTGCAAAAGATGATAGAATTCCTCTTGAACTTAGAAGAATGATTAGAACTTTGCATGCTAACAGTGAGGGGCTCATTAGGCATAAATGGGAAGATGCATTTTTAGTTTAAAATTTTACTATTATTAGAGTTTTTTGTTATCCTCAACCACCCCATATCTTGCCAAAATATGTCACTATGAGGGTGGGTATAATTGAATTCATTTGGCAATTGACATTAGTTGATAAGGAATATTTAGGTCCCAATAAGAAGAAAGGAACCTTCTTACCTAGGTTGTGGGTGGTAGGTGATTTTACAATAGGTAAATGACCCTTGGATTCTATGAATGATTTTCTAAGTCATTATAGATTGTATACTGCCAAATTGAGGTTATGTGATCCTAAGGGATTCATGAGACACACCTTAAGGGAAATAGTAGGTGTTTCTTTGCTAGTTCATGATCCTTTACCTGAAGAGGATATCATAAGAAATACAGTTGTCACTGATGAATTAATTAAGAAGAGGAGGAGGTGGAATAATATCAAGAGATTTAAAAGATAATTAAAGGAGGTTGATCCTTCTTTCCATGGTTTTTACCATGAACTTGGGTATTGGGATAGATTGAAGACTTTTCTTGAAAATAATGATGAGATTATGGAGAAGATGCCTGATGTACCTGTTAGAGTTGAGGCCAAGGTTAATCCTAAAGATGTAGAATCATCACATGGAGATGTGCCTCTAGGAAAGGAGTATGTTGTGATTATGGAGGAAGGTGACGAGGCTGAGTCTTCACAAAGGCCAGCAACTAAAAGACAAAAGCCTGAACTTTCTCCCAGGATAATGAAGGATGTTGCTAAGACAATAATCACTGAGAAGGGGCCTTATTTCCATGAGTTAAGACAAACATTGAGAGATGCTCAAAAGCCACTTGAGGGTGAATAGACTAGAGAATCAAATTTATCATTAAATTCTCAAATGGATGAGACATTATTTGTTTCCAATATGTTTCTGCAGGATGATGATTTCATCCAAATTGATGAGTTCTAAAGTTTTTTGTTTAAATTGAAAGAAAATGAGGTGAAATTGAACTTGGGGCCAGAGGATGATACTAATGAAAAGAAAGAAAAGTTAGTGCTGGCACTACAAAAATATGATCCTAATAATCATTCACTTATTGTGGAATAGGAAAGGGAACTTGTGAAAAGAAGTAGAATGCTTCTAATGCCTGGAGGAAATATGCAGTCCTCTTTTTTTATTGATCAGATAAGGAGACAACCTTATCCAATTTTCAAATCTCAAGTTGAAGTTAGTGAATTTATCAGAGGCTTTGGTTTTGATCCAAAAATTAAAATATTGGCTATCTGGTCACTTGCACCTGCTACACAAAAGCTAAGGATTATTGATATACAAGATAAAATGTAGGGTGACAAGCTTGTATGGAATATTCAGAATGTGAGTAATAAAGAGATTCTTGATCTTTTAACTCATGTGTAATTTTTGAATCAATAAAAAGCTAAAGATTTAGAGAGAAGAGCTGCAAAGACATATACTAGTCTGATGAGGATTTCAAAGGAGTATGAAGGGAAGCTTATGCTTAATAGTAAGCTTGAAGAGAAAATTGTTGATCTGACTGAAAAGTTAGCTAATGTGCCATTTCTTTCTACTTATGAGATGGTGGATGCTTCAGTTGAGACTGTTGGTGAGTTTGTTCCATGTTATTTTAATGTTGTTGTTTCTTTTCCTACTACAAATGATGAAAGGATTAAAAATTATGCTGATAGTCTAGAGGAATTAGAGGCAGAAAAGAATACTTTGGGAGTCAAAGTATTACTAGAAATTATATAGCATAGGAGGGTGTGCGCCCCAAGTTGTGGACCAAAAAAAAGGACACACCTTTAAAAAGAATTCAAATTTGCAATAACCCGATTAGGTTATTGAAAATTTGAAATCGTACTAGGCTTGGTAAACCAAGCCTAGAATATATTATAAAAATTGTGTGTGCCTCAAAACCCAATCAGGTTATGAGGAATTTCTCATAACTAGATTGGGTTATGAGACTCATTGAGTTTCTAATAACCCGATCAGTTAATGAGATATTTCTCATAACCTGACCGGGTTATGAGAAACATATCAAAAATAGAACAACCTGTGGCTTAGGCCATTTTTTAACACCTAAATCACGGAGCAGAAGTGTGGAGGAAGGTAAAAAGTAGAAAAACCTGATTGTTCTTTGAACAAAACATGATTTTATCGAGATTTTCAACCAATGGCGCCCTGTAACAAAGGTAAGTTTGTTTTTTTTGTTTTTTTTGCAATTTTAATCAAATTAGGTTATTTTATTGATTTACTATTTTCTTTTATTAATTTCATTCCAGATTCATCAAACAACCCAAAAAGACAAAAAAAAATTGAAAGACCACCCCCCGTAGAATCACCATCATCGCCACCTATAAATCCTCAACAACCCTCACCATCCATAAACCCTCATCCACAATCTCCACCCGTAAACACTCCTCAAAATTCTCCTCCTCCACAACCATCGCCACTTGTACGTTGTCCACATGTGTCGTTAGGTCATGTAGATGCATCACAAGAGGACCTTGTGCAACTCCTTAACCAAAATAGTGCACAAAATTAATATAATGGTCAATAGGTTGAAGGCTTCCAGTCTTCAGCATCACTCTACTCTTGCCAATACATTAGAAAAATGTCCAATAGTGCAAATGAGGTGTTTCAAGAGGTGAAAAAATGGGGTTCATGGAGGGATAGGTGTCATAAATTTTATGCTGATGGTTTATCCTATGAGGATGTGAAAATAAAAGGCATAGAAAAATGTGACATATGTGCCCTTTTCACCGGTCCTAATACTAGAAATTCCCTAGAAGTTAATACAAAATGATTTCCTATACATTGGTGTGTTCATAGTGGGATGAAATCAGCTTTTTGGGATAGGTGGTACATGGTATTTGATCAAACACCTTGTAATAATAGTGAGGTTCTTTTATATTTTTTGAGGAAGCTATACTATGAGATTATCATTGGCAAGAAGCTGAATTACTTTGACTTTCATGAGTTCCAGGGTAGAGGGAGAGGCTCTGCGCAGGATAGACCTAGGGCACATAGGATTACCTGACCACAAGAGAGGAGGTGTACTACAATAAAACCCCTCATTCATGTTGTGGTCCCAGTAGTGGTGAAGGATTCTATGGATATACAAACTCTTCATGCAGCTACATCATTGACTGATGTCATTATCCAGCATGTCACTCAGTTAGTTGGAGAGGATGGATCAGTGCCACCTCCATATTCATCAAATGCACCATTAGGATCATCCCATCCTATGCCAGATCCATCATCATCAGATGCACCATTAGGATCATCTCATACCGTGTGAGATCCATTATCATCAGATACATTTCTAGGGTCAGCCCATCCCATTGAGCATATCTGCATCAGTTGTAATGGTAAATGTGATGGGGTAGATAGCCAGGCGAGTGTGGATGGTTCAACATCCCATTCATGTGTACATTGTGGCAAAAGATGTTAGGCATCCACTACTAAGGATGTGGCCCTCACAGATGATCTATTGTCGATGGTGTATTGTTCAGAGCTGACACAAGTTTGTTTAAATTTGTGTTTTGACATGTTATTTTAATTAATTATCTAAATCTATTAAAAGTAAATAAAATTTTATGTATAGAAGAATCTAAATTGATACATGAATAATATGCATTGCAGGGTGAAACTAGTGGTACAAGCACACCAAGGAGTGCTTGTTATAGTACATGTAGATGGGTAGCTCAAACACCTAAGGTAATATTTTATAAATATTCCTAAAATAGAATACTAGGTTATTTTGAAAATATCATATCTTAATAATTTGTATGGTGGTTGCTTAGTGTATATTTTTTTTTCTATTGCTTTATGGTCAAAGAATTTTTTATAATGTAATTCAACTCAAGGAATTCACTTCCTTGTCTAGCCATCATGACTCAAATTGATTTGAACTCCCGCCCTCCATCCTTGGACTCAATTCAACCAATGCTGAACTCATACATAGACTCATACCC
>MU226354.1:2905282-2919993 GCA_018584345.1 Thuja plicata
TAAATTTTAGATTCTTAATCATTTCAACAACTACTTGACATCTTCCACTTTGATTTAATTTTTCAAAATAGTTATTCCAAATCTTTTTAACAATTCTTCTACAATTTCTTTCTGACATTTTATCATGAATTTCCCTCAAAATATTTTCATCATTGTCAATTAGAAACTTTGGTTTTCTATGAATTATTCTAGGAGGTGTTAACATAGTTGCATGCTCTACATTTTCATTAGATGAATTAGGTGCATTTATCCCCATCTGTTCAATTGGTGTATGTTGATGATTTTCATTTTCATTATGTGCATTTTGTTCATTAATGACATTGAATTGAAATGGTGTATTTGTCACATTAACATTAACATTTTCATCACTTACGTTTCTTGCATTTGATGATGTACCTTGTCGTATTCTCCTCATGCGCTCCCTTTGTCTTTCCTTTTCTATCTCTCATTGTTCAATTGTTCCTCTTTTGTTCTTTCCCATTGTTTATATTGAATGGACCCTACCAATAATATCCTGAATATAGAATAACATGTGAACATAAAGTACAAAGAATAAGAACAAATTAACCATTTTCTTGAAATGAGAACTTAAAATGATAAAATAAAATTAAAAACACAAATAAAAAAACACAATTTTCAATCATTGCAAAGAAAAACATGCAAAAAACATGCAAACTTGTCTGTTCTCGGCGTAAAAAAATAGAAAAAGAGTTGTGGGACCTCTAAACAACTTGCAATGATTGTTTTAAGACCGTTGAACCAAAGAAAGCTCCTAGTTCCACAGAACCCGATTGGGTTATGACAACATAACGACTCTGTGTTCCTAATTACTCAGAACCCGAACAGGTTAGGAGAAAATAATGAATCCATGCTCCTAGTTACTCAAAATCTGATTGGGTTCTGAAAAACTAAGAACAAAGGAGGATTGAGAGAGAGAGAGAGAGAGAGAGAGAGAGTACAATTATTTACCCACCCACTTCAGGGTTATAAGAGAAGATTTACTTGAAGCTTATAGGGAGTGTGTGAAGAAAATTAGAGGGAGTTACAAGAAAAAATGGGTTTTTGTTGAGCAGAAAGGGTCCTTTGATTTCTAGGTTTATAATTTTGTTGAATATGTGGGGATGAGAGGAGGTAAAGATGGTGTAGAATTTGTTCCTTCATTCAATATTATGTTTATAGAGCAGTTAGTTTATTTGGAAGCCAGAGCAACTCAGCTTGAATGTAATTTTTATTGGAAACAAGTCTGCAAATGTGATTCTGTTGAAGATAGTCAGGAGGCGGCCATTAATCACAGGCTCACCAAAAAATTGGCCATTATTCAGGGCCCTCTTGTGGTGCAGGGAACCTCTCTATTTGATGTTTTGGTGTTGTTTAGGTTTGGTTAAGGTGTTTGTGTGTGGTTTGGAATAAGATTGAATGTGCTGGATGCAATGGTGAATTGACTTCTTATTTGTAAGAGCCTTAGTGTTCATTAGGGGTTTTAGGGTCATTTTCGTTTAAAAAGTGAAAAGTCGATATTTCAATGTAATTTTGGGTTGAGGGGTATCTTAGGACCCTATATACCCTATCTAATGTCATGAAAGTCAAACTCACCCATTGAGTTGACAAGAAATGTCAAAATGCACAAAGTGCAAAACGTTGCTAGCAACTTTAAAAGTTGCTCGAGAAACTTTTGCAAGCATTTGAAAAATGTAGTTAGAAATTTTGTAACTACCCCATTCTTGGTATATGAGCATGGATTCAATTTTTTGGAATGGTTAATGAGATTTTGGATTGGAAAATTTATTTTTGAAACCTCTGTACGGATGACTGTAACTATTTACTAGCATTTTGCATTGTTTCTTTGTTATTGTATGGCTATGTATGGATTGGCAGAGCAGATCGGGTCCCATGGAAATGGACTAATTTCAATTCCCTTTCATATGCATTAGATATTTTTCTTTGAAGTGCAGTAGGTGTAAAGTTACAATTTTTTTTAGTTCACTGGTCTAATAGAGACAATACAGTGCTACCTAGTTAGAAATGGCTCTACCCTAAAATCCCACTGGTGGAATTACTGAAACCATGGGGGAAGTAGGGTTAGAGTTTGTAGATAGGATTTTGATTTTCCTTTTTATTATTGCAGTGAATCTCCTAGGCCAAGAAGGAAGTCCTATGGCTGACAGGTGAATCTAGGTGAGCCAGGATAGGGAGAAGAAAGATTTTGAGCAAGCACTCATAACCTTTTAGGAAAGACTTAGTGGCATTTTTAGATGCCCTAGTTAGTCTCCTAAGAGGATTCGAAGGTGGAAGGAGGTGAATCAAAGATTGGAGATCATTTTGTGAATTGTTTATGCTGATTGGTCCAGAGGCCTAATTAATAGGCTGAAATCTAGGGCCTGTAAGAAACTAGGGTTACGAGTGCTTCCATAGGTCAAGGTTTTTGATTCTGATAGTGTTGGTGGATACCTTGAAGATTTTCAAGGTCTTATGTGGGGTCATTTGGTAATTTTTAGAGTAATAGACCTAAAACTATGAAAATAGACCTACTAGGGAATTGGCAATTAGGCCTCCTAGTGAAATATAGATCAATTGGATTGGTAGAGAGTCTAGAAGTATGGGTATGAGTTCAAAATGACATAGGATGGGTCAGGAAGGTTGATAGGAGTCTTGGTGAATGTGTGGAAAGATCCTAAGTAGAGAGTTGGAATTCTAGGTGGAGGTCTAGTGGAGAGACGTAAGTATTTAGAGGGCTAATTGGATTAGTCAAGCCTAGAAACTTTGGAATCTTCCAAAGACCAGCTATACCTTGGAGGAGAAGTTGGTAGAGAGGGTCTTGGAGATCCTATTGGAGGGAAGATCCAATAAAGAAAAACCATTGGATGGTTGGGTCAGACCAAGTTGTATCTTGGAGTGAGGAAGAACACTAGATTGTCAACCCCTCTACATCAGAGTGGTATCAGAGCTATATTAAATTGAAGGTTGTGTATGTCTGAAGTGGAAGAGAGTCAAGAGGTAGAAAACATGACTCCTAAGGAAATGAGTAGGGACTCCATATTGGAACTGGTTCAGGGCCTCTTGGAGAAGGCTAGAGTGTCCGAGACAAAGGGAAAAAAGAAGATCACAGAATGGGGAGATGAGAGTGATGGGGATAATGAAAGTTAGACAGAAGAGTCATTAAACAAAGGGAAAGAACCTAAGATGGAAAAATAATGAAAGGTATTCTTAGATGCCTTCAATTCTTTAAAAAAGGATAGCATGGAACACATACCATATTACTATGGAAGCCTGAATGGAGAAGAGTTGTTGGATTGGCTTGAAGCCATTGACAACCAATTTGATTACAAAGAAATATCAGAGGAGAAGAGGGTCAGATATGCTAAGCCTAGACTCAAGGGATCTGCATTGGTGTGGTGCAATATGATGTAGGATGATAGGGTAAAACATGGAAAGAAAAAGATTGTTTCTTGGGAGAGGATGAAAATCAGATTGAGGGCACAATTCTTGCCTACTGATTATGAAATCCAAATGTACCAAAAGTTGCAAAACTTAAGCCAGAAGGAGATGATAGTGAGTGCTTATACCGAGGAGTTTCACAGGTTGAGCCTAAGGGCTAGAAGACAAGAAGAAGAAATGGATAAAGTGGCCAAGTATCTCAATGGGCTAAGGGAAGGGGTACAAGATGAGATCAACATGATGGCTCTTGACAGTATGCAAAAATGTTTCCAATTGGCCTTAAGAGTAGAAGATAAGGCTAGAAGGAGGAATGACTTCCATCAAAGGGGAAGAGGTGGCAGCAATAATGGAGGGTTCCAAAGAGGAAGAAGTAACTTTGGTAGGGGACAAAGTCCTAATAGACAAGAAGATAATCAATATATGGATAAAAGTGGGGGCAATCAGTTTAGGGGATCCTTTTAGAGAGGGGGACATAGAGGAAGAGGGTCTCCTAGGGGAAGATTTCAATCCCAATGAAGATCAAATTCAGTCTTCACTAGAAGATGCTATAATTGCAACCAAGTGGGTCACACAATGGGCAAGAGTCTTGAAAAGACTTCTTCATCTTCAATGGGGGATAGAAGGAATCAGTTGGTACAAGAGGATGATACACAAAGTGTTACTTCTACCATTTCCAAGGGAGGGCTAGTATTGTATGGAGAGAACTTGATGTTAAGGAGAACTTTGTTGAAAGTGCCTAGCACTATAGAGCCACCCCAAAGGAAAAACTTGTTCAAAACAACTTGTAGGTCTCATGGGAAGATTTGTAAAGTGATAGTGGACTTTGGATCCACTGAGAATATAGTATCCACAGAGATGGTGGAAAAATTGAAACTAAGGAGGATACCTCATACCACACCCTATAAGGTTTCGCGGTTGAATAAGGGTGAAGAAATAGTGGTGGATGAACAAAATTTGGTGGAGTTTGAGATTGGAGAGTATAAGGAAAAAGTACTATGTGACATACTGCCTATGGATGCATGCCATCTACTTCTAGGATGTCCATGGCAGTATGATGTCAAAGAAATGCATGATGGGGAAAGGAATAGTTATGTGATCACCAATTTGGGAAAGAAGTTTCAGATGGATCCTTTACCAGAGCCTAATAAGGAGAAGCACGTGGGGACAAGTGTGATGTTATTGGGTGGGAAAGAGTTTCTAAAGGCCATGAAGAAGGACAAAGGAGTTTGTTGTGTAGTAACGGTGAAACCAAAGGAGTAAACTAAGGAGAAAGTTGGTTTGCCACCACAGATACAAGAATTGTTTGAAAAATAACATGACATAGTAGACAGTGGGTTTCCAAGTGCATTACCACCTATGAGGTATGTGAGTCATCTGATTGACCTCATTCCTAGAGCAAATTTTCCAAACAAAGAAGCATATAAGATAGCACCAAGTCAGAATGTAGAAATAGCAAAACAAATTCAAGATTTTTTGGATAAGGGGTTGATAAGGAAGAGTTTAAGCCCATGTTCTATGCCAATAGTACTTGCACCTAGGAAGGATGGAAAATGGAGGATGTGTATAGACTCCAGGGCTATAAACAAGATCACAATTAGATATAGGTTCCTAATGCCCTAGATAGAAGATTTGATGGACAATTTAGGAGGTTCTTGCTACTTTTCAAAGATGGATTTGAAATTAGGATATCATCAGATAATAGTGAGTACTGGTGATGAGTGGAAGACAACCTTCAAGACCAATGAAGGGTTGTATGAGTGGCTAGTAATTCCCTTTGGCCTAAGTAATGCACCTAGCACATTCATGAGGCTCATGAATCAAGTGCTAGCAGAGTTCATTGGTGAGTTTGTAATAGTTTACCTTGATGATATTTTGATCTTTAGTAGGTCCAAGGAGGAGCACATGAAGAATTTGGAGATGGTCTTAAGGAAGCTACATCAAGAGAAGTTAATGATAAATCAAGAAAAGTGTGAGTTTCTCAAAACTGAACTAGTTTACCTTGGTTTTGTGGTTGCTAATGGATGGATGAAGATGGACCCTGATGAAGTTAAGTCCATTTTGGAATGGCCTACACCTAGGTCCATAGGGGATGTTAGGAGTTTCCTTGGATTGGCCTCCTACTATAGGAAATTTGTGAGAAATTTTAGTCATGTGTGTGCCCCTATACTTAACGCCATATAAGGTGGAATCAAATGTAAGTTTGAATGGACTGTGGCAGCAAACCAAGGGTTTGAAATGTTAAAGAAAAGGATTGCAGAGATACCTACTCTTAGGTTTCGTAACTTCAATCAACTCTTTGTGGTAGAGTGTGATGCTAGTAAGTTGGCTATTGGAGCAGTGCTAAGCCAAGAAAGGCATCCTGTGACTTTCTTCTCTAAAAAGTTGAATGAGGCTAAATAAAAGTACTCCACCTATGAGTTGGAGTTATATGCTATGGTTCAAGCCCTTAAGAAGTGGAGACACTACCTATTACCTAGGGATTTTGTGTTCTACACAGATAACCATGCTCTAAGTTTCTTTAATGGACAAGAAAAAACTAAATTAGAGGCACTTGAAGTGGGTAGAATCATTGTAGGCTTATACATTTGTCATAAAGCACAAGAAGGGGGTTAGCAACAAATTTGTAGATTCTCTTAGTAGAAGAGTACTAAAAATATAGGAGATACAATTTCAAAGTGTAGGGATGTATGAGTTGAAGGACCTCTACAAGGAGGACAAGGATTTCAGAGTAGCCTATGAAGCATGTGTGAATTTTCAGCAGGGTTTCAAAGTGGATTTTAGTGAGTTTGTGTTTCAAGAAGGCCTACTGTTTAAAGGTCAACTTATGTGTATTCCTCAATGCTCGATGAGGGAAAACATTGTGAAGGAGAAACATGAAGGTAGCTTGGGGGGTCACTTTGGAGTGGATAAGACTTTGGAGCAAGTGAATAGGCACTACTATTGGCCTAAGTTATAATCAGATGTGAGGAAATTTGTAGAACAATGTCAGATTTGTCAGAGGGCAAAAGGACAGAGAAAAAATAGTGGGTTATACCAACCCCTATCCATACCCCAAAGGCCTTGGGAGTGTCTTAGTATGGAATTTTTTTTGGGGTTACCAAAGACACCTAGGGGTCATGATAGTGTATCTGTGGTGGTGGGCCATTTTAGAAAAATGGACCACTTCATTCCTTGCAAGCAAACAAATGATGCTTCTCAAATTGTAGGTCTATTCTTTAGGGACATTGTGAGGATCCATGGATTGCCACTGAATATTGTAAGTGACAGAGATAGTAAGTTTGTGGGTCAATTTTGGAGGATCCTATGGAAGATGCTTGGAAAAAACTTATCTTTCTCTTCAGCCTACCATCCATAATTAGATGGACAAATGGAGGTAGTCAACAGGTCACTTGGGAATTTGCTAAGGTGTTTGAATAAACAACATGATAGTCATGGGATCATATCATAGGGCAAGAAGAGTTTTCCTATAATGACTCCATTAATAGGAGTACAGGTAAGAGCCCCTTTGAGGTAGTGTATGGGGTCAACCCCAAAGGAATCTTGGAGTTGAGAGATCTCATTTTGAAGGACAAGAGAAGTGCACAAGGAGAGTCATTTGTAGAATAGATGAAGGAACTTCATGATCAAGTCAACAAGAATTTACAGAAGCAAGTGGAGAAGTACAAATCCAAAGCTGATCAGACTAGGAGAGACTTATAGTTCAAGGTTGGGGATCTAGTGCTTGCCTATCTCAGGAAGGAGAGGCTACCCAAAGGTCAGACAACAAAACTACTCATGAAGAAGATAGGGCCACTAGAGATTTTGCATAAGTATGGAAAGAATTCCTATGAAGTGGAGTTACCTCCTTGATGGGGAGGTCACCTTGCTCCTAGACTCCTACTCTTTCTTAGGAATCTCACCTTGGACCCTATTCACTTCAGGATACTTTAGACTCACACTTGAGTCTCTTAGGGTTACTCACAGACCCTAACCAGAAGGATTTGTGTACTCCCTCTCTCCTAGGTTTCCTACCCATCGAAATTATTCACTCTTCATCTTATCTTGCTCTCCATGACTGAAGAAAGTCAGTCATGCACCTTCTCCTTCTATTTCTCTCTCCTACAAGTTCTCTAGCTAGACCATTTAGCTCGCCTAGGACTTGTCTACAATTCTGACTAGCCTCTTCTCAATCCCAAACACAGAAACAAAAATAAAATACATGAGGGATGCTTCTTGACGGTCACACTCCATAGGATGGATTATAAGAGTCAATAAGCATCCATGAGACTTGACTGAATTCAAAATCCTACTCTACAGAAGTCTGCACACAATAGAAACACACACAGAAAACACAGGAAACTATTCTTTATTGAAAACCAGAAAATTACAATGTAAACTCCAATCTTCTATGCTAGCCTCCTCAGTCTCTAACTTCTCCAACCTCTCCAACCTCTGGTATGAGTTTCCTTCCTTGCTTATATATTCGGCCTCTTCTTGATTTGTAACCATTTCTAGGTTACCTGCTGCCTGAGGATTCTAACTACCTCGGCTCTTCATCTTCCTCACGTAACTGTCATCAAGATCTTCCTCAGCATGGTTGTCGACGTGGAATTCATTTTCCTCTATTTCACTGACTTTTCCAATTCCCTCTGCGATGTTGACAAGTCAACATATTTTCTTCACTCTGACTGTTAGTCACAATGTCGCGAGTCCAGATAGCCATGCATGCCGATCTTGTGATACGTTGTTGTCGTGTTATCGCAAGACTAAGTAACTTAACCGCCTGTTATCCTGCGATCTTGCGACCCACTGTTGTCGTGTCACCGCAACACTCATTTACCTAACTGCTTGTTGTCCTGCGATCACGCAACACACGGTCATCTCATTGTCGCAGCACTAATTCACTTAACCACCGATTACCTCGCGACTTGGTGATACACTGTCGTCGCATTGTCGCCACACCTATTAACTTCACCTCCAATCTCTGCCGACTATGCGATAAGCCTTGTTGCGTCATCACAAACCATTTCATCCTAACCACTAAGCATCTACCGACTTCACGATAACCATTATCGCTTCATCACCAGCTATTTCAAGTTAACCGCTAATCATCTGCCGACTTTGCGATAACCATTGTCACTTCATCGCAAGCTGTTTCATCCTAACCGCTGAGCATCTGCTGACTTCACGATTCATTGTTATCACCTTGTCGCAGCCATTTCCTGTTAACCACTAGTTTCCTTCCGACTGTGCGCTAAGCCTTTGTCGCGTAATCGCAACTGTTTCCTACTAACCACTGATCATCCTGCGACTGTGCGCTAAGTATAATGTACCCGGTTTGTTTGTTTAACCATTCTCGTGCTAGGAGTTAAGAGCTGTTAATGTTTAGGAAGATAGTTGACTGCTAACTGTGATCTACTCCTAGACCACCATTGCTAAACAGCTAGGGCTTCGGATCTAAAACCCTAGGGTGCTCGACAGCACTCCTGATTTGGGGATTTTGCCCATTTTCAATGTTTTTGACTTGTACCCTTATAAGGGATCATCAATAGACATAGGTTAGTCTACACTTGCAGATTTGGAGGATGATGATTGGGTGAAAGAATTATCTACCCCAATGACACTGAAATTGGAAAGTGTACTAGATTCTAAAGTGATAAAGAAGACAAGGAAGGGTAACTACAAGGAGTACCTCATCAAGTGGCAGGGTCTTCATGAAACTGAGGCCACTTGGATGATAGAGTTGGACATTCTCAAACATGGGGTCACCATTGAAGACCTCCTAACTCAAGGGACTTGAGTTATTTTGTCCAGGGAGTATGGTGTAGGGAACCTCTCTATTTGATGTTTTGGTGTTGTTTAGGTTTGGTTAAGGTGTTTTTTTTGGTTTGGAATAAGATCCAATGGGTTGGATGCAATGGTGAATTGACTTCATGTTTGTAAGAGCCTTAGTGCTCATTAGGGGTTTTAGTGTCATTTTGGTTTAAAAAGTGAAAAAATGATATTTCAATGTAATTTTGGGTTGAGGGGTGTCTTAGGACCCTATATAACCTATATAAGGTTATCAAAGTCAAACTTACCCACCGAAATGACAAGAAAAGTCAAAATGCACAAAGTGCAAAAAGTTGCTAGCAACTTTGAAAGTTGCTTGAGAAACTTTTGCAAGAATTTGCAAAATATAGTTAGAAATGTTGTAACTACCCCATGATCGATATATGAGCATGGATTAAATGTTTTGGAATGGTTAATGAGATTTTGGATTGCAACACTTATATCTGACACCTCTGTATGGATGACTGTAACTTTTTACTAGCATTCTGCATTGTTTCTTTGTTATTGTACGATCGTGTACGGATTGGCAGAGCAGATTGGGTCCCATGGAAATGGAATGATTTCAATTATCTTTGATATGCATTATATAGTTTTATTTGAAGTTCAATAGGTGTAAAGTTATAATTTTTTGTAGTTCACTGGTCTAGATAGAGACAATATAGTGCTACCTAGTTAGAAATATCTATACCCTAAAATCCCATAGGTGGAATTGACTGAAACCATGGGGGAAGTAGGGTTAGATTCTATAGGTAGGATTTTGTTTTTCCTTTTTTTTGTTGCAGTGAATCTCCTAGGCCAAGAAGGAATCCCTATGGCTGACTAGTGAATCTAGGTGACCCAGGACAGGGAGAAGAAAGAATTTGAGCAAGCACTCATAACCTTTTGGCAAAGACTTAGTGGCATTTTTAGATGACCTGGTTAGTCTCCTAAGAGGATTCAAAGGTGGAAGGAGGTGAATCAAATATTTGAGATCATTTTGTGAATTGTTTATGCTAACTAGTCCAGAAGCCTAATTAATAGGCTGAAATCTAGGGCCTGCAAGAAACTAGGGTTATGAGTGCTTCTAGAGGTCAGGGTTTTGGATTCTAATAGTGTTGGTGGATACCTTGAATATTTTCAAGGTATTATGTGGGTTCATTTTGGAATTTTTTGAGTAATAGACCTAAAACTATGAAAATAGACCTACTAGGGAATTGGCAATTAAGCTTCCTAGTGAAATATAAACCAATTGGATTGGTAGAGAGTCTTGAAGTATGGGTATGAGTTCAGAATGACCTAGGATCGGTCAAGAAGGTTGGTTTAAGTCTTGGTGAATGTATGGAAAGATCCTAAGTAGAGAGTTGGCATTCTAGGTGGAGTTCTAGTGGATAGACCTAGGTATTTGGAGGGCTAACTGGATTAGTCAAGCCTAGAAACTTTGGAATCTTCCAAAGACCAACTATACCTTATAGGAGAAGTTGGTAGAGAGGGTCTTGGAGATCTTATTGGAGGGAATATATAACAAAGAAAAACCATTGGATGGTTGGGTTAGACCAAGTAGTATCTTAGAGTGAGGAAGAACACTAGATTGTCAACCCCTCTGCATCATCCTGGCACTAGAAAAACATTTACCAGGATTCAAATTGTAAAGGATTTGTTTCATAAGATTTAAAATTTCTTTGGTCCCATTCTCATAGTGTGCTTTACTAACAGAGATTTGGATCAATTTCTAGAGGGAATATATGAATAAGAGAAAATTCTAGCAAGGTTAGGATCTAGAACTCAGAGCTCAATTCTTAGCAAATGTACTCCTGACTAGGGACAAGAGAGAAATATCATATTTTTTTCTTTGGTAAGAAAAATTGAATTCCTAATCTGAATGTAAAAATATAAAAAAATATAGGATTTCTTAACATTCCAAACAGAACTTGTGTTGCCCTTTCTAGGGCTAGAATTGGTCTGTATATCTTTGGAAATGCCAACCTAGTCTTAGAAAATTCTCCAGTGTGGAGTGATATCATAAAGAATTTTATAGTTAATGGGTATGTTGGTAATGGAATACCACTATATTATCCTAAACATCTAGATGATGTTGGATATGTTGTTACCAAATGTCATAATTTAAGGAGGTATGACGATGGAAGTATGAGATTTTGTACTAGGAAATGCAAAGAAAAATTAATTTTTGGTCATCTTTGTCCCAGGAAATGTCATCATAGAGGACATGTGAGAATTAGATTTGCAAGGCCCGATGTATATGAAGAAGTTTGAGCTTTGTGGACATGTCATTAGGAAGGTCTATCATGCAACATCCTATGACCCCTTTCGACATGTTGGAAGGTCTGTGTGCATTTTTTGATTCTTACTCCTTGAATTGTTACCAATTTGTGCCTCCTAAATAATATGAATATTACCATACATGTATTTTATATGAACTTCGTGGGGTGAAGGAAGAAAACAAAATACTTATGGAAAAGGGTGAGAAACAATTTGGAATTACTGAAAATCTATGAGAAGAGATGAGATTATTGCAAGATGAGGGGGAAAATCAACTTGGTCAAATTATCCAAGAACTGAGACAAAAAATTTCATCATTGCATGTAGAGAGCGAGAACCAATTGGGAACAATTCAAAGAATGAAAAAAGAGATTGAAATCTTGCATGTAGAGGAAGCGAAAGAAAATGAGAGTGCAGAAAAGGAAATTGGGTTACTTTAGAGAGAGAGAGAGAGAGAGAGAGAGAGAGAGAGAGAGTACAATTTCACTCACTTGAAACACCTATGTACTAGGAGGGTATTAAATTGTAATAACTATGTATGAAAGATTGGAAGATTGCAGAAAAATCATGGATGGCCATTGAAAGAAGAAAAGGCAACCAATCGGCCATTTAAAAAAATTCATGGGCAACCATTGAAATAAGCTATTTTTCTAGAGAGAAGAGCATAAAACTTTCTCTAATTTGCAATGGCCCGAAGCAAAGGGAGAAACTCTACTTCCAGATTTATTTCAAGTTGCCCATCTATATAGTTTGGTGAAGAAGGGTGTGCATTTTATGATTCCTACTGCTTCAATTGTTACCAATTTGTGCCTCCTAAATACTGTGAAGATTACCATACATGTCTTTTAGATGAACTTCGCGGGGTGAAGGAAGAAAACAAAATACTTCTGGAAGAGGGTGAGAAACAATTTGGAATTACTAAAAATCTACAAGAAGAGATAAGATTATTGCGAGAAGATGGGGAAAATCAACTTTTTCAAATTATCCAAGCCCTGAGACAAAAAATTTCATCATTACGTGTAGAGAGCGAGAACCAATTGGGAGAAATTCAAAGAATGCAAAAAGAGATTGAAATCTTGCGTGCAGAGGAAGCGAAACAAAGTGAGAGTGCAAAAGAGGAGATTGGGTTACTTCAGAGGGAGAGAGAGAGAGAGAGAGAGAGAGAGAGAGAGAGAGAGAGTACAATTCCAGTCACTTGAAATAGCTACGTTCTAGGAGGGTATTAAATTGTAATAACTATGTACGAAAGGTTGGAAGATTTCTTAAAAAGTCATGGATTGCCATTGAAAGAAGAAAAGGAAACCAATCAACCATTTAAAAAAATTCATGGGCGACCATTGAAATAAGCTATTTTTCTGGAGGGAAGATCCAAAAACTTACGCTAATTTTCAATGGCCCGAAGTGGAGGGAGAAACTATACTTCCAGATGTATTTCAGGTTTCCCACTATACATTTTAGTGAAGGAGGGTGTGCATTTTCTGATTCCTACTACTTGAATTGTTACCAATTTGTGCCTCCTAAATACTGTGAAGTTTACCATACATGTCTTTTATAGGAACGTAGGGTGAAGGAAGAAAACAAAATACTTATGACAGAGGGTGAGAAACAATTTGGAATTACTAAAAATCTGCAAGAAGAGATGACATTATTGTGAGAAGATGGGGAAAATCAACTTGGTCAAATTATCTAAGCCCTGAGACAACAAATTTCATCATTGCGTGTAGAGAGCGAGAACCAATTGGGAACAATTCAAAGAATGAAAAAAGAGATTGAAATCTTGCGTGTAGAGGAATCGAAACAAAGTGAGAGTGCAGAAGAGGAGATTGGGTTAATTCAGAGAGAGAGAGAGAGAGAGTACAAATTCACTCACTTGAAACACCTATGTACTAGGAGGGTATTAAACTGTAATAACTATGTACAAAAGGTTGGAAGATTGCAGAAAAAATCATGGATTTCTATTGAAAGAAGAAAAGGAAACCAATCGGCCATTTAAAAAAATTCATGGGCGACCATTGAAATAAGCTATTTTTCTGGAGGGAAGAGCATAAAAATTTCGCTAATTTTCAATGGCCCAAAGTGAAGGGAGAAACTCTACTTCCAGATGTATTTCAGGTTGCCCATCTATATAGTTTGGTGAAGAAGGGTGTGCATTTTCCGATTCCTACTACTCAAATTGTTACCAATTTGTGCCTCCTAAATATTGTGAAGATTACCATACATGTCTTTTATATGAAATTCGCAGGGTGAAGGAAGAAAACAAAATACTTCTGGCAGAGAGTGAGAAACAATTTGGAATTACTAAAAAATCTACAAGAAGAGATGAGATTATTGTGAGAAGATGGGGAAAATCAACTTGTTCAAATTAGCCAAGCCCTGAGACAGAAAATTTCATCATTGCGTGTAGAGAGCGAGAACCAATTGGGAACAATTCAAAGAATGCAAAAAGAGATTGAAATCTTGCGTGCAGAGGAAGCAAAACAAAGTGAGAGTGCATAAGAGGAGATTAGGTTACTTTGGAGAGAGAGAGAGAGAGAGAGAGAAATATTTCACTCACTTGAAATAGCTACATTCTAGGAGGGTATTAAATTGTAATAACTATGTATGAAAGGTTGGAAGATATCTTAAAAAATCATGGATGGCCATTGAAAGAAGAAAAGGAAACCAATCAGCCATTTAAAAAAATTCATGGGCCACCATTGAAATAAGCTATTTTTCTGGAGGGAAGAGCAGAAAATTTTTGCTAATTTACAATGGCCCAAAGCAGAGGGAGGAACTCTACTTCCAGATGTATTTTAGGTTTCCCATATATATAGTTTGGTGAAGAAGGGTGTGCATTTTCTGATTCCTACTTCTCGATTTGTTACCAATTTGTGCCTCCTAAATACTATGAAGATTACCATACATGTATTTTATATGAACTTCACAGGGTGAAGGAAGAAAATAAAATACTTATGATAGAGGGTTAGAAACAATTTGGAATTACTGAAAATCTACAAGAAGAGATGAGATTATTGTGAGAAGATGGGGAAAATCAACTTGGTCAAATTATCCAAGCCCTGAGACAAAAAATTTCATCATTACGTGTAGAGAGCGAGAACCAATTGGGAACAATTCAAAGAATGCAAAAAGAGATTGAAATCTTGTGTGCAGAGGAAGAAAAACAAAGTGAGAGTGCAGAAGAGGAGATTGGGTTACTTCAGAGAGAGAGA
>MU226354.1:2934539-2947574 GCA_018584345.1 Thuja plicata
AAATTTTGACAGCATAAGGGTACTATGCTAAGAAATATTTTAACATGAAAATAATAGATCTAAGCTTTCATAAATACCCGAAAACATTGAAACCATAATAAATCATAAATTTAATTTCTCCTATAGTTTAAACTATGACAGGGATTAATTTTTTATTTTCTAAGAGATCTACAGGGAATTTCTTCCTGAAATTTTGACAGCATAAGCCAACGATGCTAAGAACATATAAAATCAAGAAATTCATATCTAGGGTTTCTATAAATACCCAAAAATGAAAAAAATAACCTTAAGCCATTTAAAAGCCAAAATAATGAACATGCATTAAAACAACACAGAAAACCTCAGATCTACAAAATTGAAAACCATACATGGCAAATGAAACCTACCTTGATTCCAATGCAAGAAACCAAAGAATGTAGCTTGGAGGATGAAAGTAGATCTGAAAACCCTCAAGCCCAATTCAACCACAGATCTGACAACAATGAAGATCCGAGCACACACACACACACAAGAAATAGAAAATCCTAAAAAATTCAAAGCAATAAGGATCCACAACAATCCACAATTCTCCAAAAAACCTCAAACCATCAAGAGCTCTCCAAATCTCAAAAACCTATTTTGAGAGAATGGATGACCAATTCCCCCTAAAGAGATTCAAATTCCCCTAAACATGCAAAGGTTGATGACAAATCCCAAGTCAATCCCTAACTGAACTCAACTTGAAAATTGAAAGTAAATCCAAGTTAATTAAATAAAATAAGCTTTATTGCCACAACTCAACTTTGACTCCTAATTACAAGTTGAGATATTTCAATTTGAAAATACTTTTTCAACACATTTATGCACATGTAATTAATAAAATATTTAATTAAATAGATTAAATATTTATGTCACAATAATGCATGCAACCAAATATTTAATTATTTAATTAATCATATAAGCACATCTACTATAGTTTTCAATTAAATATTTAATTAAATCAAAATATTCAAATATTTCAATTTAATTAATTATTTAAAATAAACTTAGGATATAATTAAATAATCAATTCAACTATAATCCATTAAATCACAGAAAATGGAAAATCACTCAATAATCTAAAAATGACCTAAAAGCATAATCAAGCAAAACACACACATACACAAGAGAGAGGGTATTCGAATTCTGTCAACCTAGACAAATCTGGATAAGGTAGTCATACTGAAACACATCCAACACTAAGATGATTAGGCTTAGGTTAGGGTTTTGGATCTGTATGTTACCTCCCCTCCTTACCATTGAGATGAATATTTATGGGCACGCTCACTCCTGCCAATTCAGGGAAGATGATGCCCTATACCTGCAATCCTGTCATCAAAGAACACACATGTACATACATAATATGATATTGCAAACAATGATAGGGATCGGTCGAACATGTGGATCTCGCCGAGGCAAGTAACTACGTCTCCATCCTCTACCAAAATAACATGCAAATAGATACATAAACATGATAACCATACACGTGCAAGTATGGGGTAATTACAATATGATCAAAACATAAATCATCACATCATGATAATATCCATAACATCATAATCAATAATCACCATCAACTGAAAGAATAGTAGCTCTCATGAAAGTAGCCTAAAAGAAGTCAGCCTATCAACTGAAACCAATGCCTAAAAGAGTACGACATCACAAACTAAAAATTAAAACATGAGTGGATATTACATCCACCCCCCTAAGATTAGGATTACTCCTAGAATCCTGAAATAAATAGGGATACAACTCCCATAAACATAAAGCATCCTAATGAGTCATATAAGACTCAACGAGTAGATCCCATAGGACCTTTCCCTGCTCTCTAGTTAGAACTTTGAGGATCATTCCCCGCTACAGGAAACTGAAACCCAGCTGCAGGTCCTCTACTTGCAGACTCACTCATAGGAGGATGATACACTGGAGGATGATAATCCAAAGCTGCATATGCTCCATGAGATCTACCGACATTCCCAAGTGTAGGTTTGGAAGTCGCAGGTCTCTGCTCAGAAAACTGAGAAGCACGCTGTGGACAATTCACTGCAATGTGACCAAACTGACCACAGGTGAAACACCCTATGCCTCTCAAATTTCCTCTCCCATTGGAGGGTGCACTAGACTTTTGGACACTCCCATGAATCACACTAGGCTATGCACTCTAAGCAGGCTGACTATATTAATTGTGCTTGGTGCGCAGACCACCTCGAGAATCCCTAGAGTGAGTACCACCACTCTGACCATGAGGAGGAGTCACCTTCTACTGTGAGTTCTGATTACCCGCAAAGGAACTACGGGGTTCCTTGAAGTTCCTAGTCCCTTGAGAATGATTACCTCTAACCCTAGAACCAGATGCACCACCTGTAGGAGCACGCATCTGACCTCCATGGCCTAATGCCAAGTTAGCCTCTGATAGGGTGGCCTTAATAATCGTAGCTCTCAGGTCTGTAGGCTCAAAGAGCTTCACATCCCCTACTATGAAAGCATTAAGCCCTCACACAAAGTGTTGTACCATCAAGGCAGAATCCTTGCTATAACCAGTGTATTGCTTGAGCTCGTAAAAATGATGCTCATACTGCTCCATAGTCAATGTAAGCTATCTAATATTATGAAACTTGTCAGCTCTCTGCTACCTCCACTGATCTCACATGAACCTATCTCTGAAGTTCTCGAGAAAGATTTCCCAAGTAATAGTGTCCATACGGAGTCCTAGCTTCTGTTCTTCACTCTTCCACCAGATAACTGCAAAATGTGTCAACTGCATCATGACGTATCTTGCTTTAGTATTACTAAAGGGATGCATTGCGAATACTCTATCCAAAGCTATCAACCAAGTCTCTACCTCTAAACCAAAATCCCATCCAGTGAAAGGAATAGCCTTTCCTCTTGTCAGGTCTCTCATGTGGTTGGTTGCAACCACTGCTGGAACCACTGATATAGTCCTCCTACGAGGGCTCCTAGATCTCTCCCTCTATCTCTCCTCCCACTGGGAGTGATGAGATGCCTCTCACTCCACTCTGGATCTCTTAGGAAGGCGATCTAGGATGGCCTGAAGAATCTGCCTAATATCCAAACCCCCAGACTCATCTTGATTCTCCCTCCTCTGCTCACCCCTGTCCTGATGCTTCTCACTCTCTTTTCTAACACTAGTGGAGGAGCTAGCCTGTTGCCCTCCCCCACGTGAACTAGACCTACCCCTACCATAGCCTCTAGCTACTTGTGTCTCAGGCATAATTCCTCAAACAAATAGAGATAATTACAAATCTCACCACATAGCTTGAAACATAAACTAAAGAATGAATAAACCATAAAGAAATAATTGAAAAACAAATGTGTAGTATGTCTATGTTTTAGTTTCAAGTTCAAGCTAGACACAACCTAATGGGTGTACAATTCCCAGAGTTTCCAGTGTAGAAACTAGGGCTCTGATACTAGATGTAACACCCCGCCAGGGAACCCAAGAGAGATTAACCTAGAACATGTCACTATGTGCGCTGAATATTTTTTTTTAGTTAACATAAAGAAACATACAATCATGTGGAAGTGATTACCATTTATACACATGTCTTACACTCACATAGATTACATGACTCAAGGGTTCCTTGACGTTGAATTACTTAAAGAAAAATACAACTAACAATATAACAAAAGATTTCATCTGATTAAACATAACAAATACAACTCACATAACCATAATTACAAACCTCATGGATAACCATGAACCCACCATAACACACATCCACTGCACATGTCGCAGGGTATGTGGTAATCACTCTAAACTACTTAATTACAATTTCTAGATTAGGTATCACATGCGATACTCTAATACAAGATTACAATAATGAAATTACATAATAAATGATGAAGTAACATATGGAGCTCATCTGCAAAGAACCATCAAGCACTTGGTACCAGGATGTCAAATCTCAATGGATAAAGAATCACTACCACCCCACCGTGCTGAGGAGATAACAACAGATCCCAATCGGATATCCAAAACCAAGAAGGAATAAACACTAAGCAAGGGATCCTGATAGCTCTCTAATCTAGTGTACTAATCATCATAAAAGGTAAGACTCACTAATCCAGAGGCAACTGACATCGTAGGAAATCTAGATTATGCAAAGGAAAGTGTCATCATGTACGTCTAACCCTTAAGTTCAGCCCCAATAATCACCAAGGATTTCAGCACCTAAGTGACCATACATGGAGCTAATGTCCTCTCAAACTGACGAGGCCACTAACTATGTCAGGTACCTTGCAGGGCAACTAACATTTTCTCATCACCATCTTAGCCTATACTAGCACTCAAGCATGGGTGAGAATACATCTTATTAATCCATTTTAATATTTTAAATATGTCTTTAGTTATCACTTATTAAAGAAACTCCACAATAAGCAATCTAGTAGTCTCTTACGGACACGGATCTTATTGCAAGCCACCCCCTACTATACATCTAGGTAACCTACCCTAGGCTCATAGATCCTAATAGATCTAGCATAGGTTGCAACCCTAGTGTACCCCAAATCTAGTATCCCATACAACAGGAACAGTCACATAGGTACACTAGCAGATAACATAATCAAAAGGGTCAACATGGTCAGTTTAGGGTAATATCTGACAACACACATGCCATGAAGTAACAGAACTACAAATACACCCCCCGGCCTCTGTATACATCCTAGGTCGTCTAATGTCCCCAATAGTAATACATTTAAGCACAAGAGAACATACAAATACATAGAATTAAAAATGTCTTAAAGGATTGAAAAATGAACATAAGTGAATAACATTTTCATCTAATTAACACCCTCCACATACATAAAACAAATTCCCTTTATGCATTAATAGATCCAAATTAACCATAATCACTTTTGATTAATCAATCATATTTATTAGAAAATCATATTAAAATATCAACTATAGTTAATAATTAATATATTAATTTAAAACTAATATTATACTTATATTAATCTAAATCAATAATTAATTAATAAAATCATATTTAACATGTAACATAATAAACTAAATCTATTAACAAATAAATAATAAAACATTTAACTTATTATTAAAATTCAATGAAAAACTAAATTAAACGAAATAAATTTAAATTAAATTATAAATAACGAAATTAACAATTAAGATAAATAATAAAAAAAGTTTATTTTAAATTAATAAACAAAAAAAAACATTAAACAAAATTTAATGTCATACACATGGGGGTGGCGGGCCCCACGCGCCCCCCACTAAACATATTACCGCAGCCAAAAGGCCCACGGCCGGTGCCGTGTCTGTCAATGATAGTCACCGTGGGTGTCGTGCCATGCACGGCTCCCCATGGTGTCAGCTGCCATCTACAGCGTGGCCCGCTAGCCAATGGCTGCGCGGAAACCGTGGGTGGAGCCCACGGCTCCCCACACAAAACAAAACAACTTTTCATTTTAATATTAATTTATTTTTTAAAATTTTCTTTTTAAAAGAATACAATTAAAATCTGCGTTTTCAAACCCTTTTTTTTAGGTTAATTTTTTTTTTAATTACGAATTCTAAAAAACGGAAATTCAAAATAAGGAAGTGGTTTTTTAAAATTTTTTTTTTAAACCTTTTACCTTTCTAGTTAATATTCTTTTTTACACCAGTCTGTATTATTACAGAGGGTTGATTTTTTCCAAATGATTTAATTTTTTAGCAATGAAATACATAGAAACTCCAAATATTCAATTTCCTCTATAGTTAAGACTATAGGCAGACTTAATTTTTCAAATTTTGGGAGAATTATAAGAGATCTACTCATGAAAATTTTGACAGCATAAGGGTACTATGCTAAGAAATATTTTAACATGAAAATAATAGATCTAAGCTTTCATAAATACCCGAAAACATCGAAACCATAATAAATCATAAATTTAATTTCTCCTATAGTTTAAACTATAACAGGGATTAATTTTTTATTTTCTAAGAGATCTAGAGGGAATTTCTTCTCAAAATTTTGATAGCATAAGCCTACGATGCTAAGAACATATAAAATGAAGAAATTTAGATCTAGGGTTTCTATAAATACTCGAGAATGAAAAAAACAACCATAAGCCATTTAAAAGACAAAATAATGAACATGCATTAAAACAACACAGAAAACCTCAGATCTACAAAATTGAAAACCATACATGGAAAATGAAACCTACCTTGATTGCAATGCAAGGAACAGAAGAATGTAGCTTGGAGGATGAAAGTAGATCTGAAAACCCTCAAACCCAATTCAACCACATATTTGACAACAATGAAGATCCGAGCACACACACACAAGAAATAGAAAATCCTAAAAACTTCAAAGCAACAAGGATCCACAACAATCCACAAATATTCAAAAAACCTCAAACCACCAAGAGATCTCCAAATCTCAAAAACATGTTCTGAGAGAATGAATGACCAATTCCCCCTAAAGAGATTCAAATTCCCCTAAACATGCAAAGGTTGATGACAACTCCCAAGTCAATCCCTCACTTAACTCAACTTGAAAATTGAAAGTAAATCCAAATTAATTAAATAAAATAAGCTTTATTGCCACAACTCAACTTTGACTCCTAATTACAAGTTGAGATATTTCATTTTGAAAATACTTTTTCAACACATTTATGCACATGTAATTAATAAAATATTTAATTAAATAGATTAAATATTTATGTCACAATAATGCATGCAACCAAATATTTAATTATTTAATTAATCATATAAGCACATCTACTATAGTTTTCAATTAAATATTTAATTAAATCAAAATATTCAAATATTTCAATTTAATTAATTATTTAAAATAAAATTAGGATTTAATTAAATAATCAATTCCACTCTAATCCATTAAATCATAGAAAATAGAAAATCAATCAATAATCCGAAAATCACCTGAAAGCATAATCAAGCAAAACACACACATACGCAAGAGAGAGGGTATTTGAATTCTGTCAACCTAGACAAATCTAGATAAGGTAGTCATACTGAAACTCATCCAACACTAGGATGATTAGGCTTAGGTTAGGGTTTTGGATCTGTATGTTACCTCCCCTCTTTACCATTGAGATGAGTATTTATGGGCACGCTCACTCCTACCAATTCAGGGAAGACAATGCCCTGTACCAACAATCCTATCATCAATAAACACACATGTACATACATAATATGATATCACAAACAATGATAGGGATCGGTTGAACATGTGGATCTCGCTGAGGCAAGTAACTACGTCTCCGTCCTCTACCACAACAACAAGCAAATAGATACATAAACATGATAACCATACACATGCAAGTATGGGGTAAGTACAATATGATCAAAACATAAATCATCACATCATGACAATATCCATAAAATCATAATCAATAATCACCATCGACTAAAATAATAGTAGCTCTCATGAAAGTAGCCTAAAAGAATTCAGCCTATCAACTGAAACCAATGCCTAAAAGAGTACGACATCACAAACTAAAAAGCAAAACATGAGTGGGTATTACACCACACCCTACAAGGTGTCATGGCTCACAAAAGGGCAACAAATAGTCATTGAAGAACAAGCATGTATAGAGTTTTAGATTGGGAAGTACAAGGACAAAGTACATTGTGACATAGTACCTATGGATGCATGCCATTTTATCTTAGGAAGACCATGGCAATTTGACTTGGAGGCACACCATGATGGAAGGAAGAACACCTACTCCATCTAGTACCAAGGTGAGAAGGTAACTTTAATACCCTTGGCTGATAATGGTGAAGACAAAAAAGATTCCCAGTTTTTGTTTGTAGGAGAGAAATAATTTTTAAAAGTGTTGAAGGAGAAAGATACTGCTTGTTATGCTTTGGTTGTATTACCAAAACAAGAAGAGGGAAGGGTATTGAAACTAAAAGAGGAACCTAGGAGAGTAGGTCCTAAGGAGGTAGCAGATTTGCTAGAGATGTGTAAAGGAATTGTAACCAAGGAGTTACCAGATACCTTACCCCCAATCAGAGATATTAGCCATAATATTGATCTAATCCCTGGAGATGCACTCCCATAAAAAGCACTATATAAACTCACACCCCAGAAAAATGAAGAGATGTCCAAGAAAATCCAAGAACTTTTGGAGAAGGGTTTGATAACCAAGATTTTAAGCCCTTGTGCAGTCCCTTCCCTATTAGCACCTAAGAAAGATGGGACTTAGAGGTTGTGTACTGATTCTAGAGCCATCAATAGAATCACTATTAGGTATAGGTTCCCTATGCCAAGAATTGAAGACCTATTGGACCATCTAGGGGGGGCAAGGTACTATTCAAAGGTGGACTTGAATAGTGGGTATCACCAAATCAGAATAAGGGCTGGAGATGAATGGAAAAAAGCCTTTAAAACTAATGAAGGGCTATATGAATGGAGAGTAATGCCCTTTGGGTTATCCAGTGCTCCTAACACATTCATGAGGCTCATGAATGAGGTGTTGAAAACATTTCTTGGCAAGTTTGTGATTGTGTATTTAGATGATATCCTTATTTTCAGTAAAACTAAGGATGAACATTTGAAACATTTGAATTTGGTCCTTAAAAGATTGCAAGAGGAAAAGCTCCTAATAAATTTGGATAAATGTGTCTTCATGCAAGAAGAATTGGTATATCTTGGTTTTTTGGTTTCGGGTGGAAGCATAAAAATGGATCCAGAAAAGGTGGAAAGCATCTTGAATTGGCCCTCTCCAAGGACCATGACAGAGGTTAGAAGTTTCCATGGATTGGCTTCTTTTTATAGGAAGTTCATAAGGGGATTCAGTCAGATTTGTGCACCAATTTTGGAGACAATCAAAGGGGGGAAGAAATGCAAGTTTGTGTGGACCAAGGAGGCTGAGGAGGCTTTCCAAAGTCTGAAACAAAAGGTAGCAAAGCAGCCTATACTGGCTTTTCTAGATTTTCAAAATATTTTTGTTATTGAATGTGATGCATCTAAAGTGGCAATAGGGGATGTTTTGAGTCAAGAGGGGAGATCCATTGCATTTTTTAGTGAAAAGATGAATGAGGCTAAGAGGAAGTACTCCTCTTATGATCTAGAAATGTATGCTTTAGTGCAATCCTTGAAGAAATGGAGGCACTATCTCCTTCCAAAGGAGTTTATTGTTTTTACTGACAACCAAGCACTAAGTTTTTTGAACAGCCAAGAGAAGTTGAGTCACAAACACATGAAGTGGGTTGAGTCAATACAAGCACATACCTTTTCAATCAAGAAGAAGAAAGGAGTTGCTAACAAAGTGGCTGATTCTTTGAGCATGAGAACCATGATAGTGCAAGAAGTGAAGTTGCAAAGTGTAGGTATTGACTCCTTGAAAGGTATGTATGAGAATGATGAAGATTTTCATGAGATTTACAAGGTTTGTTCTAATTTTTTTAAAGCATATCATGTTGAATATGCTGATTACTTGATCGAAGATGGATTTTTGTTTAAAGGACATCAACTATGCATTCCTAGGTGTTCTATGAGAGAGAACGTAGTGCAAGAAAAGCATTGTGGAAGCATAAGTGGGCACTTTAGGCTGGATAAAACTCTTGAATAGGTAAGAAGACATTATTTTTAGCCTAAAATGCAAGGTGATGTAAGAAAGTTTGTTGAACAATGCACCATTTGTCAAAAGGCAAAGGGCACTTCCACCAATGCTGGTTTGTATCAACCATTACCCATACCTACAAGGCCATGGGAAAGTTGTAGTATGGATTTTGTAATGGGTCTGCCTAGGACTCAAAAAGGATTTGATAGCATCTTTGTTGTGGTAGATAGGTTCATCAAGATGGCACATTTCATGCCATGTAAAAGTACAAGTGATGCAACCTATGTAGCAATTTTTTTTTTCAAAGAAGTAGTGAGGATACATGGGCTTCCTCAAACCATTGTGTATGATAGAGATGCAAAGTTTATTGGACATTTTTGGAGGACCTTATGGAAGAGGCTGGGAACAAACTTGAATTTTAGTTCAGCCTATCACCCACAAACTGATGGGCAAACTGAAGTTGTCAATAGGTCCTTGGGAAACCTATTGAGATGCTTGACAAAGCAATATGGAGAGAAGTGGGACAATGTGATTTCACGGGCTGAATTTCCCTTCAATGATTTTGTGAATAGGAGTATAGAAAGGAGTCCATTTCAAATTGTGTATGGGAAGAATCCAAGAGGCATATTGGAGTTGAGAGAACTTCCATAGGATGAGCAAGTGAGTGCTCATGGAGAGCAGTTTGCAAACAACATGAAGGAGATTCATGATCAAGTGAGGTTGGCACTTGAGAAGAGTTCCCAAAAGTATAAAGAGAGTGTAGATAAGAAGAGGAAGGATGTGCAATTTCAAGTTGGTGACTTGGTTTGGGTATATCTAAGGAAGGAGAGGCTGCCGAAAACATACAAAATTACTCATGAAGAAAGTGAGTCCTTGTGCAATTTTGAAGAAGAATGGAACGAATGCCTATGAGATAGCACTTCCTTCTACTCTAGGTATATCTCCTATCTTTAATGTTTTTGATCTAACCCCATATAAAGGTCATCATAACATAGGTACAGAGGTTCATATTGAAGACTTGCAAGAAGATCTTGCAGATTTACATCCTCATGCACCCAAGAAGCTTGACAAGATCTTTGACACAAAGGTCATCAAGAAGACTAGGAACCATGAATACAAAAAATAACTTGTAAAGTGGGTTGGACACCCTGAAGAAGAGGAAATGTGGATGGATGAGGTAGAGATGAAGAAGCATGGTACCTCATTGGAGGAGCTTATCTCAAGATGACTTGAAATCAATCCACCCTAGGAGTATGGTGGAGGAGCACCTAACAAAGACAAGGAAAAAAAGGATGGTGAGGTAGAAAGAGGACCTCCATGATTTTTTTTTGATAGGTTTGGTTGGCCAAGTGTCAAGAGGGATCAAGAGATCCTATGCATTGTAATAAGTCCTAATTGTAAGGCCTAGTGACCTAGGATGAGTTATGAATCCTATGGCTAACTATGGTCAATTGGACATGGGTTGGGTAGTTTTGTGTTAGGAGAGGTTGAATTGATGTTGTTAACATCATATATTGTGGAAATAAACCTTGGTTAGTTCCTAGGAGTTAGTTTTGCAAGTTTTGCAAAAAGTTGCAAAATGTTGTCAGCTGTTGGGGATTTGATTCAGAACAGTTGATTGATTGTATGTTTGTCATTGATGACAACATATAATACACAACATTATTTCTGTATGTACTTATCCATATGATGAAATGAAGACTAGCATGGATAGATACATGTTGTTGACATGTTTACTATGCTATGATCATACACGCAGACCCAGATATGAAGTTTCAGTAAAGATATGTAATTCTGTTATTGACGGTTACAGTTCTGGAGGAATAACGGTTTAAGGCCGACATATGTAACGTGTTGATCGAGTTGCACCTATCTTTAGGATATGCATGTGTATATTCATGATGAGTTATTAGTTGTTGATATTGATCTAAATGTGCCAAACATGTTTCAAGAAGATTGCAATGTTATGGTCAATTTGGTGAAGCCGACTTAGTGAAGCGATGCATCTATTTAGTTAGTACTTGTGTAGTTGTAATTATGCTTGCACACTTAGTAGAGCTAACAAGGATGTTAAGAAGAGTTTTCCTATAGGTCCCATGATCTCATACTTGGTGTATGTACTTATAGAAGGTCATTTGTAAGAAGAAGAGTTGTGAAAGCCAGAGATTAGAAAAGCAGAGCAGAGTGTTAAAGCAGCAGAGCTATATTTATCATATGTTGATAATATAGATATTGAAGTAGAAGCTTTCAAAACATAGAGAAGATTTTTTTAGTGCTTTACAAGAGGTTAAAGCATTGGCACACAAAAGGAACTGATTAGACAAGCAGTGTCACAAATAGCAGTTCACCTTGTTGATACAGTGTGTATCAAATAACCAGAAGGTTGTAGCCTTCACCACTTGGACATTGAGTCCTTGGATAGTGAGTCCTCCACCCCTAATAGGGTTATTGTAAAAGAATCCTAATAGGGTTTGACCCTTAACTAGGTCACTATACTACTGCATTGTAATGTACAACTCCTAATAGGGTTGGAAGATCTTTTAACAGGGATCACTATAAATAGTATAGTTCTTTGTGGGTACTAATTCCCATCGGGGTTTTTACCATCTGGTTTCCCCATAACCAAATTGATGTGTTGTGTAATGTGTTATCTATATGTGCATTTAATTTGTATCAATCTAGATTAATAAGTTTAAGATAAATATTTAAAGTTGTTGATAACTGATTCACCCCCCTCTCTCAGTTATCCTTGAAGTATTCTAACAATTGGTATCAGAGCCAAGTGCCTTGGAGATAAATCCTAACAGGTTAAGGTAGATCAGATGGCATACTTTAGAAAATAGAGCCCTAAGTTTGATGGAGAGAACTATCTGGATTGGAAGAACAAAATGATAACACATCTACAATGTGTTGGCTTTGAGATCTTTGAAATAGCTACACAAGAGGTTGTAATTCCATCTCTAAAAGACCTTGCAAAGGAGGATGCTACCAATAGACAAAAGGAAATATTTACCAATAATGCAATTTCCAAAGAAGCCCTAATCAGTGCCTTATCTGACAGTGAATTTTCTGAAATCAAGAAGATTGACAAAGCATATACCATATGGAAGTATTTAGAAGACATGTTTGAAGGATATGTTCAAGCAAAGAATGCACACAGGAAGACATGGAAGAAGAAATAAAATAGTCTTGACATGTTACATGAAGAGAACATTAGAGCTTATAATCAGAGGATAAATGAAGTAGTATCTGGGATCAGAAACAATGGAGGAGAAATTTCAGAAGAAGATATAATGGATAAGTTGTTAACTACTTTGACATAAGACTATGAAAAAAAGATTAGCATTCTAGAGGAAACTATGCAATTCTCACAAAACTTCAAGAGAGAGACTTTGATCAGCAAAATCTCTGCATTTGAGATATCAAGATTGAAGACTGAACCTAAGAATGAAACAGCCTTCAAAGCTT
>MU226354.1:2950803-2973299 GCA_018584345.1 Thuja plicata
GCATAATGGTTTATGGAACCCTTTGCCATTGATGTCAATGGGGGAGTATGTACTAAAAACAAGGAACACAAACAAAGAGCTAAACAAGGAACACATACAAGGAGCTTATACTCTAGGGGAGTATACACAGTCTAAGTAACTATAGCAGTGTAGATAAATATTTGATGAGGATATTGAGAAGATTGTAAAAGAAAGAAGACACCATGAACATAAGTTTTTTTATCATATGTTGCCATCAATGCCAAACGGGGAGATTGTTGGAGATTTGATTCTGAACAGTTGATTGATTATATGTTTGTCATTGATGACAACATATAATACACAGTATTACTTCTATATGTACTTATCCATATGATGACATGAAGACTAGCATGGATAGATACATGTTTTTGACATGTTTACTATGCTATGATCATACAAGCAGATGCAGCTATGAAGTTTCAGTAAAGATATTTAATTCTGTTATTAGCGGTTACAGTTCTGGAGGAATAACTGTTTAAGGCTGACATATGTAACATGTTGATCGAGTTGCACCTATATTTAGGATATGCATGTGTATATTCATGATGAGTTATGAGTTGTTGATATTAATCTAAATGCGCCAAACATGTTTCAAGAAGATTGCAATGTTATGGTCAATTTGGTGAAGCCAACTTAGAGAAGTGATGCATCTATTCAGTTAGTACTTGCGTGGTTGTAATTATGCTTGTGCACTTAGTAGAGCCAACAAGGATGTTAAGAAGACTTTTCCTATAGCTCCCATGATCTCATACTTGGTTTATGTACTTATAGAAGGTCATTTGTAAGGAGAAGAGTTGTGAAAGCCAGAGATTAGAAAAGCAAAGCAGAGTGTTAAAATAGTAGAGCTATATTTATCATATGTTGATAATATAGATATTGAAGTAGAAGATTTCAGAACACAGAGAATATTATTGTAGTGCTTTACAAGAGGTTAAAGCATCGGTATACAAAAGGAACTGATCAGACAAGCAGTGTCACAAACATCAGTTCACCTTGTTGATACAGTGTGTATCAAATAACCAGAAGGTTGTAGCCTTCACCACTTGGACAGTGAGTCCTTGGACAGTAAGTCCTCCATCCTAATAGGGTTATTGTAAAAGACTCCTAATAGGGTCTGACCCTTAACTAGGTCACTATACTACTACATTGTAATGTACAACTCCTAACAGGGTTGGAAGATCTTTTAATAGGGATCACTATAAACAGTATAGTTCTTTGTGGGTACTAATTCCCACCAGGGTTTTTACCATTTGGTTTCCCCGTAACTAAATTGATGTGTTGTGTAATGTGTTATCTGTATGTGCATTTACTTTGTATCAATCTGGATTAATAAGTTTAAGATAAAGATTTAAAGTTGCTGATAACTGATTCACCCCCCCCCCNTTCCCCCCCCCCCCCCCCCCTCTCAGTTATCCCTGAAGTATTCTAGCAGTTAGCAACATTTGTTGCAAAAGTTTCTAAATGACAACAGTTTTGAAAATTTGTTAAAAATAACATCCATAAACACAAAATTTGGTTGGAAATAGTGGGAAACATGTTAAAATGGTTTCAACAATCGAAGAGAAGGTTGTTGAGGAGATTTGCAAAGAAGAACTTTGGAGAAATAAGAAAAAAAACTGTATTTTTTTCTTAATAATGACTGGTGTTTGAATTTTATGGAAGGTGTACAGATTTAAATGAGAAATATGAAATCATAGGAAGTTTGATACATGTCTTATCTTTCATTTGCAACAAGTCTGAGGTCTTTTGGTTGAGAAATGAGTGAGAAATTGAGTTCTTACCAACCGTGGGTTGCTATTTTTGAAGAAAATCTGAATTAGTCAACTTCAAATCCACATATCTTCCAATGTAACCATTGGGAATTTTTAAAACTAGTTTCAAATGAAAGATATGAGAGCATATTTTAAATTTCATTTGGTCTCAATTTTATTGGTTTCAATTCCAAGGAGAAATGTTTAAAACGCTAGCCGGGCATCTCTATGTGACTAGCAGAGTGGTTTAACCAGTAGGTTGCAGACCCCATAACTTTTGATGGGCTTCAAATTAGAGGCTATAATTGGAGAATTAGACTTCATTAAAATTCCCCTAAATCCCCCCATATTTTTTTTGGAAGAGTACCAAGTTTATATATTATACTTCCTTCTTTAAGCCATCCATTTAGGCCTCCTTGCCATTGGAGAAGATTTCCAAGTTGAAAGAGTTTTTGGAAGAACCCAGATCAGTCCTCTTGGGATAAGTGCTGACCCAAAGTTTGGAATAAGATTATGTAATAGTTTTTCTAGGTCCTTTGGATTTTTTTACCACGAAATCCAAAAAGGTGTGTAGAAATGAATAGTAAACAACAATGTCAAGTAGGTCAGTTTTGAGTTTTGGGTTGAATTGAACCTAGAGAATGTTTTGGTTGGTTTTTAGGATGTTAAGAGGATATAATTGACATTTTGGAAGGATTAAAAGTCTTGGGGAATAGATTGGAGTGGTTTTTGTGTGAGGAAGGTGCATTTGGGTGCATTGGGTGAACTAGGGTGCATCACAACTAGGAGATGTATGAAACAAAGATCATCTCAATGAAGGGTTATGGGGTACAAATATTGATGAGTTGGTAAAGAAGATTGAGGAAATTTAAAGGTGTAAGGCTCTTGTGTGGATACTCCAAGAAAAAGGGGTAGGAGGGCTTGATTTGAACAAGAAAAGAATATTAAAGGTGATTTAGTTTGCTAGTGGACTAGGGCTCTGCATAAATTACACCTTCTATCTCATCTCCAATGATTTTATAACATATTTTGAAAGTACTGGATTCTTTAGTCTAGATTCTGGACTTGATCCATTAGGCCTATCATTCTCAAATATTATTTCCTATTCCTTTGTCTGATGCTCACATTCCACTATCTATGACTTAGGTTCCTCTGTCTGAGACTCGGTTCCCTCTGTTTGTGACTTAGTTCCCTCTATTTGTTACTTATTTCCCTCTGTCTTTGACTCAGTCTCTTCTACCAGCAGCTCAGGTTGCATAGTTTGCAACTCAGGTTGCACGTTTTGTGCTAGTATATTTAGTAGTCGACAATTATTTTGTCCAATCACCATTTCACAAGTCATAGGTATAGTATCAAGTTCATGATACACAAAGTTCCTGTAGTCTTCAGGCTCTTTACTGCTCTTCTCTTCACATTTTTCTGCAAACTCATCAATCTTGACATGTACACTTTCTATGACTTTATAAGTAGTAAGATTCAGACATTTGTATGCTTTTCTTTTACATGAGTAACCTAGGAATATTCCTTCATCACTTTTTGCATCTAATTTTCCATTTCTTGCTTCCTTCAAGATGTAGCATCTACTTCTGAATACTTTGAAATAATGAACATTAGGTTTATAGCTATACCATAATTCAAAAGGTGTCTAGTTACTACCTTTCTTCAGTTGAACTTGGTTCAAGTGAACACTATAGTGCTAATGGCCTCCTTCCAGTATTTGGCACCAACATTATTTTCAATCATTAGGGTTCTGGTACAATCCATGATGGATCTATTTCTTCTTTCTACTATTCTATTTTTTTGCACTGTACCAAGGGTAGAGCCCTGTCTTTTGATTCCTCTCTCATTATAGAATTCATTGAACTCATTAGAAATGAATTCTCCTCCTCTGTCAGATCTTAGGCATTTTAGTTTCTTTCCAGTTTCCTTTTCAACTCTTGCAAGATACAATTTTAATTTCTAAAAAGCTTTTGATTTCTCTCTGAGAAACATGACAGTCATCATTCTAGAATGATAATCAACAAATAGAATAAAATAATTTTCTCCCATATAGCTTTTTGATCCAGTTGGTCCACATAGGTTAGTATGTACCAATTCCAATACTTCATTAGTATTATAATTCTTTCTTTTGAAACTTGTCTTTCTCATCTTTCCAATTTGACATTGCTGCATATTGCTAACTCAGGTTTCTTCAAAATAGGAATACCTCTGACTCTCTTATTCTTACCTATGTTTACCAGGTTATCAAAATTTACATGACACAACCTTTTATTCCATAACCAAATTTCTTATACTTGTGCAATAAAGCATGAACCTTCAGTGAGATCAAGATAGAATAGATTACCTTTTGTTTTCCTTCCAGTTCCGACTAGGGTTCCTTTACCATCCAGGAGCTTGGCCTTACCATTCATGAATTCTACCTTGAAGCCAATGTTGTTAAGCTGTGCTACATTGAGTATATTTATCCTCAATCCTTCAACCCAATAAGAATTATCACATTTGATTCCTTCTGTTAGAATAATGTAACCTTTTCCTCTTACAGGGCAAGGTTCATCATTCCCAAAACTGACACTCCCACCATCATAGTGTTCAAGATGTTCAAATTTTGTCTTATCACTAGTCATATGATGAGAACAAACACTATCAATTATCCATGTGTCATTTTTATTGATGTGTGAGAAAAGTGTTGTCTTTTCATCTTCTTCATCTAACTCATCCTTAATAGCAATATAAACCATTTCATCTTCGTCTTCATTACTATCAGAATCTTTAGCAATATAACAAGACTTCTTACCTTTATCCTTGTAGCTTTTGTAGTTCTTGAAATATTTATTTCCTTTAAACTTGTTGAAATCTTTCCCATCTTTGTCTTCTTTGTTCAGACACTTTGCAACAATGTGACCAACCTCATTGCATGAAAACAAATCAATGGTATCTTTCCTATGTATTTTCCTTTGTGGATTTTCTTGAAATTAATGCTTCAATGATGTCAAGATCTTCATCATTAGATTCATCATCACTTTCAATTTCAATCGTCTTCCCTTTTGAGTATCTATCCTTCTTACCAAGGCTTAATTTAGCTTTGAATGCAGACTCAAGATTGCTAGATCTAGGAGAGTAATTGTTAAAGTTGTCCAGCTCAAAATTTGCAAGCCTTCCCACTAATGTATCCAGATTTATATCTTTATTGCACCTCATCTCCTGAATAGCTGAAAATATAATAGCATAGATAGGAAGTAAAGTTCGTAGTACCTTGTTGACCACTATTGTATCTTCAATTATTCCACTTGTAGCTCTGGTGGCACTCACAATATTCTTGATTCTTTCACTCTATCTTTTAATGTCTTCTCCTTCTTTCATTTTCATCAGGTCAAATTGTCCTCTTAGACTTTCTTCTTTGTATCTCTTTACATTTGCATCTCCTCCATGAATGTCTTGTAATTTATTCCACATATCGTAGGCTATAGGTCAGTCCTTGACTTCATCAAATTTCGAGTAGTTGAGTGAAGAAGCTATATCAATCATCATTATGTTATGAAGCTTCTATTTCATCATCTGTTCCATAGTCATAGTCCCTATCGATTCCACATATTTTCTTTCCAAAAATTGCAAACCAGCATCTCCAATAGTAGATAGATGTAGCTTCATCAACTCTTTCCATGCTAGGAAGTTGTCTTTGTTTAGCTTTGGGATCTCCCTTTTGTAAGACATCTCTGATCTTTAGCTTAGGTCTTGAAACCTTCTCTAAAATCACTTGAAGCTCTGATACCAATTGTTGGAAATGAGATAAGTAACTGAGAGAGGAGGGGTGAATCAGTTACTACAAAATAGATACTTTGTCCCTTAGATGTCTTAAATACTTTAACACTATTACTTGGTTAATTAAGATATTCTTCTGTAACTCGGGTGTCAAAGAAATCTTTATAATATCCAATGCAATTATAATTTAGTGATTAAGTGTAGAAACATAAAGCATAAAGGAAATAACATATACACAGATGAAACCAAGATTTAATGTGGAAACTCAATATGGGAAAAACCACCAATGTAACTAGTTACTATTTTTCACTCTTCAGAAGTGAGCCCTATTAGGAGACAACCCTGTTAAATGTTACAATAACACACTGTTAGGTGTGACCCTATTAAAGGATTTAATCACCTTGTGAGGAGTTCCCTTGTTAGAGGTCTTCAACACTTCAACATAGAAATGCTACCTTGTGAGAGGATTTACAAAAATATTGTTAAGTCTACTTTGTTAAGAGATTTTAGATCACTGCTACAATTGTTAGAGAGTAACAATGAATTGACTTGTATGAGTAAGCAACTATCTTTGCTAATTAAGATCTCTATTCTAATTAAGATTGGATCCTTGCTGATAAGATGTTTTATTGCAGCTCTGAGTGATCTATACTAAATTAGAGTCCTATCTGATTTCGCCTTCACTCTTCATATCACATAATTCTACACTTTTTCTTGCACTTTCACACTTGCTCTTCTACTTACTCTATCTCCCATTCAATCCAAACTTGACATTTCATATATATGGTAAGCCCGATCAAGTCAGCTTGAATACACTTCTAAATAGTAAATCACAATTCAGTCGGCTGCATATAACCAATTAATTATAGAATATAAATCATTGTTAGTCGGCTTCCATTGAATGCCCGACCATGACTAAAATGCCCAAGTGACTTGGTCAACACTGAACTTCTTCAATACTCGACTGAACTCGGTCAACACTAAAACAACTCATTCTATTTCACCAACTGTGCTCGGTTTGAATGTAGACATTTGTGTAACATCACTGCATAAGTGTAAATACATGTGTAACATCAATGACAATACACAATCGAATAATTGTCTTCAATAGTAAGTCCATGCAAAGTTGATTTTATTTTCTTTAAATAATTTAGTAAATTATTTTAGCTCTTCTGTGGATAAGGATTGTGCCAAGTGGATTATGTGTAAATATCCCTTTGTTCCAATGTTTACTAGTTGTATTGGCTCAATCAACACTGATGACCATTCCTAAAAGTGAGTACGAAGGATATCAAGTACCCCATCCTTTTGCACCTTAGAGAGGTTTTCACCATTATATGTGTCTTTTGTTTTTACTATTTTGTGTTTTGAAAATGCCACAATGTGTTTTTCACCTTCAGACTGTTTGTTTCTTTTTGTTTCGATTTTATGACTAAGGTACTTGATATATGCTTCAGTCATGTTGACACTAGGTTCACTGGTGGAAGAAGTTATTAGTTCAACAACATTGAGGTAACGGGCTAATGCATACTCATTGGGGAAAGTGGGCATATCCATGGGTTGTTCTTGTAAGATCCAGCCAATGATTTTGGGATGCATGAGTGGCAAGGGTTCGACAGGTTCAAGGGTATTCATGGTATGTTCATCATAGACGTAGACCGTTAAGTACAGACCTAGATCGATACCCTGTATAGATGCATTCAAACTAGTAAGAGCCCTAATGAAATCATCAAAGCCCATGTCAAGGATTTGAGAATCTAATTCCTTAGACCTAGTACCTAAGCCTTCACCTACCTCAAGTTGGGTCACCTACTATTTTACTTTTTCAACCTCCTTATCCTGGGTTTCTTTAGAGAAACTATTGAACTCATACTCGTGAGAGTTTGTTTCAGCCTCACCTACTATGTTTAGGATGTGAGTGAAGTCCACCATTTTCCCCTTGTTAGGGTGATTTATTCCTAGGAATCCTACAATGGTTATGTCCTATTTTCTTCATCTGAACTATTTTGGGATGTCGAAGCTTTTGCGTGATCAGGAATCACTGGTTGTTCCTCTGGTACTTGCTCTTCAATAGCATTAACCTGGGGATGTTTTTATTCTCCCACATTGAGAAGAGACTAGATACATGGAGGAATGGGATAAGGGTACTCGTCTTCCTCATCAGATTCATCCCACTTTTAGGAGGGCATGTCTTGATTCCATTTTTCCTCAGCTGATAAGAATCCTAGGCTAGTGGTACTCCTAGAACTTCTACGTTTGAGAGAAATGGGTTTGAGGAGTCCATTTTGATTAAAACCAATGGGAACTTTTCCTAGATAACCCATGGGTCAAACAAGTTCATATCCTATTACATACTATTTTGGGGAGATCTCACAATCCTTCACATCACTATCCTCAGGATATTTATACAGCCAATCCAAGATGACTTGTTCTTCCTTCTCATCCTCTAGTGGCACAGTTACCTAGATAAAGATACCATCAAATATTACACTTGGTGATGTTGTTTATGATATCATGTCTTCTAAAGGTATTCCATACAACTTTGGTGAGGTAGGAAGAGGTGTTACTGACAAAACAATTTCTACACTATATCCACCCATTCCAATGTCTCTGATTTTCAGGTTCTTCTCCATCTCTTTCATCAACTTTTTTGCTGACTTTGAAGTTAAATATTCTCTATTATATAGAATGAGAGTATCAGCTGACTGTCTTAGTGCATTTCAAGCATAGCTATCATCTTTAGGAATGGTGACTTCGACACCATTGAAAGGGAACTTTATGGACCGATGATAAGTTTTTGGGACAACTTGCATCTCATGGATCTAGGGCCTTCCCAACAAGATGTCAAGTAAGCCAAGGAAATATCCAACACCTGAAATATGACCTCTCTTTCAATAGGTCCCACTTTGACAGGAAAAGTCACAAGACCTTTGGAAGATCACTCATGTTCATCATATGCCTTAATTGTGATTTTCTTTTTAGGATCAATGATATTTTTGGAGAATCCCAGTTGTTTGATCAACTTTTAAGTACCAATATTCAACCCTGCACCTCCATCTATGAATACCTATTTGATATGAGGTTTAATGATCATGAATTTGATGTGGAGGGGGGGATTGTGTGGATTACTCAAAGAATTATCATCTTCTTCCAAAAATGATAGGTAGTGAGGTGAGCTCAAGTGACCCACAATGGATTGAAACTGATCCAGATCTAAGTCCTTAGGGACATTGGCAGTAGACAAGGCTTTGTCTAGGAATTCTCAGTGAGCTAGAGAGATCTTGAGAAACTCAAAGGTAGAGATATGAGCGTTTGTTTTTTTCAATTGCTTGATAATGATGTAGTCAAAAACATGAGATGAAGTGAGTTGTTTGGAGTTTGATACCTTCAACGTAGTCATAGAAGGATATTTTCTTTTCAATGTAGAAGGTTTAGATGTTGATGGTTCATTTGTAGATGTACAGGGGCTGGAAGGTCCAAATCCTCTAAAGGTGACCTTTTCTTTCCTGTGGGTCAAAACATTGGCTGATTGAGACTCTTTCTCACTCTTCTTGACAATTATAATATTGTAGTACTCAGAAGAGATCGACTGAAGCATTTGAATGACATTGTTACCATTGTTGTTTTATGTGTGATTCATCTTAGCACCCTTCTTGGAGCTTTCCCCTTTCTCATACTCAGGTAAGGAATTTTTGAATGCTTTGTGATCAACATTCATAGCGTGGTTACCAACTGTGATTGTCTAGTTATCGATGAGATCTTGGATCTAATGTTTGAGCCTCTTGCATTTTTCTATTATGTGTCCCATGTTCCTTTGGAAGTCATATGAATCATTGTCACTACAATATTTTGGTTTTATCTCTATTTCATATGGTTTGGAGTTATCTAGCAATGTGATGTATTTGTTAGCCAATAGATTCTTAAGAACTGGTTCATAAGATTCACCCAAAGGAGCAAAGTTTCTCTTGCACTTGGACCAAGGTTTCACTTTCATGAGATTACTGAACCCTTTGAAAGGATCTTTTGTGGTGTTTTTAGCATCTTTGAGGGCATTTGTGCCACTCATCGGGTTAAATACTACTGGTTTTGGTTGAGGAGCGATGTGATCAACCACTCCATCATTTACCACATCCTTGTTTTTGTTATAGTATTCGTTTTTATCTTTGGAACTAGAATTGTACATATTTTCCTTGTAAAGGGTAATCTCACCCCTTTTTAAAAGTGCATTCGCTATCTTCATTGCACTCTTCATGATGTTATCGAAAGTGAGAAGATCTTACATCTGAATCAGATAGTTGTATTCAAGCAGTAATGCATTCGTAATTATATCCATTTTATGTGGCTCAGATATGAGTCGTGGATATCTAGAAAAGACTCTTGACCATATCTAAAGAAAAGTTAGGAAAGGTTCTCTCATTTGTTTCTAAGTATTCTATAGATTGACCATTATTACGGGATATTGTATGTTGTAGGAGTACTATTGTAAAAATAGATTTATCAACTCATCAAAAGTTTTGATTCCAGTGGGTAACTTTGAAAACCACTCCATGGCTTGGCCACCTAGACTCTAGGGAAAGAGACACATGAGATATGTATGTTCGTGCATAAATTCTATGCAAAGAGCAAAAAATTCTTGAACAAGATTCTGAGGATTAGATCGACTGCCATATTTTTCAGACTTAGGAATTTCCAGTCCATGTGGGAATTGAGGTAAATCCAAGTCCTTGTAAAAAGGAAATGGAAAAATGGTGTTCGTAGAGTATTTTTTGGTTTCTTTCACTCTTTCCTTTTTCATCTCTTGCATCTCAATTTGGAAGGCTTGTAGTTTTTTGGTCATGATTGTCAAAGGATTTTCTTCCTCCCTGACAATGATATCTTTAGCCCTATATGGAGGAGGAAGTTGGACTCCTTGTTGGGCCAATTTGAGAAAGTATTTTTCCTTGTCTCGATTCATAATAGTCTACATTACCTTAAGGAATTCTTTGTCATGTAGATATTTGGTAATCTCAGCCTCGTCAGGCTTAGAATCACTCAAGGAGTGTTGTGTATTGTAGCCCAGATACTACCATTTTGATCTCTATGTATAGACTGGTCTCTTCCATGTCTTTCTCCTGACATCCTGGAGTTAGGTGATCTATTTTGAGGAGATACTAGCCTGTTTGTAACTTTTGGTTCCTCTATAAAAAGAGGGCTTTCCTTATATGGAATATTTTATTCAAATGAAAAACACTATCTTATTTCCTCGTGAAATTTTCTAAAAAAGCTTCTAGTTTGTATAGGCATGAATCAATTGATTTGCCTACCAATTGCTGACATAATACTAACATGATGACTAAGTCCAAGACCAAAGATGGTAAAAAAAGGATAACATCCAATAGAGAAGGAGAAGAAAAGACTCTGATCTTGAGTCAAGGTTAACGAACCTACACTCACAACTCGGAATAAGGACAATGCAGACAAAAGATGATCAAATTGAAAGTGGTGGACTAATCAATGGAATAGCACAAAAACCTTGAGATTCATGAAATAAAAATTCATAGTAACAATAGATTATGACCGAGGAAAAAACTAGGACAAGCTCATTGTTCTGAATCAAAATTTTAGGAGATAGTATAGAATCTAACCAGAGATCATGAACATAGTAAAAATCAGGTCAAACATTGAATTTAGAAAAATTTCTCAAAAAATAGTATGAGTTAGTGTAGAAACTTATGAGAATTTCCTAGAAGTGATATGTGGAAGTAAGTTTATCATACTGGAATGCATACGATAGATCCAAATAGGTCAAAAATTGTAAGAAATGTACATTCTTGTATGAGTACTCTCACTGTATGATATGAGAATTCTCACCGGGTGATACAAGTAAATAGGAGAAGGATCATGACTCGTATGAGTTAGGATGTAGAGTTGTATGAGAATTAAGTTTTCTGCTCTATGTTGTGTAGTTTTCTATTTTTTTAATTTGTAGTTCAGGTTTTCAAACACATTGAACACATTAAGAAGACAGCAACTCAAGCACAACAAGAAAACACAAGATCCTAAGTAGATTGGATGTGTGAAAAAAAATCTCACTCACTGACTTTGGCACACACCCAAGAGCTAATCAGAATATGACCACCATCAACCACACAATGGGTATAATGACATTATATTATCCAACTCCAAATGCTAATGGGGGAATGAAATGGTGAGTGTCTTGGGGGAGTTACTATCTCCCTTGCACTTAGATTAGTCCAATTTTAGAGGTGATCCAAATAGTTTCTATTCTAGAGTTCTTAGTTACGGTCTCTGTTCGAATACATCTTTTGTGTCCATGCAAGCACAATTAAGGCATATAGCCCCACAAAGTACCTTAGCAGTAGCAGTCAATAAATGTGATTGAGACTCGTAGGCCATACTATGTGTTAGGAAAGAGATGAGTATAAGATCAAATGGTATTCGTGTTCTAAGAATTTGGTCTCAAGGAAGCATTTTATTATAGTGAGTTGGAGTGGCTTGGCACTAGCCCATCCTCACTTGGGTCTTTCTCACATTGTGATTAGTTTTTGCATTATGACAGGACCTTTACAAGGTAAGAATACAAAAAAAAAATGACGACAATGCCTTTGGATTTATGATCTTCCCTAGAAGGGAAAGAGCATAATCTCTTAACATCCTTTCCATTTAAAACACATCAAACACTTGTTATTTTTAAGAAGTCCAGAATGTGAGGTTTTCACTTTAATAAAACAAACAAGATGTTTAGTTGAACCATGATTAGGTGTTGTGTAAAACCTCATCAGTATTTTGATGTTTCAATTCTTCATGAATTGTCCTCCAAAAAAGGGCTTCCAAATATGAGTCTTTGTCAAACAACCTGCAGAAAATTGTCAAGCTGTGAAAAACCAGAAAAAAATTAAAAAAAGTTTCAAATGTCAAAAAACTTAAAGAAAAATGCTCACTATCAAAATTCAGAATAGAAAAAATTTGTATGATTTTCTATAGGTTCCAATATGAGAATACGCAGAGTCCCATATAAATATCCATTATCACTTGTATTGCACAGTGATATTAGTCACACAATGTTGGACAGAAGAATGTACAAAACATAAATCTAAAACTCGAAAAATGTGAAATTTTTGAGGTCATAATTCAGATTTTCTATCCCACTATGGGTGTCAGAAATGTGTGAGTGAAAATTGAACTCTAAACTACACAGACACTTCAATAGATTAGTACGTGATTAGTCTAACAATGATTTGACTGCAAGAAAAGAAGACTAATCTAAATCGATCTATTGCCTTCTAGTAGATAGGAGTATGAGTTTTATCTTTGATCATTACAAACCCAGTGACTTGACACTGTCTAAATGAAGGATTTAAATTATTAAGCTAAAATTCAAATGCAAGAAAGTTCATCCAATGATTATCACTAATTCTTTATATAACCCAAATGAAGTGTGCCAAAAATTATGAGTTGAAAAATTCTTTAAACATGAAAAATGTGCTTAAATGCTAAATTCTTAATGCTTAATGCTCAAAATGATAAATGAAACCAACATAACAACTATACTCAAAAACTTGGATCCTTTGTGAGGAAAATGAAGCTCACTTTTATAGAATGTTTTTTGTCGAATCGACGATCGATTTTGAAAGTCAAAGATTAGATGAGATTCAATTCAAAAAAGCACAATCCATGTGCATGAAGGATCATTGGTTGAGAGAGTCAGTTAAATGAACTAACAAATCAATCTTTTATGAAGCTTCCATAATTATTTTTTAGTTAACTGAACTATTTCCAAACCAAGAAACTGAAAGGAATTAGTTAACTGAATAAGACAAATTTGTTTCTATTTTGATGTTCAGTCAACTGAAATGATGACACAAAATGCACTTTTAAATAGTTAAATTATTTCAAATGTATTTTAACTCAACTTTATTAATATTAATTCCTTTTCATTTAATTGACAATTAGAAATTTATTTAATTAACATACTAGGATATTAATTAAATAAATAACATAAGGTTTATTTGTGAATGTTTTGCGATTTTAGGAATTAATTAATTAATCAAGTGCGATGATAGATTGAGACCTAGGGTTTAGGCTAGATCATATTGATACTATTGAATTGACTTTAGGGTTAGGAATTATGATGATCAAGATTAGGTTTTTTTATGAGAGATTGAGATTCGGGGTCTAGCGTTTAGATGACAAATTTTAGGTCATTACACTTCTAACAATCTTTTATTTAGATTTCCATCCAAGTCATAGACCAACCTTCTAGTGAAAACATCATTCCCATTTCTATAATTCACATAACATGTTTTCTACTACAAATGAGGGTAGTATTCATAAATTTTCATGTGTTTAGTCAAAGGTTCATGATATAGTCCAGTTCATTTCCTTATTGAAGCTAAGAGATAGAAGAGATATGAGGATAGATAAAAACGTTGATTACTAAATTTATTGCTCAAACATTCATGTAGGTGTTGGGTTATAATTTCTCCACGGGCCAGTCTAAATATTGTGTGCCCTGAAGGTCTATCTCGATGAAAAAGTACATCCAATCTTCCCAAAAGTATACTTTATTAGTCTTTAACTTTGTGTAATAATACCATAATGTCCCTTACTTATGGTATCATATGTTCTCTATTTAGGGTTCTGAGAAACCTTTAACTTCCCCTCTATAATTTTAATAATTATTTTCTTGCTATAACACTCCTGTAAACTGCCTTTCTTGGTAAAATAACACTGAGACAATGTGATGGTAAAATCTGAATATGTCTCTTTCTAGGGAACTCTCAGGATAACCATGATGGTTTCTCTATTAATAGACAATAAAATGAACCCACTTATAGTTTTATTACACCAATCATGGGGTTCATACCTATTTATGCATTCACAAACCATTTCAAGGTACAATATGACTATTGGAAATGTTTTTCCTTCAACTAGGCCACTTTTTACAATTTCGTACATAGCGAGAGATTCCATGGGTTTTCTATCTCTTTCCTTAAACAACTCTAAATAAAAATGAAATAAGGAGGTATCCACATATTCATGTGACGAACAACCTAAATTTGATGCATACTCAAAATCTTGAAATGCAGTCTTCATGAAAGCTATTTTTTTAAAAGTATAGAATAGAATAATGGAAACATTCAATGGTAGAATCCGAAGAACAAAAAGGGTCAGAGAAACTTGAATTCACCATTCTAAAAATCTAAATCCTTCTAGAAATTTTGGATAGGAGAAACATGTTACCTCCAACGCCGCCTTCCTCTCTCGCCAAGTTTATATTTTTCTGATGGAAAATAAGGCTATTAATTTACCTTTTAATGAGATCAAATATGAGAAGGATAATACTAAGTCAATTAAAATGTGACTTATTACTTTAAATTATGTTCTCTCTGATAACCTCATTAATTAATCATTACATTTTCCTTATCAACACTTTTTAAAATTTAGAATCTACTAGATGCCCAAAATATTCCTTTTCCTGGTTAATTTCTTTCTAAATATAGCCCTATTTTTCTTTTATGTCCTCTGACATAAGAACCATATATCTCAAAGTAGAAAGATAAAAAGGTTCAAGTACATCTCTAGCCAACTTGTTCCAAACTTAGAAACATCTTGATTGAAGAATGACAAAGAGGACAAGGACAAAGACCGACACATACTTTATAAAGTTATCACCAATTGAACTTCAAACCAATGATCATTTGAAATTCACAAAGGGGTTAAATATGACCAATAGTAACATTTACAAAATAAATCATGTTATTTGATATATGTATGATGTTTAACTTTGAAAAAATGAACTTTTGAAGAGGTTCAAGTTCAATGGTTCGTCACTATATACTTAGCGGGTTTGAACACCAAAAATGGGATGCATTATCCATAAAATGAACTTTGAACCTTTGAACTCTTGAACCCTGATAAGAGGTTCAAGTTCAAGGTTCAAAATTACTATTTCATTAATAAACCGAGACCTAATACAAGGATTTTCAAGCAATATTTTAAGATACATGACCGAGGGAAAGAAGGATGAGTGTGACTTGACTTGGAAACAATTATGGAAAAGTGGACCAAGGATAAAAATTGGAGGGTATGTAATAAGATGAAATTAAATTAATATTGGAAAATAATTTAATTTGGAGGAATTGATTAGTTAATTTAAAAAATTAAAGGTAACTATTTAAATTGTGGGACTTTAAAAATTGAATTTAATTAAATAGTAAAGACTACTTAATTAAGGTTCATTAATGAAATAATATTAATTATTTAATTAATATTAGGGAAATAATTAAATGGTTAAAAGATTAGGTTTTAGAAGAATAAAAGATGATTAATTAAGAAATTGAAGAATTAATTAATTAATAGAAGAATAATTAGTAATTAATTCAAACTTGCAAGAGTGAGCCAATTTTGGGTATCTACATTTGCCCCTCTTTGATACCATGTGATTTTGAGCATTATGTCAAAGAATATCTGATTTGGACGTTGCCCAGGTTTCCCTGGAAATCATAGGTGGATTTTATTCCCCCTAAACTAATTAAGCAAAATATTGCAAAATGAGGAGTAATTTGTTGACAACGTTAATATATACACATAGGATCAAACAGTTCAAAAAATAAATCTACAAAGTGAAGGATATCACAACTTGAAGTTTGTTGGGTCTATGGTAATGAGATGGAATTATGGTCAAAATAAGGATTTTGGTCAACTGGCTATAAATTGTGACTAGGGTGTCATTTTTGTCACTTTACATCCTTAGAGCTCTTGATACCTAGCTAGAATTTTTATTTGTTTTTGTGCATTTGAGTAGCGATGGTACCTATTTGATCAGGTCTAGAAATATCGATGTCTAGAGGGAGTGGACCAACAATGAGTATTCGTATCTTGCAAATGAATTTTTTTATATTTATTATGCTTTCAAAATTTTTTATTTTTCTAAGAATTATAAGTATGCCACAATTGCCCATTGAAATTGTTGCAACATTGAATTGGATGCATCAAGTGTGAAATGAATAATGCAACTGCTAAGTATGTTGCAACTGACCTTGTTTATTATTACATCTCATTTAACTATTTCACAATTGACTTAAGTGTTTTACGATTGATAAAATAGTTGTGTGTTTAATATTTTAGTTGGATTTTCTATCTTGGTACTGATTTTTTTTTTGTCTGATTCCATTATTTGGCAGGTTGTCTATGATGGTTTTAGATGCTAGGATTCTAAGCCACCAAGCATGTTTCTTTGGTTTTATTTATTTGAGGTAGAGAGGGATATATTGCGATAGTTGGGTCTATATTAGGTTAGTTATATGCCAAAGATCACAACTAATCATGGTCTAATTTCCACTTTAATGCAGATATGAAATTTTGATACATGCACATTTTACTTTCCTACTAGAGAGGTGACACTCACATGGGAGGATGTATACCGCATTCTTTAGGTTTTGATTCAGGGTGCTCTAGTTGATTTTGACCAAAAACTTGGCCTTACAATATTGGCAAGCTTGTAGGATTGACCCAAGATTAGGTAGGGATGGGAGATCCATATGAAATTCCCTGGACAAGATTTGGAGAGGGATTCAACAAGATGATAGTTATGCTAGGGAGTTTGATCGGGGGGATATTATACCCTAACCATCAAAAATATGGTTTCTCAATAAGTTGGGGTTAGGATTTGAGGGGTATAGTACGTGACATGAAAATATATTCTTGAGGTCCTTGCATGTTTGCACACCTTTATTTTATTATGTTCTACATGGCATACCACAAGGGTAAGTCGATTGGCTACAAGGTTACTTTATTACAGATATGGGCATGGGATCATGTTGTTATCTATCGACCTAATATTATGAGGGATTTTATAGTGGGACACCCCTTTGTGTTCGTGCATAATGGGGATATCATTTAAAGATTCATATGGGCCATACAGTGTACTTGAGGTAGTAGTTGGACTTGTTACCATATTTCATTTGGAAGTTGTATAGGTTGTGTCTAGTTTAAAATGGTGAGGATGTTCATGTATCACTATTTTGAAAGAGAATGTAACTAATTATGTAGACAATATATTTTGCACATATGATTGACTTGCATAACCCTAAGTAGTTTCTCTGTTATTTTAGAGAGGTGTAGGATATCAGTGATTCATATGCATGGTTTGCATGGAGGTCTCGAGATGTTCATATTTAGGATGCAGTGATACCTATAGATGTTTCTCATTTAGAGTTCCAAGGGATGAGACTAATTGCATGGGCCTAGAGATCTACGATTTTGAATTCAGGTATGACTCCGTAGTATTATACTTGGTGGGACACTTATAGATGTATTCTGTTATTAGATCCAATTATTCATGTCACTAGTGTGATTATGCAGAAACAACAAAATGAATGAGATGAGAGAGGTAGAGATAAGGGAGGAGTGATGGGGATAGGTGGGAGGATGTGGGAGGGGAGGGGGTAGGGAAAGAGGAGGTATGAAAGGTGGTAGGGATAGTAGAGGTTGTAGAGAATATGTGGACGGGGATGAGGATGGAGGATGATGGAGTGGTAGGGGAGGTCCCATAATTCAACATATTATCATTGGAGAGGAGGACGAGGAGGGAACTAAACTAGTGAGGAGACTTAGGAAATGAAAGGATGAGGATTCCCTAATGGAGGGAGAGGGAGAGGGATAGGGTAGTAGTAATAATTCCTCTTCCTCCAATTTAGACAGTGAGGCAAGCACCAAAATTGATAAAAAATGATGATGATGGATACGATGGAGACAAAGGTGCTGAGGAGGTGGTGGTCATAGATTTGGAAGAGGGAGAGACAAAGGATCCTATGGATACACCAAGGAGAGAGGGGGTTGGAGATGAGGAGGTCAGGTTGAGGGACTAGGTTAGAGACCTAAAGGGTAGGCTTAATGGAGCCTTGAGGATGTTCATATAGGAACATGCCAAGGTGGGGGACATAGAGGAGAGAGGAGAGAGGAGAGAGGAGGTATTCAGATTGAGGGACCAAGTTAGAGACCTTGAGGGCAGGATTCAGGGAGTCTGAGAGAGAGAGAGAGAGAGAGAGAGAGAGAGAGAGAGAGAGAGAGAGAGGGTCTACCAAGGTGTAGATTCTGTGAGATAGGCCCAAGATGTTTTGCGAGATGTGCACAGGGAGATTGATTACTGGTGGGGCCACTGTGAGCATATGGTTCCTTCAAATAAAGGAGTTCTTAGTTACACCACCTCCTAGAGATCAAAGAGATCATAAGGATCATGGAGTAGTGGGGGAGTTCTACAAATAGGGAGGGTACCATAGGTAGATGAAGATGTACCCAATCTACCTACAAGCCCGAGTTGGGTAGGACCCTCTATGCAACCATCTAGACATGCAAGATAAGAGGGAAGAGGAAACATCACATGATTCAGATTAGACACATTTTGTTATGCTATTCTATTTTATTTCTATAGACACTTATTATTTTTGTTGAGCTTGTGAGCTGTTATTATACTCAAACACATTTGATGAGCTATATACATGATACATATTTTTATGGCATTATGATTTTCCTTGTGTTATGTGTGTGCTTATGTATGTATTTTTATATGATGTTTCTATCCATTATATATATGTGTTTCTATATGATGATGTATACGTATTATGATGTTATGATTTCTATATGTCATGACGTGTATGCATTCTACTTTATGATGGTGATGATGTATGCACTTGATAATATGTGTTCTATTATGCAATGATGATGCATGTAATAATGACACATTTCTTAGATGATGATTATGTATGGATGCAATTATATTTTTTGTATTTTTATTATGAAATATGAAAAATATATACAAAAATTATGATGAATGATATGTTTGAGCACATGAAACTTGGACTGACTAAATTAGTTAGAAGAATGTTAGTAAGAAGAATGAATTAGTTAGATGAGTGAATGAGTTGCAATCAAGATAGGTGATGATTCTGAGTCATTGTAGAAAATTTTCATTGATGTAATTTGAAAAGAAATAGATCTGAAAGAAACCATATAATTACCCTTTGGACACTACTATGACCTTTGTTTTAACAAGCAGGTAGAAAACAAGGAATATTTCACTCCATGCTAGGGTTCTTATGTTTGGGTTCAAGGTATGTGTTGTGTATCACAACTGATTTATCTATTGCAATATGATCTATAATTAGATACTATATGTGTATGTGAAGGCTCTTATCATAGGCACACTACAAATTATTTCCCCAAAACTTCATTGAAACAATCCATAAATAAAAAATAAAGAAAACAAGATTATGTATCATCTTGGCTACTCTCTCCACTTAGTGGTATCCTTGAGGAGAATAGAAACATAATTGAGAAAGATAAATTGAAAAAAGAATGACATGACTGAATTTTTTAACAACCTTACTAATCATTTCTTGGATTGATGTTTGAAGTGGATGTGTCTGGTTTCATAATTGGAGTACTCATATAAGACTAATCTTTCTAGTTTCAAGTGTAGTCGTCATTGTCTATGACATTGATTGAATGATTGATTGACTAATTTGATTGCTAATAGATAATATTATTGATAATGATATGTATTATGTGATGCAGAGTGGTAGGGTGTAGGAGAGTTCAACTTCAAGAATGAATTTACAAGGGAAATACAAGGTTCCCCAAGACCCACCAAACAGATCAATGACACTCAAGGCTCCAAGTACCAATATCCTCTCAACCTATCAATGTAACTTCTCATCACTCCCTTACTATTATAGGGATTCAAGATGGCTCAAAATGTTACTCCACCAATAATCTATTGGTTCTTGAAGTCCTACTCCAAAATCTTACCACTAATCCTCACTTTAGGATCTCAATCCTTATAGCCCTAATCAATGATTATAATCAGCATAACTTTTAATTTTCTCAAATCACTCCCAAACTCAAGTTCTCAAATCACTCCCAAGCCCAAGTACTGATTCAAACACCCATTTTGATCTTACACCACATATATAAGGATGAGGTATTAATGTTTTGGAAGATCTCACCCAAAATATGCTATCTCCACTAACTCAAACTCCTAATTAGACCTCCATTTAGAAAGGAAGTACCATTTCTATCTGCTTCCCCATTATTTCACTTGGCAAAAAGTCTTATAATGGTACAAAACTAAGTATTATCTGATTATTTTTCAAATATCAAGTTTCCCTATGGGGTTTCTACCATACTCTCACCAAATTGCTCCAAAAACTAGGGCCTTTTGGTTTTAACCCTTCCACTCACTTCCAGGAACCAAACCAAGGTTATAAAACATGTATTTGACATGGAAATACACAATATCTAATAAAATATCCCCTTCCTTAAGGTAAAACTCTCGCTGCTACACCCTAGCAAGCAAATTCATCAAATTTCCTTCACTCTTCTCGGTGATCACCTGTCTCATTTATTCCAACTGCATAATATTTTTAAGAAATATACTATACATATCATAATGATATCATTACATGAGAATCAAAGTGTTTTAATTTATGGAATGATCCACTTCATTGAAGAGACCAAACTGTCAAGTAAAATCTGTGACTTTCAAAGACTAGTCAATACAATTGCTGAAATTAGAGACAATAAACATTTAGAACATTCAAGATTTTTTTTATGATGGTAATAATATCCCTAACTTATTATAAATACCTTTATAATCTATATGGATTCAAATCATGTAATCAACATATAGAAAATGATCAAAATTCTAAGATTTTATTAAGTTTTCAGAGACAGTCCGTATATCCCAATTGTTCCCTTCGTACAACGATCTCTCCTTGCATTAGATAGAATCCTAATAACTTCCTTAACCATATTGGATTAGTTGGATGGACTAGTTAAGCCTAAAACATTCTAAATTAACTTTCCCTCCTAATTGCAACTAACCATTGGAATTCAAATATTTGAATTTCCTAAATTACAAATTATTGCTTATTTTATCTAATTAACTCTTCCAACTATATGGATTTAATTCCTAATTTATCCTATGATATAATTGACCCATCCTAATAAATTTATAACCCTTTTGGAACTATTGGCCACCGTTACATCAATTTGGTCCTAAGTCCTTTACCAGGACTTCTAGGACTTATTACATTTTTATCAAATTGCTCATTACATATTGACATTATTGGCTTAAGGACAACCTACATAAAATATTATTTCCCTAGATCTTTTGTTATAGCTCTTTGTAAGGAAATTTTTATATCCTTTTAGATTATTCACTTCATTCTAACACTTCTCATACAATATTTATAGCTCAGATAATGTAGACACCCTATAGTCTTCATCTTTGAAAAATAATTCTAGGAAACTTTGAGAGACAGTAGTTCAACCTTAATGGGGAGAATTGCTTCTGATCCATATACTAGGGAATAGGGAGTTTCTCCCATTAGAGTGTGTACACTTTTTCTATATGTCCATAGGGTAGGACTAAGATGTAGGTGCTAGTCTCGACTAGTGTCATTGACAATATTTTTCAATATTTTGAGGATGGACTAGTTTTTTTGCCTCAGCTTAGCCATTTTCCTAGGGGAAATAGAGGGATGAAAAGTTTTGCTTGATGGAAAACTTCTAACATAGGTCCTTGACATCCTTATTCTAAAAAGGTGATCCATTATCCATGAGTATGGTTTGAGGGATTCCACACTGACAAATATTGTGTTCAAGATAAACATGGAAATATGTTTACTAGTAATGTAGGTCAAAGGAATGGCCATCACCCATTTAGTAAAGTAGTCAGTAGCCATGATTATATACCTATGAATATTGGAATATATTTCAGTAATATTACCCACCAGTTCAAATCCCCATTGTATGAGAGGCCAGGATGAAGTTGCTAGAGTAATAGTCTATCGGGGTTACTAATTTAAATCATTATGATCTAATTAGTAACTTCCCTATTCACTCTAGTTTGCTTAAGCTAACCTTAGGTAGTTTCTAATTCTGTTAGTTTCCCTTTTTAGG
>MU226354.1:2973349-2997684 GCA_018584345.1 Thuja plicata
GAATATAGAACATATTTTCTGTCAACATGTGTTTGCACTCTCTGGCCTATCGGCCGCCATAGCTGATTCCTTCTCTCTTCTGTCTGTTTCATTCTGTGTAATAGTCTTTGCATGCAGGTGATCTTGGGTAGATTGATATTCTTCAATCTCAACAGAAGTGAGAGGCTAGAGCTCCTGAGCTAGTTTGTGTGTGTATAAGGTCTTTGTGTACCTGACACTGTCTGCATCTCTGGACATATTTGTGAGCATTTGTCTGCATGATTGGCCAGTAGTATCCTATTCAAAGGATCTTCTTAGCTATTTTATTACCACCCAAATGGGCCCTACAAACACCTTCATGAATCTAATGCAAGGATACCTAGGGTTGCATGGAATTGAGGCACCTTGAAAGCATACTATCGAGACCTTTCCTATATAGATCATCAACAAGAATCATGTACCTAATAGCTTGTCTAATTAGGGATTCATTCTAGTTTTGGGACAAGTCTTATGGAAGGTAGTTATCCTTGAGATATGTGTAGACATATTTGTACCATGGTGAATCTAGACTAACAAGGACATATACTGACTCTAATGTAGGTGCATCATAATTTGGGATCATCAGCTATTCGACCAAGAACTCAAATATTGTTTCATTACCTGGAATATTAATTAGAGATTATATAGTAGTAATTGGATCTACAACCTTATTTTGAACTCTTGGAATCTACTCAAAGATGATGTATTGAAAAGAGGACAGCAGTTGTTCCATCATTTTCTATAGGGGTTCAACTTTTCATCCTTAGTCATGTATTTGTTATTGACCTAATTGATGACCAATTGGGTATCACCATTGAATTGATAACTTCAATCCAGTGACTAGAGTTTCATACTCTTCTATGTTGTTATTTCATGAAAAGTTGAGTCTATAGTACTTTGGAATTGTATCACCTTTTGGAATAATAAGGACAATTCCTACCCCCGCAATGTGATTAGTATAAAATCCATCAAAGTATAGGTGCCATGTTTCTATTGTTGATTTTTCTATGGTAAGGATAGTTTCAATTGGGAACTCAAATTTGATTGATTGATAATCCAATAGAGGTGCCTCTTCTAGTTGATCTGTAATTACTTTACCTTTTATTACTGTTGTGGGTCCACAACACACACCCTATTTTAGGCCCTCTGACCATGGGGACCCCCCTTCTCTTTTGTTTTTTTTGTCTTTTCATCATGTCCGCTCCTCGTAGGGATTCAGTCAACCACCAGAAAGGATTACTAAAACTAGAGAAGGTAAAAGAACCTTTTTTTGGCCTTTCGGCCCTTTCGGCCTTTCGGAAGACTTACGTCCTCCAAAATACCGAAATGGCTGAAAGGCTGAAGACTTGATCTTTTGGCCCTTTTGGCCTTTCAGAGGACTTAGGTCCTCCAAAATACCGAAAGGGCCGAATGGCTGAAGACCCAACATTTCGGTGATTTTGGAGCCTAAAATACCGAAAGGCCGAAAGGTTCTTAGTCCCCACTAGTTTTTTGGCGATTTGGTCTCCGAAACCCTGAACCCACTGACGTTAGCCCATGGGTTATAAAAGGGGTAGCCTCCTTTGTTTTGTCACTTTGCATTTTTGGTTTGTGCTCTCACTCCCGTTCTGTCTACTCCTCCTTGCTGCTTGCCTTCATTTCATCACCTGGTTTCCCTCCCTTCACTCGGTCGATCAAGGTAGGTTTCCTCTACTCTTCCTCATTTCATGCTTTTAGTTTGCCCTAGGTTTAGGGTCTTTTCAGTGTCCCTAGTGCCTGTCTATCCTAGGGCACTTTATTTCGGCACCCTTTTGGGCTTCTGTGTCTTTGTGCATCAACAAGGGCATCCCTCCTTGTCGGCCCTTTGGTTTTTCTTGTGTCATCGGGTCTAGGATTAGGGTCTTATGAGCTTGTTAGTCACGACATTGGCTGCAGGTTTTTTTCAGCCTCCGAAGGCCTGAAAATTGGGTCTTCTCTTTTTGTCGAGTTCTACTTCAGGGCTTTAAACTTTTCAAACGTCCGAAAGGTCCAAAAGTCTAAAAATTTGAAAGAAAAACCTCCGATCAAGTTCATCCTGGTTATTCGCCATGTTCAGACGATTTGGCATCCTTGAGAAAACACCTCCCAATTGGGCCTCTGAAACTCTGAAACCCCCGATGGACTGGGCCTTCCCATATACTTATTCACATTTTTAGACTCTTCGGCATCTGAAATAGTTTTTGGTGTTCGAAACCCCGAAAGGTTTGAAAGTGAAAAAACTTGCGCTTTAATTGTTTTCAGCTCTCTTTACTTACTTCCATAGTTTAAATTTTTTCTTTATTCAATAAGCTACTGATATTTGTCCTTTTCTTGCAGGAATGATTGAACCAAAGACAAAATCCCCAATGAAGTTCCAATACAAGGGGAATCCCCCTAGCTCCAAGGTGGGGAAAAAACACAGTGAGATAACTGACACCAACATCTGGAATGTAGATTGGAACAAATTCTTGACTCAGTTCTCCTAGCCAGCTAAGAGATCTGAGGACTGCACTTCATTAGTCCTATCTGGGCTCGTGAATGCAGCCGCACACCCAGTGGTTGTTTCATATTTAGAGCTGATCATGACCCTATCTCATCACTACGATTCAGATAAGAGGGTGGTAATAAACTTTGAAGATCAAGTAGTACTGGACATTAGGCCGGATGTCATCGAGGATGTCTTTCACCTTCACAAAGGCATAGACAAATTCTATGACTTTTAGATTGAAAAGGGAAACAAATGGTTTGGTAACAGGGAGAAAATAGTAAATGAGATGATGGATAAGGAATACCTGAAGCAACCACTTCCCAAGAACAAACTGGACAAGATAGACCTCCAGAGAGGTTATATGAGAGATGATATCCAGGCAGCCATAACAATGATAAGTAGGGTGTATGGGCTACCCCAGTCCACCCAACTTGAGCACTGGATGATCCTAGTGATAGAGAGGATCAGGGACAAAAGGCAAGATTCAACTGTGGCACTATTATTAGTGATAACCTGGATGAGCAGTTGACAACAGTGAAGCATAACCCAAAGTTCTACATGAGCACTTACATAATGTATCTACTAGCTGCACGGGCAGATTATCCCTACCTCACCAAGAGGGGAAGTCTGAATGATCCAAATGCATGGCCCCATCTTGTATACCCGTAGTTGGTAAAAGGAGCAAACATGTCAGAGGATTCTCCTAATTAAAGAATAGTCAATGATGCATTCATTTTTGCAGTCATCCGATCTATTGAGGGTGACTTTGCTAAAAGAATGTCAGAAGAAGTTGCTGCTAAGGTGAGGGCCATTGGGGCCTACTTCATCTAGTTTAGGACATTCACGTACATTTAGATAGCTAGGTCAACCATACAACCAAAGAAGCTACCCAGATATCCATCTGACTGGATAATCATATTGGAGATGGCTAGGTAGCTCACGGATGCATATGAGCACATCAAGCATAAGAAGAAGCACTGTTGGGACTTTCCCATCTCTTTGGGACCCTATACACTATAGGACATGAAGGTTTGTAAATCCCTTGCTTTTGAATGGGATGATTTCCCCTTACAAGTTTACAAGATAGTACGAGCTCATTTTGACCCCACAGGTACTTATAGCCATATCATTGGCAGATTCTATGTACATGAGCCACATCTGGAAGATCATTGGATAAACTATATAGATGACCATGAGGTCAGAATCTGAGATTACTACAAAATGAACCTAGCTCTGGAAAAAGAGGTGTTGAAGGTTCCTATTTCCCCGAAGATATGGGAATGTGATTCAGAGGATGTCTTAGAAGACATTTACACACAAGATAAGGTGTATGATCAGCCAATCATGAATGCCGAGGTAGACAAAGATGAAAATGATGACATAGACTTTAGGGAAAGGCACGTGATAAAAACCACTATATCTTGGATCAAGAAGCCACACCAGATGAGTCTGACCCTGGTGAAAATATTAATGGAGCCCTCTAAGAAAGTAGAGAAACAACGAGGAGAGAAGTCAACAGCTCCTAAATATAAGAAGGCTCCCCCTCAAAAGCCAAGAATGGTGTACAGTCATGAACAACCAGTTGAATATGGCTCTAATCCTAGGCCTAAGAAAACCAGAATGACGGGCCAGATTGACCCACCAACAGAATTGTCACAACCCCAATCAGCGGAAGGCCCATCCACCTCTGGCCAATCTTCCCCCACCATAGAGAAGTAAACTTATAAGAGGAAGAAGAGTTTTGAATCTCCATAGTTAGAAATTGTACAAGAAGAACCTAAGAAAGAGGACACAAGTGAGCCCTTAGTCTGAAGGACCAGGTTGCAGAAGAGGAGAGAAAAGGAAACTACTAAGAAACATAGAGAGGATCCCAAAGAATAGGATGATCATGTGGATCCATTAGGACCAGATGAGTTTATGCTCTCTGATTTTGAGGGAATTGAAGGATTTTCGGATCAAGGCCAAGACACACACACTGGGGAGCCACTGCTCATAAATCCCTAGGTATCCCTCACTCAGTGACCACTCATATAGCCTCAGGTAGTCCTTACTCCTCCACTAGTCCAGTTCACCAATCCCCAGGTAAATGCTCCTACTTCACTAGTAAGCTCTGATTCTACTCTAGGGCTTAAAAACCAAGACACTGGGGTAACTCAGAGTTTAGTAATGGATAGTGTAGCTGGAAGGAGTTATTTTTTCACTCCACCACCTCATATACTTACCCCACTAGTTTCCCTACCAACTCCAACACCTACCCTTGCACCAACTCCACCCCTGTCTACTACCACTATCTCCTCATCTCCCACTCCAATCATGCCAACACTTATTCCCTCAACCTCAATCCCTTCAACATGTGCCACTCAGGAAATTGATGGAGTAGCAGGCACAGAAGAAACATCACCTTTTCAGACCTCACTAGAGGCCATGACCGGTCTCAGGCCAGAAGTGGTAATTGATTCATCAGCCGACAAAGGCCTAGAGAAGGAAAAGGAAAAGGAGGTCATTGAGAAAGATAAAGAAGAGGTGGAAATGCAAATGGATATAGAAGGGGATAGAATGGAAGAAGGGAAAGATGGACAAGGAAAAGGGGTAGAGAAGGAATCAGAACAAGGAATAGCTATAGGGAAACAAGGCTTGACCTGAATTCTCCATATGGCACCATATGAACTAGTAACTGCCTAAAATAAACCTACTTGGTTTACCAAGGAGATACAACCTTGGAAAAGAACCTACACAAGTGAACTGGATAGAGAAGATACAAGTATAACTGCCATGAAGCAAGATTTCCACCATGCAGACGTGAGTGTGCCTGCTAAAACTATGTAATATGTGACCCAAGACCCTAAGGGTCGATGGACAACACAAGTAGCTATCCCACCCCTTAGCACCTCTCAAACCACATGTTCATAAAGAGACTATACATTCAAGGAGATAGACTTGGGGGAACCAACCAGAGAAGGGAGAAAGACATTAGCAGCGTTGGGACTCAAGCATTCTCTGGGGTTCATGAGTAAAGATGAGGAGACCATAAAATCTTTAACGGACCAAAATGAGGCTCTAAAAAGGGTCATTCAAAACATGGTGGGTCCCATTGACCCAAACTGTTTAGAGGCTTCATTACAAGCCCTGATTGATAAAAGGGATACACCAGATTTGCCAGCAGGATTAACCCCCTCTTTCATCCAAGTGAGTGTTGATTGGATAAATGACTTCAAACAGTTCAGAGAGAAGGCAATCCCATCAATATTTAGGCCATACAGGACCATTTTGGTTGAGGTTAATTCACTCATCAACCTAGTGGAAGATGACGGGGGTATGGATGCCAAGGTAGCTAAGTGGCAGGCAACTCTCCAGGGTTTGGAGGTATTTAGAAAGCAATGCTTCCTAATTTTGGTCAAAGTCTATGAGGGCAAAGAACTAGATAAATTTGAGACTTGGACCAAGCAAATGGCCAAAATAATTAATGCCTATAAGAAGCACTAGTCCCTCATAGGTGAAAAGCAGGAGGAGGTAATAACATGGGTCAATGATATAGATACATTCTTCACAGGGGTCGGCCTCAACATCTAACAAGATGAAAGACAACAAGCTCTTTGTCCCTCCAAGGAAGTGGTCCAACAGTTCAGAGACATTCTAGCTAGAGTCAATATCGAGGAGGCCTTGCATCAACTATTTTATATGAAAGAAGAGATACACAGAATTTTGCAGCACGAAGAAGAGATCACTTTCTTTGCTTCTAAGTTAAATATCTTCAGAGAGAAGCAAGAACGAAGGGTCACAAAAGTAAAAAGGAAAGAGATCAATTATGAAGAAGTTCAAGAGATTATGCAGAGGATTTGGGTAGCTCACCTAGAAGTCTTCGCTGGATAAAGTTCCAGGGTTCAAATACCAGATGGACCGGGCAATATTTTCACACTTGGTCAGAATTCACCAATGCAGTATTTTTCAGCCTTTTGGCCTCCAACCTTTTCGACCTTTCGACCCATATGAAAAAGAGTAATTTTGGCCTTTCAACTTGCGAATATTTCAGCCTTTTGGCCTCCTCAAAGTTTTTTGGCCTTTCGGCCCATGAAAATTCCAAACTTTTGGACCTCCAATTTTGAAGACATTAAAGTTTCGGGGTAGAGGTTGGGGTCCGAAAAAATTGGGTGTTTCCAACGAGGTCACCTTTTTCAACACCAATTTGACTCTAGATCAGATCAATGGACAAATTGAGTTCATTTTAGAGAAACTAAGGGTCTCTTATCAGTTCCTACTATCATAAACAACTTAGGTGAAGAAGCCAGGAAGCATCCACCAAGATCAAGAAGAAGACCCCCAGTTCACAGAAGGAATTCTCCTCCTTTCTCTCTCTCCTCTCTGGCAGATTTTACCCTCTTTGCATGAGAAAATGGATTGTAAATGGGTTTAAGAATCCATGTAAGTTATATAGTTTTATTTAGCAGTAGTTTACCTTCATCAAAGTTCTAGTTTTAGTTCTATTTCTCTATTTTAGACTCTCTGATACCCTAACTCCAAAAATCAGAGTTGTGGATCAAAACTCTATATATTGTAATCAAAAAACAATGTAAAGGGCCAAATTTTTAATACAATAAATATCTACATTGGGTGCTTCATTCATGGTGTGTGAATTACTACTATCTATGTGAATTTATTGAATGTATGCTTGCATTATTATTTATTTTCAGAGAGGCCTTTGTGTTATTGTGTTTCAAATTCGTGCTACTTTTAGTTGGATTTTTCTGCTATGTATCTACCTTGCTATGATGAATGCGTGGAGGAGATAATCTTTGGGCTTAATGATAAATCCATCTCATGGGTGTGCACATCTTGGTGGCTTCACCATTTGATAGATTTTGAATATCTTTCACGAGTGAATACGTCTTCTCTCCAAACACTTGCATTCGTGGAGTAGTGAATTGTGAATTGGTCTAGTTTATGCTTTGTGGGTTGTTCCAAATCTCTCCAGCATTTAATTTGCAAGGAAGGGTTTATGGAAGTTTATGTCCTTAGGATTTCACTTTCCTTGTATTTTTCTTCATTTCTCGTTACTCTTCTCTCATTAAAACGTTGTCATTAATTCTAAAAATTACCATCTTGAAAATACAAAATTGCATTTTATTTACAAACACCCATACTTGTTAAAATGGAAAATACCCAAAAAAGAGAATTAACAATATTTTGCAGTTTGCTATCTTGAATGTACCAGCAAAGGCCTCCTCATGAACAATCACATTTATCTTCAACTGAGTAACCAAGCAGGTTGTGACCCGACCCCGGAGAACCTTGGGAGTAACTCTGTTATTCTTTGAAGAGAGGAAATCGAATCTCGAGATCCTAGCAAGTTGGCTTGTGTTAAAACAGCGCTCAATAGAAGTGGCGCTAGAAGGAGGGCCTCAAGACTTAAGAGCTGGATAATATTGGATCTTTCTCCCTAGAGAGGTTTGAGCATGTGCTTAGATCATCTCCAAAAAGAGGGGAGTTTCTCAAACTCACTTACCACCGAAGGGCTCGCAGTGACAAGGGAAAAGTAAGAGGTGAATCTACTCATCACCTTGCCACACCTCAGAATCCTCTTGGATAGAAATCAGACATCGCTGCCCTAATCATTGCTAAAGCCATTAGTCAAAATCTAAACTTGCCAAGTCAAAATTTGCAGCAACCTCGCCCGATGGCCTTTTTTGCTAACGCAACAAGCTCACCTTTGAACGTTGTTGGGCAGCTCCATGAGTTACCTAAAAATCTAGAGAATTTTTGTACATGATTCATATATGGAAAATCTAGGATAGCAGAAGAACATATCTGTGCCTTCAAGGAAATTTGCAACCATAAAGAGATTTCCCACCAAGACATTGTCTGTCATCTCTTCCCATATACCTTGGGAGAATTTGCATACAAATGGTACCTTAATTTACCACGAGGGTCTATCTCAGTATGGAATGACTTTGAAACCAAATTCCTCAATCAGTTCAAATTGTATGTCGATCTTGCAGTGAAACATCACCAGTTCATAACCATGAGGAAGGATCGTATGGAGCCCATTACTATGTTTAATCATCGATTTCACAAAATGCATCAGAAGCTAGAAGCTCCTTACACCATACCAGATGAGGCTGTCATACAAGTTTACCTAAAGGCTCTAGACCCATTCACCTCAATCTTTCTAAGAAGGCTTCCCTCGGTAGATAGAGATACAATTGAAAAGGTGTATAATGAAGCCATCACTTTTACTCAGCAAATGGACCCATAAGAAGGAAGCTATGTAGCTGCACCCATCCCAAGTAATCTTAATGTCCCACACCCATTTGCAGCAAACAATCAAGCCTTGGCCAACCACTTACCCATACCGGCACAACCATGTACAACCATGCCTCCATCCATTACTTATCCGGGCTACAAAGCTCATAAAATGACATTCGTGGAACAAAGGGTTGTAACCCACAATGAGTTTGATGCTCTCATGGCTTCTGAGTTGGATGCCGTAAAGAAGACTTTATCATAGCTCACTAGCGAGGTTACTAGAATGAAGCTAAACCCACCCCAAAATCAAGGTGGGTACCAACGAGTGCCTTCTGGTCCAAATACATACCCTTAGAATCCAAATAGGGGTTTCAATGCATATAGAAACAACAATGTGTAGGAGAAACCATTTGGGCAGCAAAGGCCAAATCGGCCATGGAACACTAGACCAAATAATGGAAGCATCCCAGCAGATAATGCCAATACTTATGAGACTTAAAAGGTCAATTTTGTTGGGGCTCCAAGTAGGCATCAAAACAATAATGGATATGTTAACAAATCCCAAGACCACTACACCCAGAATCAAGAGGGGCCCCTGGCACAATTCAATGCTATGGTGTTCGACTCTTATGACTTAGGAAAGGAGGGAAGCTCAAAATTTTACACGGGAGAAGATGAATTTGTGTTCCCTTTTCAGAGAGAAAATGAACCTGAATATTCCAAGGTTCATGCCTTCCAAAATGATCAGAAAAACCCACATAACCTTCAGAGTAGAAAGGAACCCCTCACCAATGACATACCTCCAGGAAAGCAACCGACTCCACCAGATCCTCGGGCTAGTAACAATCCCATACCTCCAAAGGGCCCGAACGCCATACCTCCTACAATAGGTACATATGTTGGCTACCGAGGAATGGCCTGGTCAAATGAAAAGTACAGTGTAGTAGATGAACTCAAGCAAACTAAGGTGAACATCTCTATGTTCAAATTATTACAGGGTTGCCCATCTCAAAAGGAAGCCCTTTTAAGATCCTTGGATCACTCAAGACTTGGCCCGTCGACCAATAGCACCAAGGCACCCACGTCTAATGTCAACACATCTGAGGCATTCCCAATAGTATTCACGGATAGAACGGAGGTCTCACCATTCTTACTCAGCTTGCAAATGTTCAGGAAGAACTTGCATAACTGCCTAATCGATTCAAGAGCTTTAGGCAACGTTATGCCCCTGTCAATTTTCCAAAAGTTGGAGATGGTGCCCCAAGTAATGAACTGGGTGGTCATACAATTGGACAAAATTGAGGTCAAAGTAATTGGTGTGCTCAAGGACATATACATTCAACTAGTCACAGATCCTTGGATACAAGAACACATTGATATACACATAGTGGACATCCCCAAAACTTATGGGATGTTACTAAGTCGAGAATGGACTAGATGCTTAAGAGGATGGCTCTCTATAGACTTCACCCAACTTTGGCTACCTTGGAGAGGTTTGAAAAACCAGATCAAGATAGATGCAGAACTGAAGCTGAAAAGGATGATCACCGAATACAATTCCCTAAATGAAGTCTTGTTCACTCAAACCGATTTGGGAACTTATCGATTGGATGACATTTTCATGTTTCAAATCTGAGAAGGTGAAGAGTTAGACCATAGTCCCGTCCAAGGTCTCCTGGACCTGAAGATTGGTGATGAAATCTTCCAAAGTTTTGTCAATAGCACAATGGCTAGCCTGCGGCACCTGGGTCAAGACGTAGATCCCAACATCTTATTGCTACCTAGATACTGCCAATTTCATCAGGCTAGTCATTCTAAGTTTACATGCCCCAGTTCTCAAGAGGCACTATCACAAGTGTTGGCTCAAATTTCCCAACCAAATGAGCCACCAAAAGCATAGGCAGTAAAGGGAGATGTACTAGGGATAGAAGATGGCAACAACATCACACCAGGTATGGAAAACCTAGTCCTTACACACATTCCACCTCAAGATCAAGATAGTGGGTCAGATCCAGAAGATAGAAGCCTTTCCCTGAACATACTTAGTGATTGGAGTACCTTAGATGATGGAGCATGTCCCCCTCACAAGGGAATATTGGAAGATAAAGACAATGAACTCCTCGAACCTAGGCATACTCAAAATATAGAAGAATCAAATTCTTTCGGCAGTGAGGGAGAGAGGGGCCGAAAACCAAGTACCAAGGATTCTTCTAAGAAAAGCTCAACCAGAACCAGCCCTACTAAACCACATCAGATATGGAAACTGTTCTTTGACAGTTCCAAATGTAAGCAAGGAGTAAGTGTCAGGATCAAATTGATAAACCCAAGGGGTAAGTCCTTTTATGCTGCTTATAGGTTACAGTTCCTTGTTACTACTAATGTTGCAGAATATGAAGCACTGGTTCATGGACTCCTCCTAGCTCATGAGAAAGGAATCAAGATCTTGATGGTGGAAAGAGACTCACAATTGGTTGTCAAGAAGATCCATAGTTAGTACACTTGCAATGATAAGAGGCTCTCAGCCTACCGAAATAGGGCATGGGACTTAATCAATGACTTTGATGCTTTCAACATCAAAACCATCCCAAGAAGAAAGAATATTGTTGCTGACACGTTGGCTGTTTTGGCCAGCTCATTACATCCAATGGAGAAATCAAAACTAAAGAAATTCTCGGTTGAACTTGTCACAAACTAAGCCATTCCAGATAATGTTACTAACTTTCAAGTCTTCCAAGATGACCAGCATATCCTAGAGTTCATCATGTGCACCGGCATGTTTGAGAAGCAGATCATAGACAAGGAGGATAATGGTGAAGAAAATGCTGAACCTGAAGAGCCTGACGATCACAACATCATAAACTTAAAAACCAACACCATACCCAAGGGAATGGTAGAACTAGAAAGGATCTTTGACAGTGATAAGACTGCTGGGAGAAGATGCCTCGATGTAACACCTGATGGTAAGGAATGTGACACTTACAACCTAGGCATGGAAGAGGAACCAAGAGAAGTCCTTATCAGAAAGGTGGGGACCAAAGAAGGAAAAGAGAAAATGATCTAGTTTCTCACTGAATATCAATATGTTATAGCATGGAGTTACGAAGAATTAAAGACATATGACACCTTAGTCATAGTACACAACATCCCTTTGAAACTGGATTATAAGCCCTTTAGGCAATGACAAAGACCCGTAATTCCCACTATGGAGCCCTTGATCCAAAAGGAAGTCCAAAAGTTTCTCGATGCTAGGATCATCTTCCCAATCCAACACTCTACATGGGTTGCAAACCTAGTACCTATAAGGAAGAAGACTGGAGAAATCAGGCTGTGTGTAGACTTCTAGAACCTCAACAAGTCCTCTCAAAAAGATAATTATCTACTCCCATCCCTAGATGAAGTGCTGCAAAAGGTTAATGGATCTCAAGTGATGTCATTCCTTGATGGCTACTCTGGGTATAATTAGGTGATGGTACAGGAAGAGGATAGACTAAAAACAATGTTCACCACTAAATGGGGAACTTTCACCTATTGGGAGATGCCTTTTGGACTGATTAATGCTGAAGCCACCTTCCAGAGAGAAATGGACATAGCATTCAAAGGGTTAGTTGGAAGGTGCATTATCATCTACATGGATGATCTTACGGTCTACTCAAAACTAAGAGATGACCATATAACTAACCTCAGAAAATGCCTCTAGAGGTGCAGGGAGTTTGGGATCTCCCTCAACCCCAAGAAATGTGTGTTCAGGGTAACTGAAGGAAAGTTCTTGGGGCACATCATCTCCGAAAATGGGATATCTATTAACCCTGAAAGGGTGGAGTCGATCCTAAAATTGACACCGCCTCATAACCGCAAGGAACTAAAATATTTCTTTGGAAAGATCAACTTTGTCAGGAAATTGATTAGTGGCTTCGCAAAAATAGTGAAACTGTTGAACGACATGCTCAAGAAAGATGCTAAGATTGAATGGGCTCTCCTAGCCAAGAATTCTTTCAAAGAGATTAAGAATTCCATTGCCACGGCACCAGTCCTAGTCAGTCCTGACTACACCATCCCTTTCAAGGTCTACTCCTTCGTGTCAGAACATTCATGCGCAGGCATTCTCACGCAGAAGAAGAATAGTGAAGATGAAAGGCCCATCACCTTTATGAGTTGCCCTTTCAAAGATGCTGAGCTCAGATACCTAAACCTAGAATCATTTTCTCTTGTTAGGGTGGTAAAGAAATTCAGACATTACATTTTAAGGAGTAAGGTCATTGGGATAGTCCTAGATGTAGCAGTTAAATCTCTCCTGATGTAGAATGAGCTAGGAGAACGGAGAGTAAAATGGATGGCAATTCTATAAGAGTTTGATCTAGAAATCCAACTGATGAAATTGGTAAGAGGCCAGGGCTTGACAAAGCTAATCTCTTAGTTTGAAGAAGGTCTGGTCTGCCAAACATACACCGACCAAGGCATGATCACAGATGTATGGTACCAAGACATAGTGTATTATCTGTTGCAGAATCACTGCCCCGAAGAAATGAACAGTTCCCAGAGAAGAGCTTTCAAGATCAAAAGCAGCTCCTACATGCTGAAGAATGGACAACTCTACAAATGCAATTACGAGGGTTTGTATTTAAGGTGTTTGGATAGAACAGAGGCAAAGCAAATACTAGTGGACTTTCATGACAAATACGCAATGGGATATGGATCGACAGAGGCCACAGCTCACCAAATCCTGAGGGTAGGATATTTTTTGCCTATGATATTTAAAGATATTGGCGAGCATGTGAGATCCTACCACACTTGCCAAACTAGCACGACCTGAGAGAGAAATCCAGCAATGCCTTTACAACTAGTCTATGAGGTACGCCCATTTTCCCAATGGGGCTTGGATTTTGTTGGAGTAATTAACCCCCCTTCATCTGTAGGACACAAGTTTATCTTAACAACTACCGACTATTGCACACGCTGGACAGAGGTGAAAGCTTTGAAGAATTGTACCACTAAGGTCGTGACCAAATTCATGGAGGAACGCATCGTAACTAGGTTTGGGATGCCATTTTATCTGGTATGTAACAATGCCCCCTCTTTCTCTTCGGCCTCACTCATGCAATGGGCCTTAGAAAATTAGGTAATCCTCAAATTCTCTTCAAATTACTATCCACAAGGCAATGGAGTAGTGGAATCTACAAACAAAAATCTGACAACAGTGATCAAACACCTCCTGGATGATAACCCCAAGGACTGGCACACTCAGCTAAAATATGCTTTATGGACTAATCGCGTAAGGATCAAGAACGCCCTGGGGATGTCCCCATACCAACTAGTCTATGGCTTGCAACCGGTCTTTCCTATGAACCTGAAAATCCTAATTCTAAGATTTATGGACCAATACGTAGGGGAGGAAGATTGGGTACAAGTCAGACTCATGAATCTCCTAAGGCTAGAGGAGAAATAAACTTTGGCCCTGGAACATGTATCAAAGCATTAGGTTGTAGTCAAAAGGTGGTTTGCCAAAAGAGCTACCATCAAATCCTTAAGGATCTATGACCTTGTCCTCATGTGGGATAAGGAAAAAGAAAAGCCAAGCAGCCACACCAAGTTCCAAAGACTGTGGATAGGCCCTTACCAAATATCAGAGATCCTGGGGGAGAACACTTTTAGGATCAACACATTGGACGGAGAGTTGACCCCATTGCCAATCAATGGGCAATTCCTGAAACATTACTTTGGATCCTAAGAGGGACTATTTTTCATCCCTTGTACCATAGTCACTTTTGCATTTTTTCCTTTTTCTTTGTTGTCCTCGCCATCAGTACTTTCTTCCGCTCATTTTTGTTCTTTTTTGGTCAGGGCTTGTTTGTTGCTTTGGGTCAGCATGTTTTGGATCCAGTCCAAGTTGTTCTGCAAGAGGAGTAGAGGTATTTCTTAGTCAAATTTCTCCAAAGATACATGTAGTGCAAGAGAACCTTCCAAAAGGACAAAGTAGTGATGATTATCATTGACAAACAAGAAGAAGTTCAAATTTTGGTCATCCTGATCACAAGACACATTAAGGTACAAACACCAGAGGGAATCATTTTCTAAGGCATTTATCAGTTGTAGCCAACCTAAGTGCATAGGTTCAGGTACCCACCGATCCCAGAACCCAAGTCTGAACTGAATGCAAAGGCAATAATGAAAGAAAGAAAATCCCAAAAGCGAAAGTGAAAGAAACACTCACAAAAAAAAAGTGCCCCAAAGAGGTCACGGGTGAAAGATCTGGGCAACACTGCGTAATCGTTGCTCAGATCATAAAAAAAAAAGGGGGGGGGGGAGAAAGAAAGAAAAGAATTTATGAACCTAAATGAATGGAACACACTGAGCGTCCAAGGCTCGATACATCTCCAAGCAAGTAGAAGAAGCAAAATGATTTACCCAAAAGGATGGAGTTCCCACAAAGAAAGAAAGTTGTTGCCTAAGCAGATAGGACAGACTTGGGTGATTATGACAACCTCTGCCAGGGCTATGAACACCCGGTTGGTAGTAGAGCAAGGTTATACTGGGAACTCGGGGAAAAATTTGTTGGGGCTATGAACGCCTGACTGGCAGCAAAGCTCTTTCCGGGAAACCCTGGTTTATTTGGAAAAGGTTGGTTATAACTGGAAATCGCCTTGGTTATCACAACCAAAGGTCAAGAAATGAACACACACAATGAAACTAATGGAAGAATCTCAGATTGGAGGTCATTGAAGAATCGTCAACTCCATCACCTCTTGGTTCAGTTCTACTGCAAAGCTACTTTCTGGAAGAGTGTTGATGATAAAGAAATGCCTTGGTCATTTCTCTTTTTGTCAGGGCTATTTGTTGTGGGTCCACAACACACACCCCATTTTAGGCCCTCTGACCATGGGGACCCCCCTTCTCTTTTGTTTTTTTTTGTCTTTTCATTGTGTTCGCTCCTCGTAGGGATCCGGTCAACCACCAGAAAGGATTACTGAAACCAGAGAAGGTAAAAGAACCTTTTTTTGGCCTTTCAGCCTTTCAAAAGACTTACATCCTCTAAAATACTGAAATGGATGAAAGGTTGAAGACCTGATCTTTCATCCCTTTTAGCCTTTTGGAGGACATAGGTCCTTCAAAATACCGAAAGGGCCAAATAGCCAAAGACCCGGCCTTTCAGTGATTTCGGAGTCTAAAATCACCGAAAGGTTCTTAGTCCCCTCCGGGTTTCTGGCGATTCGGTCTCTGAAACCCCAAACCCGCTGATGTCAGCCCATGGGTTATAAAAGGGGCAGCCTCCTTTGGTTTGTCACTTTGTGTTTTTGGTTTGTGCTCTTTCTCACCTTCTGTCTGCTCCTCCTCACCGCCTGCCTTTGTTTCATCACCTGGTTGCCCTCCCTTCACTCGGTCGATCGAGGTAGGTTTCCTCCACTCTTCCTCATTTTGTGCTTTTAGTTTGCCCTAGGTTTAGGGTATTTTCAGTGTTCCTAGTGCCTGTCCAGCCTAGGGCACTTTGTTTTGGCACCCTTTTGGGCTTCTGTGTCTTTGTGCATCGACAGGGGCATCCCTCCCTGTTGGCCCTTTGTTTTTTCTTGTGTTTTTGGGTCTAGGATTAGGGTCTTACGAGCTTGTTAGTCGCGACATTGGCCACAAGTTTTTTTTGGCCTTCGAAGGCCTGAAAACTGGGTCTTCTTTTTTCACCGAGTTTTGCTTCAGGGCTTTCATCTTTTTGGAATTTTGAAAGGTCTGAAAGTCTAAAAATACAAAAGTGAAACCTTCGATCAAGTTCATCATGGTTCTTCACCGTGTTTGGACGATTCAGCATCCTTGAGTGAACCCCTCCCAATTCAGCCTCCAAAACTCCAAAACCCCCGATGGATTGGGCCTTCCCATATACTTATTTGCATTTTCAGACTCTTCGGCATCCAAAATGGTTTTCAGTGTCCAAAACCCCAAAAGGTTCGAAAGTGCGAAAACTTGCGCTTTAACTGTTTTCAGATCTCTTTACTTACTTCCATAGTTTAAATTGTTTCTTTGTTCAATAAGATACTGATATTTGTCCTTTTCTTTCAGGAATGATTGAACCAAAGACAACATCCCCAATGAAGTTCCAATATAAGGGGAATGCCCCTAGCTCCAAGGCGGGGAACAAACACAGCGAGATAACTGACACCAACATTAGGAATGTAGATTGGAACAAATTCCTGACTCAGTGCTCCCAGCCAACTAACAGATCTGAGGACTACACTTCATTAGTCCTATCTGGGCTTGTGAATGCAGTCGCACACCCAGTGGCTATTTCATCTTTAGAGCTAATCATGACCCTATCTCATCACGACGATTTGGATAAGAGGGTGGTAATAAACTCCGAAGATCAAGTAGTACTGGACATTAGGCTGGATTTCATCGAGGGTGTCTTTCACCTTCACAAAGGCATAGACAAATTCTATGACTTTTATATAGAAAAGGGAAACAAATGGTTTGGTAATAAGGAGTAAATAGTAAACGATATGATGAATAAAGAATACCTAAAGCAACCACTTCCCAAGAACAAACTGGACAAGATAGACCTCTAGAGAGGTTATATGAGAGATGATATCCAGGCAGACATAACAATGATAAGCAGGGTGTATGGGCTACCCCAGTCCACCCAACTTGAGCACTAGATGATCCTACTAATAGAGAGGATCAGGGAATGAAAGGAAAGATTTGACTGGGGCACTATTATTAGTGATAACCTAGATGAGCAGTTGACAACAGTGAAGCATAACCCAAAGTTCTACATGAGCACTTACATAATGTATCTACTAGCTGCACGGGCAGATTATCCTGGCCTCACCAAGAGGGGAAGTCTGAATGATCCAAATGCATGGCCCCATCTTGTATACCCATAGTTGGTAAAAGGAGCAAACATGTCAGAGGATTTCCCTGATTACAAAATAGTCAACGACGCATTCATTTTCATAGTCATCCGATCTATTGAGGGTGACTTTACTAAAAGAATGTTAGAAGAAGCTACTGCTAAGGTGAGGGCCATTGGGGCCTATTTCATCTAGTTCAAGACATTCACATACATTTAGATAGTTGGGTCAACCATACAACCAAAGAAGCTACCTAGATATCCATCTGAGTGGATAATCATATTGGAGATGGCCAGGCAGCTTGCGGATGCATACAAGCACATCAAGCATAAGAATAAGCACTGTTGGGACTTTCCCATCTCTTTGGGACCCTATACACTACAAGAAATGAAGGTTTGCAAATCCCTTTCTTTTGAATGGGATGATTTCCCCTTACAAGTTTACAAGACAGTGCGAGCTCATTTTGACCCCATAGGTACTTATAGCTATATCATTGACAGATTATATGTACATGAGCCACATCTAGAAGATCATTGGATAAACTGTATAGATGACCATGAGGTCAAAATCTAAGATTAATGCAGAATGAACCTAGCTCTGGAAAACGAGGTGTTGAAGGTTCCTATTTCCCTGAAGATATGGGAATGTGATTCAGAGGATGTCTTAGAAGACATTTACACACAAGATAAGGTGTATGATCAGCCAATCATGAATGCCGAGGTAGACAAAGATGAAAATGATGACATAGACTTCAGGGCAAGGCACATGATAAAAACCACTATATCTTGGATCAAGAAGCCACACCAGATGAGTCTGATCCTGGTGAAAACATTAATGGAGCCCTCCAAGAAAGTAGAGAAACAATGAGGAGAGAAGTCAACAACTCCTAAATATAAGAAGGCTCCCCCTCAGAAGCCAAGAACGGTGTATGGTCATGAATGACCAGTTGAATATGGCTCCAATCCTAGGCCTAAGAAAACTAGAATGATGGGCCAGATTCAACCACCAGTAGGATTGTCACAACCCCAATTAGGGGAAGGCCCATCCACCTCTGGCCAATCTTCCCCCACCACTAAGAAGAAAACTTATAAGAGGAAGAAGAGTTCTGAATCTCCATAGTTAGAAACTGTACAAGAAGAACCTGAGGAAGAGGACACAAGTGAGCCTTTAGTTTGAAGGACTAGGTTGTAGAAGAGGAGAGAAAAGGAAACTACTAAGAAACATAGAGAGGATCCCAAAGAATAGGATGATCCTGTGGATCCATTAGGACCGTATGAGTTTATGCTCTCTAATTTTGAGGGACTTGAAGGATTTTCGGATCAAGGCCAAGACACACACATTGGGGAGCCACCACTCATATAGCCCCAGGTAGCCCTCACTCCACTACCACTAATACAGCCTCAGGTAGCCCTTAGTCCTCCACCAGTCCAGTTCACCAATCCCCTGCTAAATGCACCTACTCCACTAGTAAGCTCTGATTCTAATCCAGGGCTTAAAAACAAAGACAGTGGGGTAACTCAGAGTTTAGCAATGGGTAGTGTAGCTAGAAGGAGTTATGTTTTCACTCCACCACCTCATATACTTACCCCACTAGTTTCCCTACCAACTCCAACACCTACCCTTGCACTAACTCCACCCCCATCTACTACCACCATCTCCTCATCTCCCACTCCAATCATGCCAACACTTATTCCCTCAACCTCAATCCCTTCAACATGTGCCACTCAAGCAATTGAAGGAGCAGTAGGCACAAAAGACACATCACCTTTTCAGACCTCACTAGAGGCCATGACTGGTCTCAGGCTAGAAGTGGTAATTGATTCATGAGCCAACAAAGGCCCAGAGAAGGAAAAGGAAAAGGAGGTCATTGAGCAAGATAAAGAAGAGGAGGAAATGCAAAGGGATAAAGAAGGTGATAGAATGGAAGAAGGGGAAGATGGACAAGGAAAAGGGGTAGAGAAGGAATCAGAACAGGGAATAGCTATAGGGAAACAAGGCTTGACCTCAATTCTCCATATGGCACCATATGAACCAGTAACTGCCTCCGGTAAACCTACTTGGTTTACCAAGGAGATACAACCTTGGAAAAGAACCTACACAAGTGAGCTGGATGGAGAAGATACAAGTATAACTATCATGAAGCAAGCTTTCCACCATGCAGACGTGAGTGTGCCTACTAAAAATATGTCATATGTGACCCAAGACCCTAAGGGTTGATGGATAGCATAAATAGCTATCCAACCCTTGAGCACCTCTCAAACCATGGTTTCATCAGGAGACTATAAATTCAAGGAGATAGACTTGGGGGAACCAACTAGAGAAGGGGGAAAGACATTAGCAGCATTGGGACTCAAGCATGCTTTGGGGTTCATGTGTAAAGACGAGGAGATCATAAAATATTTAAGAGGCCAAAATTAGGCTCTAAAAAGGGTCATTCAAAAGATGGTGGGTCTCATTGACCCAAACTGTTCAGAGGCTTCATTACTAGCCCTGATTGATAAAAGGGCTACACCAGATTTGCCAGCAGGATTAACCCCCTCTTTCATCCAAGCAAGTGTCGATTGGATAAATGACTTCAAACAATTTGGAGAGAAGGAAATCCCATCAATATTTAGGCCATATAGGACTATTTTGGTTGAGGTTAATGCACTCATTGACCTAGTGGAAGATGACCGGGGTATGGATGCCGAGGTAGCTAAGTGGCAGGCAACTCTCTAGGATTTGGAGGTAATTAGAAAGCAACACTTCCAAATTTTGGTCAAAGTCTATGAGGGAAAAGAACTAGATAATTTTGAGACTTGGACCAAGAAAATGACCAAAATAATTAAGGCCTACAAGAAGCACCAGACCCTCATAGGTGAAAACTAGGAGGAGGTAATAACATGGGTCAATGATATAGATACATTCTTCACAGGGGTCGGCCTCAATGTCTACCAAGATGAAATCCAACAAGCTCTGCGTCCCTCCAAGGAAGTGGTCCAATAGTTCAGAGATGTTCTGGCCAGAGTTAATACCAAGGAGGCCTTGCAGCACCTATTTTATATGAAAGAAGAGATACACAGAATGTTGCAGCATTAAGAAGAGATCACTTTCTTTCTTCTAAATTAAATATCTTCAGAAAGAAGCAAGAACGAAGGGTCACCAAAGTAAAAAGGAAAGAGATAAATTATGAAGAAGTTCAGGAGATCATGCAGAGGCTTTGGGCAGCTCACCTAGAAGTCTTCACTGGATAAAGTTCCAGGGTTCAAATACCAGATGGACCAGGCAATATTTTCACACTTGGTCAAAATTCACCAAGGCAGTATTTTTCAGCCTTTTGGCCCATACAACAAAGAGTATTTTTTGGCCTTTTGGCCTCCTCAAAGTTTTTCGGCCTTTTGGCCCATGACAAGTCCAAACTTTTGGACCTCCAATTTTGAAGACATTAAAGTTATGGGGTAGAGGTCGGGGTCCGAAAAAACTGGGTGTTTCCAGCGAGGTCACCTTTTTCAACACCAGTTCGACTCAAAATCATATCAATGGACAAATTGAGTTTGTTTCAAAGAAACTAAGGGTCCCCTATCATTTCCTAGCGTCAGAAATAGCTCAGGTGAATAATCCAGGAAGCATCCACCAAGAACAAGAAGAAGACCCCCAGTTCACAAAAGGAATTCTCCTCCTTTCTCTCTCTCCTCTCTGGTAGATTTTACCCTCTTTGCATGAGAAAATGGATTGTAAATGGGTTTAAGAATCCATTCAAGTTATATAGTACTAGTTAGCAGTAGTTTACCTTTAGCAAAGTTCTAGTTTTAGTTCTATTTCTCTAGTTTAGACTCTCTAATGCCCTAACTCCGAAAATCAGAGTTGTAGATCAAAACTCTATATATTGTAATAAAAAAACAATGTAAAGGGCTGACTTTTTAATACAATAAAGATCTACATTGGGTGCTTCATTCATGGTGTGTGAATTACTGCTATCTATGCAAATTTATTGAATGTATGCTTGCATTATTCTTTATTTTCAGAGAGCCCTTTGTGTTATTGTGTTTCAAATTCGTGCTACTTTTAGTTGGAGTTTTCTGCTATGTATATACCTTTCTGTGATGAATGCATGGAGGAGATCATCTTTGGGCTTAATGATTAATCGGTCTCATGGGTACGCACATCTTGGTGGCTTCACAATTTGATAGATTTTGAATATCTTGCATGAGTGAATACGTCTTCTCTCCAAATGCTTGCATCCGTGGAGTAGTGAATTGTGACTTGGTTTGGTTTATGCTTCGTGGGTTGTTCCAAATCTCTCTAGCATTTAATTCACAAGGAAGGGTTTACGGTGGTTTATGTCCTTAGGATTTCACTTTCCTTGTAATTTACTTCATTTCTCATTTCTCTTCTCTCATTAAAATGATGTCATTAATTTTGAAAATTACCATCTTGAAAATACAAAATTGCATTTTATTTACAAACACCCATACTTGTTAAAATGGAAAATAACCCAAAAAGAGAATTAACAATATTTTGCAGTTTGTTGTCTTGAACGTACCAGCAAAGGCCTCCTCGTGAACAATCACATTTATCTTCAACTAAGTAACCAAGCAGGTTGTGACCCGACCCTGGAGAACCTTGGGAGTAACTCTATTATTCTTTCAAGAGAGGAAATCGAATGTCAAGATCCTAGCAAGTTGGCTTGTGTTAAAACAACGCTCAAAAATTACTTTTTGATCCACATATTCTATGTCAAAATCACTAAGAATCATGACCCACATAGCGAGTCCCCTAATAAGTGTTTCCTTTCTCAATAAATATTTCAGAAGATCTATATGAGGTATGAGTTTTTTCTTATGGCGCAGGATATAATACCTCATATTTTTAGAAGTGAAGACAACTATTAGGCATGATTTCTCTATTGGAAAATAAGTGAACTCATATCCCATTAGTGTCCTACTGATGTATTAAATGAGCATTTATTTTCCTTGATCATCATGTTGTGCCAAGAGGGCTCCCATTTCATACTTAGCTATTGAGATATATAACCGAAGAGGCTTTCTTAGAGTGGGTGGTACCTTGACTAGAGAATTATAAGATAATCCTTAAAAACTTGGAAGGCTTGTTGACATTGATCTATCTACATGAATTGACTCCTTTGTGTAATAGATGTTGAAATGGATGACACTTATCTTCCAATTTTTTTATGAACCTTTGGATTGATTATAGCCTTCCTTGTAGACCCCTAAGTTGTTTTAGTTTTTTGGGTGGAGGAATCTCTAATATCTCTTTGAATTTTCTAGATCCAATTCTATGCCCCTATATGCTACTATGAATCCTAAGAGTTTTCTAGAAGTAACTTCGAAGGCACATTTTTTTGTACTCATCCTGACCTTGTATTCTTCCAAAATATCAAATATGGGACCCAACACTCATAGATGTGTTTCTCTCATCTTAAATTTGGATAGCATATCATCTACATAATCTTTATGGTTTTATGGATCTTGTCATAGAATATAGTAATCACTACTCATTGATATGTAGCAGCAATATTCTTCAAACCAAAATGTGTTACATTATAGCAATAGGCACCCCATGCATAGGTGAATACTATTTTGTATTGATATTATTGAACTATATTGATTTGGTTATAACATGTAATTTTTTCTATTAAAGATATCATTTGGTGTCTTGATGTTAATTCAACTACCATATCAATGTTTGGCAGTGACCATTCATCCAAGTAGGACATGCCTTGTTTAGGTCCCCAAAGTCTATACATATGTGAATGTGTCCTAAAGTATTTTTTACTAGTATGAGGTGGGAGATCCATTAAACATATCTATGGATCTAATAAATCCTACATGAGGATGCATTTTCCTAAGTTTTTGTTTGACAAGCTTCATATTAGGTAATAATGGTAGATGGTGAGGCACTAACTCCAAATCCAAACCTAGCATGTTTGCATATGACCAGGTAAAGTTGATTTTTCTTTCCTTAAAGAAGCTTATAAACTCTCCTCTTTCTTGAGGTGCAAGAGATTTTTCTAGATAAATATTCTTAGGGTGTTTCTCATCCCCTAAGTTTTCTTCTTTTGTTTCCTCTGCTAGTAGTACTGAATTTTCTTCATCAATGGGAAGATGTTTCAACTTTCCATCTTCTGGAACTTTGGAGAGGTTTTCACCATAATATATTGTTGGATTAACTATGGAAAGTTAAGTATGGAGAGGGGAGGGGTGAATTAGTACTATTAAAACTTCTAAACATACAAACTAATCATTTATCAAACTAAATACATTGCAAGTAAAAATTGTAAAGCTTATAAACTAAAGCATGTAAGAATAACTCATAACACCATGATTTTTGGTCATACATAAATCCTTTGTTATAGGAAAAAAATTTGGTGGTGATGACACCCACAATCCTTTACTACTACAGTATAAAATTTTCTTTGTTAGAGCTAGAATGTTAGCTATTTTTGATAGCTTATCCTGTTAGGAGTACTGTAATGCCCACCCTAGAATCTTCCTATGTTAGGTGGACAAGAATATTGCTTTGACACTTTGGGTTTTATGATGGACTATGATTATTATTTAGTTAGCATTTTATGAGATATTTGAGCATATATAATTGGTTATTGCAGTTATGTGGACATATTAAATGAGTTATGATATAATGATGAATGGCTAGAAATGAACTATCAGTAAAATGTTTTACATTGATTTGTGTTATGATGTTTATATTATGATTTAACCCTACTGACCCTATTATGGTTTGATGTTCACTAGTTGATGTGAGTG
>MU226354.1:3000664-3043450 GCA_018584345.1 Thuja plicata
TGTGATTTGTAATGAATAGTTATTCAATGTGTAGGAAGGAGAAATGGAATTAGTATATAAAGTAAGGAATATAATTGTAAATGAAATGTTATTTTCTTACCCTATCTCTTAAATTCTAAATGTGAAAGTAAAGAAAGGAAATGAAATTTAATTTGGATAAGTAATGTAAATGTGTTAGTAACTGAAATTCATTAAGGGAACCTTAAGGAATGTAAATGTGGAGTAGTAATGATGTAAAAAAAATAAAAAATTAGTTGCAATTTTGGTCATAAGACCTGATTCCTTATGGGTTCCCTGGCGGGGACATTACAAGTACAATAAGACTTATTTAGTCTACCTTGATAAAGTATTTTACAATCTCTAATCTAAGAGATGTACCTTGTTAAAGTACTTACAAAATGAGACCTATTAGGGTCTACTCAATAATGAGATTTTCACTCCTCTTAGTACAATAAGACACAATGCAAAAATGTTTGTGAAAATGCATCAACATATGCTATTTAGATTCTGTATGCTCAATGATTTATTTACCTCATACTACACTCGGCATCATCAAACTCATTCATTTTCTTTGCTTTGTTGTAACTTCTTTGTACTTGATGTTCCTTTGCACTTCAACTTTTCTTCAACTCACATGCTCTTCTCTCACACTTTTCCATTCAAAACATCATTTATATAATAAATGATTTCCCTCTTAATCTTATTGGTTATGGTTTCCTTATTTTAATCTTGACCCTTAGATAATATTCATGAACAGATTCAATGTATTAGTTACACGGTGAACTATGTAACTGCTGCCTCGAGACTTGCACTATTCTTGTAAATAAAACCATTACTTTTGTCGCTTGATCTTCACCATAGATATTTTACCTTTACTTTTCTTAATCATAGAGCTTGTAACTAACTTCTTCTTTGGCTTTAGAATCTTCTATATTATCATGGTATAGCATTAAATGTCAATATGATTCATGTTTACCAAAAACTATTCTTGATGTTCCTTGCTCGATAACATACTTCATAAACTCGGTGGCTCAGTAATTGTTATGCACTATTTGGTGGTTCGCTTTCTCGATGTATTACCAACTAACTTGATGTGACTCTTTCTTCTTTACCGAATTCCCTTATACTTTCCTCTTCTTTCACCAATTTACTTAGTCAATATGACTTTGACAGAACTAATGAAAACAAAATAACTCTATAGGAGCATCAATATCCTCCTTTGGCAATAGTTTTTCATCTTTGTTAAAAAATTCAAAGTAATCAAAATTTTGCATAACTTATAACTTATAACTCCTCCTCTGATAATAATTCCTCTCTACTTTATCTCCTCTCTTATGCATATATACATATATATACCCTTTGTACTTTATACAATATATATCCCCCTTTTTGACAAATATGCCAAAAACAAAATTAACTTACTAGGATCATCCTAATATAACTTATCAAAAACATGTTTATACCTCATCTTTACATCAACTAGGGATGTATCCCATGTCTCCTTTACTACATGAAGTACAACATTTTTTTCAATAACATCAGTTTCCAATCCAATAATGGTGTCCAAGTAACTTCCATCAGGAGTATTGACCAAATGCTTGGCGTTCTTTAAATAATTTTTCATAGACTTAATATGGGGAATCAAAATAGCTTGCACCTCAAGGAGTCCCATAATTATCCTTTTTCTTCTTGTCTAAGATCATGTTACATTCCCATAAAATTTTTTAACCTTGAGTAATATACTTGTAGTGATCCAGGCTTGGTTGTCACATTCTTGAGCTGCTCGGTCAACTCTTTATCAACAGATTCATCTTTCTTCTTGATATCATCAGTGAATTGTGAAATAGAACAAAATTTCTAAAATAATGAAATAATAACAGACAACTTATTATATATATGTGTACAATCTTCAAAAAGTGATACCTTATCAAGTGCAATACTCAACTGAATGTTTTCAATCATTTGTAGTTCCATGTTCCTCTCATGAACTTTCATCATATTCTTGGTGGTGTCCTTTTTTGGGTCTTTTATCTATTGCACTAGATCTTCCACTTGAATAAGTATATTTTATTCTTCATTGATATCAGCTTCAGGGACAATCCCTTGTAATATATCCTTAGCACTTTCTTGTACAGTATTCTATCATTTCTTTTGCACTAATTTGTCTTGGGCTGCTTTCTGCATCAGTAACTCTGCATATTCAGACAATGATTTTGGTTTAAGTGTAGAGACCTCTAATTTGGGTACTATAATTGCTTGAGTGAGGTCAAATACCTTCCTTTTATTTGATTTCTTCTTCTGAATCAGAATACTCTCACTAGTAGAAAGTTTCAGGGAATATGATTCCTTTAGTGCATTAGATGTAGCTTTGGTAGTAGCAACTATGTTTTCTTCTTTCTTTTATTTTTATTTCTCATCCTGTGTCTCCTCTTTCTTCTCTTATTTTTTCTCTTCTTTCTTCTCTTCCTCCTATTTTTCATCTATCTTCTCCTCTTCTTGTTCCTTTGGTGTCTCATTTGCTTTCTCTTGTTGTTGTTCTACATTCTCGGCGTAGGAAACTGACTCAGTGTTTTTTTCTTTGGTGGTCTTGGTTGCCTTAGGCTCTTTGACTATGACTTGTTCTGACTCCTTTTTTGATTCAATGGCCTTCTCCTCTATATCCATAGAAAATTTAGATATACCAACATGAATGTCAGGATAATATTGAACTTTTTCTAAAATAGGATTCATGAATGTATCAATAGTAGCATTAACATGTGTATCTTTGATTCTATTTATGTGTCTTTGGTGGCCATGACATATTTATCTTGTGACATCTTGTCTATTAGACCCTTGTCAATGATATCTTCAATAATAATCTGACCAAGTTCAAGTGTCAAGTAAATAGGGTCAGTCTTACTTTGATCTTCTTTGACAATCTCATTAGTTTTATCATCCTTTCCTTGCTCTACATGTGAATTTATTATCTTCTTGATGTAAAAAATGTCTCTCCATTTATCATTGATTTCTTCATGTACTGACTCCAAGTCTCCTCTCATAATCCTTAAGGATCTTCCCATAACAAAAAATTGGTTACAGTAGTTCTTCAATGCTTCCATAATTTCATTCATAGATAGCTCAGGTATGGTGAGTTGTAGAGATCTTTCCCTTATTTTTTTTCATCATTCATTTCATATTTCCATCTTGCATGAATCTTGTTAGATAACTCAATAGGTAACTTATTGAAAATTTCCATAGGGTTGTATCTGAATTTGTGTAAAGTAAAAACAATTGCATTTTCAAAATTTACCTTGTTTTCTTCACTCTATATATTCTACTTTGCATACTTCATCCCAGTAAACCCTCCATGCTTCTTCAGTGTATCTAGCATTTCATCTAGACTTTTTATTTCTTAGGGTTTGCTTTCCACAAATTTAAATTTACTGAGATCCTTAGATTCAGTCTCACTTTCTTCTGGCAGTTTCAACTTTCTCCTTGGTTGGTTAGCTATCTTCTCCCCTCTGACATAGGTTCTGGCTCTCGGTGGCTCTACCTCAAGTTTCTTATGGTCTGTCATTGTAATAGAGGATCTTTTAGTTCATCTTATACCTCTGAGCCTTGGTGATGCCTTCATCACTTGTGGTTCCTAATCCCTTTCAACAGATGGTTCTTCAACATCTTCTTCATCATCAAATCCAAGATTCTTTGACAAATCAGCGATGATTTTACTTAATTTCTTTAGAACTTTAGGCATCAAAATACCTTGTTTGATTTTATCTTTGACCTCCTCATAGGTTCCATAATGTTTTACTCTTTTTTTAATACATTTTTCTAATAATGCTTCAATTTTCTATGAAACAATGTCAATATTTATTTCATATCCCATTGTCTCTAGCCAAGTAGACCCAGGCTCAACTACCTTAATGAGGCAGGTGTCTATATCAACCTAAAAACATGTGGCGTCTTCATATTTATCCGCTAACTAAGGTGGAATTATATATCTCATATGAATTCTAGATTGAAACATTGAAAATAATCATTCATCACCATGTCTAAATTATCTCCTAAGCTCAAAATGTATTCATTTACCTAATATATAACCAGCTTGTCTGCACTCCATATTACATTAAAAAAAATGGAAAAAAGTTCTGAAAATAAAAGAATATGCATACTAGTAATTATCTAAAATTTAGTTTGTTGGTCTTGGATTTCCTAATGGTGTTCATGTTATCATCTAGCTGCTTCAACAAAATTTTACATATGTCAATCTACATACCTTTCTTCACAATCTTATATGCTAGATGTAGTGCTCCACATGGTACACTATCAACTTAGGAGGACTCAAAGACAAGGTAAGATATAAAATTACATGCAAACCTCAATTATGGATCTTCCATAGTTGATATCTTTAGACCTCTTCCATCCCATTGTAAGATTTTTCAGTTCACTCAATTTGTTCTTATCAATCTACTTGATATCCTTCGGTGTGTCACCAATTGGGTATCCAGTCACTATGTGTAGAATTTCCTTTGTAATCTTGACTGGTTGATAAAACCACATAAATTGATCATGAACTTGACTAGGTACCATCCTAATCCACTCAATTTTGAATACTCTTGGTAGATGTAGGGAATGACTTAAACCCTTGGTCTCCAGATGAATGTGGCCATCCTTAAATTTCTCATTCACACACAATTTTGAAATGATGTATCAATCTCTTCTTCACATATCTCCCCAAGCTTGCAGTGGATGAAAGCACAAATATATTATATCCAAATAATCCTTTCCGATATGGATGAGAGAGCTCCCATCTTTTCTTGTTCAGCAGCCTTCACGGGATGTAGCTTATACTTAGGGTTGACTAGATCAACCTTCTCAACAATAATTGGCTTTTGCACCTTAGGTGTCATTACTTTTAGATTCAACAATTCTCGAGTGAACTAGGTTTTTTTTCTTTACAAATTGGTCTAGATTACACAACTAGGTCAACAATATAAATCACTCAAATATACTTGAATTCTATTAACTTTATTCAAGATTACCTCTTAAATTGTTCAGATGCTCATAGATGATTCATCTCGGTAACTCTCTCAAGTTCTCTTTGAAAATGTTAGGTAAGAATGACAGAAAAATGGTCTATTGATATTTTTTCTTCATTTAGGCTTTCCAACATCTATAAAAGTAACATTTAATGCGACACTGACTTATTTTATACCAATTACAACTTTAATTCCTTTTACCATAACAAAATAAAAATTCATTTACCGATCAAACATCAGCCATAAAATTCACAAAATATATCCAAATGCTTCTTAGTATGCTTATGTGGATTTCTACACAAACACTAGGAACTGATTTTAGATTTAAATTAACTTTGTAGTTCCTACTCATACCTTTCACCAATTAGGTGGAGTTAGGTGCACCCGACCCAGAGGATTCAGTGCCATCAACTATTCTAAAAGATGTTCCATCATCTTTTGACTTCCTTCTCCATATTTTGTTCATTTGATTTCTCACTTCTTCAACATTCACTTCTTCTTTTCCATTTGTCTCTTCCTCGGATGGAGCTTTTCCTCGATACTTGTAGTCTTTGGCTAGGTGTCCTACCTTTTGATAGTGAAAGCATGTCATGCCATCATTTCTCCATGTTTGTCTGTTGCTCCTTCTATGCAACAACATGCATTTTGCTGCAATATGTCCATATCTCCCTCATGTTACACATTATATTCTTGTGTTGTAGTCCAATGGTATTGACGTGTCTTGTCAGTTTCTTGGTAAACTCTACCAGTTAGGGACCCATTTATCATTTCTCATTTGTAACCCATAGTCTTCAGATTTATGACCATATCTATTGCAATTTTTGCAATAAACATCAAACTTAGGCTTCCTTGTTTGATGTCCATATTTTTTTATTTATAATAGTAACCATCAATTTTATATGTGTTCGGTGACTTACCTCTTGCTTCTATGCACATTAGCTATGTGACCTAGTTTCCCATAGTAGTAGAAATTTGGCTTTTTATTCTTCGGTGGGGTAGTAGTATCTTGGTTTTCCAGTTGGTTAGAGGACTCTCCTTTCTTAGTAGTACTATCTTCAGTGAATTAAAGTCTAGTCTTGTCTCTCAGTTTCTTCTGACTTCTAATATGTTTTTCCAATGTCCTTAATGCTTCTTCACTTCATTTTAATACTTCATTGGATTCTTTTTCTTCTTTTAATTCAATTTTCAATATTTCAATTTTAGACCTTTGTTCTTGATTCTCAAATTGTTCTCTGGTTACCTCTTGATTTGCATTCACTAACTAATCAGCCATAGAAAAGTGATTTTGGGTTATTCTCATGATCTCATTGTATTTTTCAGTTAGTCTTATCTCAGATTGTCTTTTGTCTTCTTTTTCCATCCTCTGTGCATCTTCAAATTTTCCTTTTGATTCAAGTATTTCTCTCAACCTTATGCTTTGAGCTTCCTGATCTTTCTTCATTAAGTCGAACTGCTTGGTAAGTCCAGTGTTCTTTTCCATTAGGTCTTCAATGGTTGTTTCAGATTCATCATTTAGAATCCCTTCAAATGTTGTTTCAAGTACATCAATATTCTCTTTTGTATACTTTAGTTCATTACATAAGTTCATTCTCACCTTCAATGATTTTTCCAATTTCCTTCTTAGGTCATTAATCACCTCTTGTGCATTTTCCAATTCAAACTCAAGACTTTCAATCCTTTTATCTTTCTTATAACTTTCCATGGTTGTGATATTTACTCTTAGGTGTTTAAACCTTTATCTCAAGATTCCAAGATTTGATACAAATTTTTGGATTAACTATGGAAATTTAAGTACTGAGAGGGTAGGGATGAATCAATACTATTAAAACTTTTAAACATACAAACTGATCATTTACCAAACTGAAAATATTGAAAGTAAACATTGTAAAGCTTATAAAATAAAGCATGTAAGCATAACTCATAACACCATGATTTTTGGTCATGTAGAAATCCTTTTTTAGAGGAAAAAATTGTGGTAGGGATGACACCCACAATCCTTCACTACTGCAACAAAAAGGTTTCTCGGTTAGAGATATAATGTTAGCTATTTCTGATAGCTTACCCTGTTAAGAGTACACTAAGACTTATTCAGTCTACCTTGCTAAAGGATTTTACAATCTCTAATCTAAAACATGTACCCTATTAAAGGATTTACAAAAGGATACCTATTAGGGTCTACCCAATAATGGGATTTTCACTCCTCTTAGTACAGTAAAACTCAATGCAAAAATGTGTGTGAAAAGACAACAACATATGCTAGTCAGACTCTATATGCTCAATGATTTCTTTACCTCATACTACACTCAATAGCATCAAACTCATTCAAATGATCTTCTATGTTGTGTAACTTCTGTATACTTTGTACTTCTCTACACTTCAACTTTTCTTCAACTCAACTGTTCTTCTCTCACTCTTTTCCATTCAAAACATCCTTTATATAATCAATGGTTTGCCTCTTAATCTTATTGGTTATGGTTTCCTGCTTTTACTCTCAATTGTTTGATCATCTTCATGAACATATTCAATGTATTATTTACTTGCTAAACTGTGTAACCATTGCCTCAGGACTTGCATTGTTCTTGGAAATAAAACCATTACTTTTTCTGCTTGATCTTGACCATAGATCTTTTACCTTGAATTTTATCAATTGTAGATCTTGTAACTAACTTCTTCTTCAGCTTTAGAATTTTCTATATTGTCGTGGTATAGCATTAAATGTTGATCTAGCTCATTTTTACCAAAAATGTTCTTGTTGTTCCTTTCTCGATAACATACTTCATAAACTTGGTGGCCCGGTAACTATTATGCATTGCTCGGTGCTTGGCTTGCTTGGTGTAATACCGAGTGACTTGGTGTGACTCTTTCTTCTTTATCTACTATCCTTATACTTTCCTCTCCTTTCACCGATTGACTTACTTATTCAATATGACTTTGAAAAAACTAATGACAAAAAAATAACTCTATAGGAGTATCAGATATGTCATTTATTTTTACTTTTTCATTGTCAAGAAGTGTCTTTCGATTTTCACTAGATGACCTTTATTTTTTATTTTTATTTTATTGACTAGAAAGAGGAACTCCCTCTCTAAAGTATGTTAACCTATCCAAAGCTATGTATTATCTGACTTTATGATCTCTTGATGGTATGCCCTCTCAAAATCCTAAGAATACAACAATGACCTCATCAATTTCAAATATATCTATGTCAAGACACCTGTGTTGGTCCCAATCAATTAGTTCAGGGGGGACTAGACATAGGTAAACATTAGGTTGAGACTTAGTGTGGTAAAAGGGAATTATACTCATAGTTCCAACAAAATGGGAATGAAAAGTAGATGGACCACTTAGGGAATTGACATCAACTTGCTTGTCTACACAATGTTCATCTTCTAGGTTGAGTTAGTCAAACAAATCATCTATGGCCATGGTACTTAAAGTACATGGGGTATCTCACTCATGCTCATGAGAATTAGTCTTGGCTGAATACTCATAAGGTATCTCATATTTAACATATCCCAAGGCTTCTCACTCAAGAGTCTATTGGGATTTTTTGGTTTCCATTTCCTGTGGAAATAACCATTGAAGTATGCTAGTGATTTGGGCATGTCTTTGTTCCTACCCTTTATTTGGATCAATAATATTCTATTATTCTATACAAATTTATTAGATGATAATAATAGATTGGTATGTATCATATCCTAGTCCTCATTTATTCCTTTTTTTATGTGGAAAAAAATGTATACCACTCTTTTTGGTTGTGCTCCTAGACTCATAGTATTGGTATACCCAAATTGTTGTAGCATTGTAAACCCATGTCCATATTGAGCCAATTTAAATTGAACTAATGGTGTTTCTTGTGAGTCTCTATATAACTAGGTATTGATATCTCAATCTAAATTATCTTCAGTTAGCTCTCCCCACCTAATGAATTTTGTAGAGGGTGGAAATCTAAAAATGACTAGTTATGTTCTTTGAACTGGTCTAGGTTGACCATATGATCTAGGAGATATAGGTAGGTTAGTAATGGTGAAATCCTCTTCATAGCGGTATTCACCACATCCCCAATCTTAGACTGGTATTATGATCCCAATCCTTGGTATTTTTCTAGGGACTAAAATAGAGGTGGAAGGTACACTTACTTCTTGATCTACTGACACTTGGTTTTTTGTACTACACCTCTAGTTATTGTAATGCTAAAGTGGATCAAAGTCTCCTCCTATGATTATTTCCATACCTTGATGAGGAATTTTATGTGTTGATGGTATGTAGATGGTATAATCTACATTTCATGTATCCAAGGATGTCCTAGTATCATTTTATATGCTAGTTCCAGGTCCAAGACTTGGAATGTTGTGTTTTTTACTACTAGTCCCACCCTTATGGGAAAGATAAGAACTCATTTTTGAGATATTTCATCATCATTGTATGATTTTATGTTTATCCATTTGGTGACATCAACACTTAACTATGAGTACCCCAAGGATTTTAACAATTTCAAAGTACACATGTTTAGTTTTTCTCTGCTATCTATGAGGACCCATAGGATCATATTTTTATGCACTCACACTAGTAGAAGTAAAGGGTCATTATGTAGTGGTTTATGAGGAGGTACATCATGGTCTGTGAACTTGGCATAATTTTTGTAAGTGATGTAATTGATCATTGTTTGGAATCTTTTAGGAGTTATGCCCTTTGGGATAGTGGCATTTTGGAGCACTTTATAAATATTTTGTATGTTGTAGGAATATATGTAAGAGCTGAAAGATGGATATTTAGGTAGACATGCATTTAAGTTTATCTACTAGATTATTATATGGATTGGGGGGTGAAATATAAGTTGATGGTGTAGCAAAAGTAAAAGGTTCCCCTAGAGAAGGGGGTGGTTACTGCATAGTTAGAGTTTTTCTCCCTAGTAGTGATAGTTGTGACCTAGTAATTAATTGAGTTGATGTAATTTATGAAATTATTAGATGAGATGTATGTATATTTGGTGCATTTTTTCCCCTAGTTCCTAAACATAGTGGCCTTCCCTTTATTGTGGTTTTACAAAGGATCCTTGAAGATGGTATGATCTTTTTTTTTTTTAAAAAAAAAATCTTGGTTTAGCAATCTTGACATCAATTAGGCCTTGTTCGATTAGGTATCGCATGATGTTCTCCAATAGATAGAAATTAGATGTCTTATGACCCTTTACTCAAGGATATTCATAGAAGTCATTATCATTCCACCACTTGGGTTTTATAGCTCCATTTTCAAATTCAAAAATTTCAAGTAAAGTGATCATGTTTGTTTGGATCAAAATTTTAAGTGTTGACTCGATAGGCTCCTCAAATAGTGTGTAATCACATTTCAAGAAAAAAGGGTCTTGGTGGTCATTGTGTTAGACTAAGATTGAGATAAAAATTCCACTTGGATTTTCACCACTGGTTTATATGTGTTACTAGGGTTTGGTTTTGCATTGGTGTCCCATTTAGAGAGAGAGTTTGGTTTGTGCATAATTGATAGTATTTACATCATTGAAACTATCATTAGTAACATTTATATTCTTGTTCCACCACTTTTCTTTGTCTATAGGAGATTTAATGGTGTTATGTTGGTTGAGGTTAGAAAGAATCCCCCTTTTTATCAGTTTTTTATAACATTGTATCCCTCTTGTGATTAACAGTTTGAATATTGGAGAAAGTTGTAACTCAACAATGAATGTCGTGTCTAGGATAAGGTTATCCATAATAATAAAATTGAGGTCATATTCAGGAACATCATATGGGATTTGATTAGTTCTACTTATTTACATCTTCAGGAAGTTGGAGAAGGACTCACCTTGCTTTTGTTTAGTATCACAAAGATCTTTAATACTTTGTGTTCTATGTTGTGGTAGAAGTGAGCAATAATTGTTTTTGCTATACCTCCCTAGGATTTAATGCAATGGGATAAGTGTGAACACCATTTCATTGCTAGTCCAAATGGAGTTTGAGGGAATAATCACATGATGTATATTTCATCTTGGACAACCTTTATGAAGCTAGAAAAGAAATCCCTAATGTGTTCAACATCGTTTATTTTTTCTTGATACTTATTGAATTTAGATACTATAAAGTATTCAGGGAGCAGAGGTATGTAGATTGAATGATCAAAAGGGTATGGGTACAATTCCTCTTTGGTGTAGAACTTTTTTTGACCCTAGTTTTGGAGGTCTTACAAATAATTTTTCATTTTTTTCATCTGTTGCATAGGGACATCAACTTGTGACTGTGGCATGTTTCCAATATTTTTTAGTTGCCTAGTAGTAGATACATGATTTTGTTTTGGATATTACAATTTTTCCATAGGCATATATGATCTACCAAATATTTGATATTGACTTCCAGTTTGTGGTGTTTGTTGTAAATTTAATAGACTATAGTTTTGGGGTTGTTGATATTGGGGTCAATGTTGAAAGTGAGGTCTACTCTGTGGTGGGGGTTGACTAAACATAGGACCAATAGAGATTGATCCTATTTGTCTTTTCATTTATCACGGGATTAATTTTTTAGGAGTTTAATGTGTTATTTGATTAATGAAAAATATATTATAGTGAGTATGTTATGTCGATTATTGGATTAGGACACTTGTTGTGACAACACTTGATGACACTATTTGGGGAGTCACCTAAAGTAGATGAACCAATTTGAGAACCTGTGACATTTTGATTGGTTGGGATACCTAAAAATATTATTGTCCTTTGGAATAGACCCCATGTAGAAGAGGAACCATCTTGTCTATATGTTTGAGTAGAAGATGAAACTTCTTATGAGGACTCGGGAGTAGATCTGTTCTGGTATACCCTAGCTTCTGTTTAGTCAGAGCCTGCTAATGGGTTCTTAGGAAATTTTATTCCTTTGTCCAAAAGAATAGCTAAGTACTTTTTGGGATTTAATTCTACAATTATTTTGACTACCAAAGAGGAGTATTCATCATGTTCTATGTCCCATAGTTCTTCCTCAGTTATATCCTAAAACATAGATGAGCGGATAGGTAATTGTGTTGTCTCAGAAATTTTTTTATAATATATGAAGGGGTTTATATGCTCATAAGGGTTGGGATATTTTTCACTTCCAATGGACGGAACAGGTTGACATACAAATCATCTGGGTGGTTCCTAGTCTATGATCTGGTTATAGGTCTATGACCAAATATATGCATTGAAAGAGACATTTTGTTACTATCTCGAATGAAAAGATATAATTAATGTAAACATCAGCAAGAACCTTTTCTAACAAGTCCTAGTTAATATTTATAAATGCTAACTTTAGGGACATAACTTGAATATTATTGATCTCAAAGTGAAGATGTTATGATATGAGATGACTCTTTCTTTAGATGAAGCGTCAAGTTGTTATAGATTGTTTGAAGAAACTGAGATATGGAGATCAAGAGAAGTCTATTCTAACCTATCAAATTAAAAATCCTAAATAATCACTTAGACTTAAAAGTGAGGTTCCCTAAGTATTTAGAATTTTGCAGTAATCTTGTTTTGATTTTGGGTATGATTTGAGTAGAAGATTCAAACAACAAAGGTTACAAAGGTTATAGATTGAGGACATTGATTAGATGAAATAAAGTATCATGTTAAAGTACAAAATTTTGAAGAAATTATATATTACACAATTTTCATAAAACAATTGGTCAAATGTACTAGAATACACAAGCAATTGTGGTAGAATATGTGGTCAAATGCATTGAGGCACAATCAATTGTGATAGATAGAGTAATCAAATATGGCAATATGAAAGGTTGATTTTGACAGAGTGTAGATAATTACACTAGAATAAGAGATAAGTTGCGAAAAATAGAGGTACAACTATGGCAATATAGTAGTAATTATAGAAATATGAAAGGTCACTTGTGGGAGAGTACAAATAGTTTAAAGATTAAAGGTTTGATGGTGGATTCTATTAATAAATTATAGATTACAATAACCAAATTTAAACAATTTGCAAATTTGGAAGAATGGTTTCAATAATAGTTTGTAATTTTGATATAATAGTTTCAAGTTTTTCAGATTGTTTGTAGTTTTGAGTTTGACCAATAGGTTGTTGGCTTCTTAAGAAACTAGCATGTTTTAGCAAAAATTCTTGTATTTGTTTTTGAAAATAATACACAAAAAACACAAAAAACACGTAGTTTTGTAATATACATGATGTAAAGCCAGGTTCTACTTGCTACCGAGAGTTAGCCTTACTCAGCTTCAAGGTCTCCTAAATGGACCTTATAGGGTATTATCAAACCCTAGCTTGAGGAAGTCACTAAGATATTCACCTAAAGTGTTCTAGACCTGGTTCACAATGTTAAGCTAATATCTCATGCTATAGAATATATTAGGATAGATTCATTCTCCAAGTTAAACCGACAGATTCAACATGAAAAACCAAACTCTACAGATCACACAAAGAACACATAACAAATTATAGAATATAGTTCTAAATACTCTCTGTATTTCTAACTAAAACCTATTACATGTACAATACTATTTTATCCATCTACTACTTCTATCTATTACCAACTTCAACTATATATCTATATCCTTCAAAAAATCTCACGTCCTTTAACAACTTCAACAACCTTGCACAAAAGGCATGGGCGATCCATAAATGACCCTCCCATCACTGGAAAAAGTGTCCCTATTCATCAAAGACAAAAATGACACATTGGGAGATTTTGAAGTTGACCCAGCTGGTCAGAAATGTCACATCATGTGTTTCCTGAGCCATTAACCGACATAACAGAGCAATAGACTGCCATTACCGAGCACCAGTCCCGAGCGTCAAAACTAACTTTGCCTTCAAAACCTGAGCATCAGTCAACAAAGATGAAATATGAAAGAAACCCCAAGAAACATCACTAAGAAACATCCCTAAGCACCAAATGACCTAAGAGTCATTACTAAGCAACATTCCTGATCATTTCGCATAGCATAACCGAGGAACCTAGTGTAACCCAAGCAAGGTTCCTGAGTAGCATTCCTGAGCAAGGGAGTTGCCCGAGAACCAGTATACTTAGTTCCATTTCACAATTTTTGGTTGCTAGAGCCTCATTGGATTTCCAGAGGTTTATTAACTACCTCAACACACACACTAAAATAGAAAACAACTACTAAGAAATTATGGTGTTTTTTCATTGATTGACCTAGGTTATTACAAGAATGGTGGAACAAAACACCTTACAAAATTAAAATTATTCTCAAACCTAGGTGTTCCTGCACCATACTCCCCCCCCCAAAAAAATCAATTTTTCAGGTGATTGGAGCAAGTCAGAACTAATGCCTAACTTCATGAAATTGGTTGCTTGCACCCATGTAGCCTCTCAATCAGCTTGTCCTTTCCATTTGACCAGATGTTCCATGTATGTCTTCTTTCTAGTCTGTTTGGCAAATCTTGAATGTAGAATCTTCTCTTCCTTTAGTTTTGGTGCAATAGGAAGTTTGAGTGTGTTGAGATCTTTGGTATCCATTGGTAGATTAGAATCCCCTTTTGGAATCGGTCCTTTATAGGATATGATATCTGCCACATTGAAAACAGGAGACAATCCTATGTCTGCAAGAAGATCAACTTTATAAGAATTAGACCCATAATTTTCTAGAACTACACAAGGGCCTATCTTCCTCATCTCAAGTTTACTCAGAACTCCTTTTTGCAACCTTATTTTGTTTAGGTGCACCATGACCAAATCTCCAACTTTAAATTGAATATCTCTTTTCCTGGCATCTACCTTCTGCTTGGTGTGAGTTTTACTCTCTACTAATTCTTTCTGTACTGAATGATGAACCTCTTTCATGGATTGAGAAAAATATTCAGCATACCCATTCCTCTTTGCATTTCTTTCAACATCCTTGAGTTCACATATACCCCTGGGATGAATCCCATACACTATTTCAAAATGGCTCTTTTCAGTGGATCTATTGACTATGACATTGTATGCAAATTATGCTTGAGAAAGTAACTAATCCCTTGATTGTCCATACTCCTTGGTGAGGCATCTCAAAAGATTCCCTAAGCTTCAGTTCACCACTTTAGTCTAACCATTGGTCTATGGATGATATGCTGAGCTAAAGGAAAGATTTGTACCAAGCTTTTTCCATAAGGTTTTCCAAAAATGACTCATGAACTTAGAGTCTCCATTTGATACAATACTCAATCATAATCCATGTGGTGCAGGAGTACCCTAACTAAACAAAGTGTTCCAATGGAACCTATGGGTTACTTCAAGTTCCTAAGAGGCCTTTAGTGATTATTAGATATTGGGTTAATCACTGGATCACCTTGTAAGGCCATAGTTCCAAGATTGGCACATTATGAGCCCTTGGTTGACTATGAGTCATTAATGATACAAAACCCTAAGAATATGTTATTTTTGAGTTTTTAATGTTTGGATCCACTAGGGATCATAAAAATAACATCATGACCAAGTTTGGTCACTAGATTTGTAAAATTGCAAAAAATGTAAAAGTTGCTCAAAAGTTGTCAAGCAACTTTTGAGAAAACTTAACAACTTTTTGAAAAACAACTCCCAAATGGTAAAAATAGTTAGAAATTATCATGTAACCATTGGGAGTGCCTAAAAAATCCCTTTTCAGGTGGGTGGTAGGCTAATGATGTAATTTGGCATTCTGAAATTAATAAAATAACTATTTTCTTGCATTTCCTGAGAAACAATCATTGTGTACGGTCAGGTATGGATAGAGAGAAATGAAAGTATGACACAAAGGGTTAGTCCTTTGAATATTCTTCCATTTGGTTTTGGTCTCATGTGTTGGTCAGTTTTGGTTTGAAATTTATAGAATTTACAAATTCACTACCTGGATTGTAGGCCCTAAATCAGAGTTTTTAAGTAAATTTAGTGTATTTCCACTTTCCACCATGGGAATTCAATGACCCTTGGTGGAAATATTGTTCATATGATTCTCTTTGATATTCTGCAAGATAGGTTTTTCAAGTTTCAGGGAAATGACAATGAAGTGATTCCCTAGGTGTATATTCTTATGTATGCACCTATCTAGAATTAGGACAACAGTCATAAATTTTGTTTGGGGATTGAGAATAAGCCCTAAGTTATAGGAAGAGACCTTTGTACACACCCTCACATGACCCAATCATTATTTTTGGTATTGGATGAATCTAAAAGAAACTTGTAGTGTAAATGGAGGCCTAATGAGGGCTAATTGGTGGAGCAATTTGGTGTGTCATCCTATCTTCTTCTCATTTCTATATTCCAGGGCTTGAGTCCAAAGTCCTAGGACATAAAGGGTGTCTGAATCCCCAACCAGTACATAGGGTTATGTGGAAGAATCTCACTTGAGATCAAATTTCCCTCTGAAAAAGGCTACAAGCATAGTCTTGGGTTTACGAAGCAACCATGGCATGTGGATTGCATTTGAGTGAAAGAATCATTGGAACTATTCAATAGGGACCTAAATAGACCATACCTACAAGCACAGGTCACCCCTAGTCCTATATGTCACTTTGGGGGTATCATTGTGAATTAGGGTCATTTGCTTGTGAGACCAACCTTGGTAGTTGGTATTGAAGGATTGGTGAAACCTAGTGATTAGGTTACCCTTGGGGTTTTGGGGTTGTGATAGCCTTAACCAAGTCCTTCTTCCACACTTGTGATAAGTTATAATCATTTTAGCCTTGAAATTTATTAATCTAGGGTACTTTTCCCTATTTGAGACATTTACCAAGCTTCCAATTTCCCACTTTGCATCAAGTGGTATCAGAGCTATGTCTTCTCCTGAGGATGAGGATATTCCTTCAAGGGTTACAAACATTGAGTTAGGAAAGATGGTGAGAGAAAAAAGGGAAGAAAATGCAGCCTTGACAAGGAGACTACAAGAGTTGGAGAGCAAGGTAGAAAGGGGTAAAGAATTTTCCTCTGGTGATAAAGATGAGAGTGAGTCAGATGAAGACACCCCTAATCAGGATGTTGACATTCCTTCAGACCAGAGACCCCTCATAGATTCCTTGAAGTCCATGGGGAGAAGAACCATGGAGGAGAAGTTGGATCTACCAACTTTTAATGGGAAGATGAATGTAGACTTAGCCTTGGATTAGATAGAGGCCCTAACAAGTTTCTTTGAGTGTGAGGAAATCCCTAAGAAACAGAGAGTGAAAGTAGCAAGATCCAAGTTGAAGGGAGCAGCCCTAACTTGGTGGAACTTCATCCAAACAAAGAGGGTGAAGAATGGGAAGAGTATGATCTCTTCATGGAATAAAATGATTGCATTGGTCAAGGAGACCTATGTGCCTGAAGACTATGGGGTACAACTCCATAGGAAGAAGACAAGCCTAAACCAGAAGGACATGGATGTGGGCTCATACACCGAGGATTTCCTAAAGTTATGTATGAAGACAAATGTGGTAGAAGATGAAGAAGAAAAGTTAGCAAGGTATATGAATTGGCTTAAAGTATCTATTCAAGAGGAACTCAGCCTACACTTCCCTACCATAATGAACAAGTGCTACCAAATGGAACTCAAGGTAGAGGAAAAGTGGAAGAGAAAGAAAGATTTTTTAAAGGGAAAGATTAATGATAGTGGGAAGAACTTCAGAGGGAGAGGAAACTCATGGAATAGAGGGCAATACAGTGGTAATAGAAGCAGGACCCCTGACCAAGGAGACAAAGAGAATAGTGACTCAAAATCAAGAGGAAAATAAAGAGGGAGAAGACCCTTCAATAGGGTAAGAACAAACATAGGAAGAGGCAATGGACCACTAAGGTGTTACTACTGTAATCAGTTGGGACACCATGTAGGAAGATTCCTTGAGAAGAGGAACAATAACAACCAAAGAGAAAGGAGAGCAAAACTCATTGAAGAGGACAAGCAAGAGAAAAATACAAGGGACTTAGAACCAAAGGAAGGGAAATGCTTGATGATGAGAAAAGTATTCCTCCAAGTTCCACAAAGCCAAGAACCTCCTCAAAGAAAGAACCTCTTTAGGACAAAGATCAAATGCAATGGGAAGGTATGTAACTTACTTATTGATTCTGGCTCAATTGAGAATTTAGTGTCTTGTGAGATGGTACAAAAAATAAATGTTCCTAAGAAGCCTCGTCCTTTTCCTTACCATGTGTCTTGGTTGAAAAAGGGTCAGCAAACTTTAGTCACTGAACAAGCATGGATAGAGTTTTCAATAGCAAATTTTAAAGAAAAAGTTCTCTGTGATATTGTTGAAATGGATTCATCCCACATTCTTCTAGGGAGGCCTTGGTAGTATGATGTTGATACCACACACCACTATAGGAAAAATATCTACTCTATCACCAAGGATGGGCAAACATTCACCATGAAGCCCCTGCCTGATAACAAGACTGAGAAAGAACCAACTGTCATAACCATGGGGGAGAAAGAAATGTTAAAAGTTCTAAAAGAATCTGAAACTGAAGCCTATGTCTTAATCTCCAAGCCTAAGGACAATGTAAGGTCTATTAGTGATGATCCTATACTAGATGAAGTTTAGAAGTTACTCACAAAATACAATGTTGTGACCTACCCACAACCCTCCCTCTCTTGAGAGATATTAGTCATCAAATTGACTTAATACCTGGCTCATCTTTTCCAAACAAATCCCCATACAAAATGAAACCAGTGTAACATGCTGAGATTGCAAGGCAAGTGAATGAACTGTTAGAAAAGGGACTCATCCAAAAGAGTCTCAGTCCATGTTCTGTCCGATCAATTTTGGTCCCCAAAAAGGATGGCAAATGGAGATTGTGCACTGACAGCAGGGTGCTAAATAAAATAACAATAAGATATAGGTTCCCCATTCCAATAATGGAAGATGTTCTAGACCAATTAGTCACTGCTTATTACTTTACGGAGATTGATTTAAAATCAAGCTACCATCAAATCAGAATTAAACCAGGAGATGAGTGGAATACAACATTTAAAACAACTGAGGGATTGTTTGAGTTTCTTATTATGCCATTTGGCTTGAGTAATGCTCCTAGCACATTCATGAGGCTCATGAATGAGATTTTTGTTTATTTCATTGCCAAGTTTGTGGTCATCTACTTGGATGACATTCTGATTTTTAGTCATACCAGAGAGGAACACCTTGAACATGTGGAACAAGTTTTGAAGAGACTTCATCAACACAAGTGATTGATTAACTTGGAAAAGTGTATGTTCATGAAGAAGGAACTTGTCTTCTTAGGTTTTTTCATTTCCCAAGGAACTCTCAAAATGGATCTAGAGAAGGTTGCATCAATAATAAACTGGTCTCCACCAAAGAACCAAGGTGATGTTAGAAGTTTTCATGGTTTAAAAACTTTTTATAGAAAGTTTATAAAGAATTTTAGCCATGTGTGTGCTCCTATGTTGGACACAATAAAAGGTGGAAAGAAGACTATATTTGAGTGGACTATGGAAGTAGCAGATGCTTTTCAGTATCTCAAGAATAGAGTGGCACAATACCCAATCTTAGTACTCCCTGACTTCAACAAGGTATTCACAGTTGAAACATATGCAAGCAACTTGGCCATAGGTGCAGTATTGAGCTAAGAAGGTAAAGCCATATCATTTTTCTCAGAAAAATTGAATGATGCCAAGAAGAGGTATTCTAATTATGATTTAGAACTTTATGCAATGGTTCAAGCCCTAAAAAAGTGGAGACATTACTTACTCCCTAAAGAATTCATTGTTTATACTAACAACCATGCATTAAGTTTTCTAAACAACCAGGAGAAGCTTGGAGTCAAACACATCAAATGGATGGAGCAGTTGTAGGCATATACCTTCAACATAAAGTATAAAAAAGGAGTGACAAACAAACTGGAAAATGCCCTGAGTAGGAGGATTGGATTAGTTGAGGAAGTTCAACTTCAGAGTGTAGGGATAGACTGCCTGTAATACCTATATGCTGATGATCCAGAATTTGCAGAAGTTTTTCAGGTATGCACACAAATGGTGGGTAAATACCATACTGAGTTTTCTAATTTTTTGATTCAGAATGGACTCTTGTTTAAAGGAGCCCAATTGTGCATTCCTAAATGTTCCATGAGAACAAATATCACCAAAGAGAAATATTGTGGTGGCTTGGGAGGACATTTTGGAATAGATAAGACCACTGAATTAGTGAAAGGAGTTATTTTTGGCCAAACATGGGAAATGAAATCAAGAATTTTTTTGAGTCTTGTACCATTTTCTAGCAAGAAAAGGGTGTATCCACTAAGAAAGGATTGTATCAACCCCTACCAATTCCCTCTAGGCCATGGGAATCAATTTCAATGGACTTTGTCATGGGTTTGCAAAAAACAAAGTAGGGTTATGATAGTGTTTTTGTAATTGTGGATAGGTTTAGTAAAATGGTGCACTTTGTTCCTTGCAAGAGAAAAATTGATGCCTCTCATATAGCACATCTATTCTTTAAATAAGTGGTTAGGATACATGGTCTTCCACAAACAATAGTGTCTAATAGAGATGTGAAATTTCAGGGTCACTTTTGGAGGACACTCTGTTAGCTCTTTTTCTTGCAGAATCAATATATAGCAGTGATTGCTAGACTCTTTAGTTTCCAGTTTAGATTATCATAGGGAAAAGGATAATTAACAAGGATGAAAGTCCTTCTACACTTTGGGCTCCACATGCCCAGGCGAGTGCACCTTCAACAGAATACTATCTTTTGGCAAGTTTGATAGTGGACTAAGGATTGATTATCCTTCTTCCTTTTAAACCACTTGGCTTAGGAAGGCTAACCTATTGATTCTCTCTTCAAGGAATCACTAAAATGATTTGCACTGAATACAATTATCAAGACATGTATTTCAGGTAATAGAAACATAAATATTAATTAAAATTTGATTGATGATAACAACCACTTATCAGAATTTGACCAGTGCCTAATCATGGGCCATAGAGTCAGAATGAAACATACATACATCAGGGGTAATTAATTGAAATAAAAATACAACCTTAGATGGAATGCCTTACAAAATATCTTCTAACCCTCACACCCCTATATCAAATTCCTGCATAAACCCTAACCCTCTGTAATTATCTACAAGATTTAAACCCTCCTTGAAAGCAACTCACAAATAATGACATAGCTACCTTATAACCAGTACATTTAAGATGCCTTACAAATTAAACATACAAGAGCTTATAGTAAATGAAAAAAGACATCATTGGTATCAAAATGGGGATTCCATTGTATTTTATTAATAGAAGCCTGATCTCAATATATTCAAATTGATTCAAAACTGAAACCTAGAAAAAATTCAGAAGTCTGCCTTGCAGTCTTATTTTTAACCATCCTTTACAATATGTTACAACTTACTATATATAGCCAGGCCTAGTCATCTTGGAATCCTTAAAGATCAAGGATGCAACAAGCTTCGGATGACTAGGCCAAAATACAAAATTTTAGAATACAATAGGACAAAATGATAAGTGGATAATAGAACCACTTTTGTTACAAGGTATTCTAACTAATTTTTTTTCCTACAACTACATGGTGATTGCATTGGCCTTGTACTTGCTGGGGATCTAACATTTGGAACTTGTTTCCTCTCATGCTAGTTATGTATGATATCCATTTTCAACTGCATCATCTGCTCGGTTGTTCTTTCTCATCCACTTGCATATCCTCTCCTTCACCTGGATAAGTTATTGTGTACTTGTCCATCCAGGAAGTATACACTTCATCACTCGGCCAAATGAAGCCAAGAACTTCATCTTTTCTTCTATTTATTTCCTTTCATGTAACATGTACCTTTTCTATCTCATCTGACTAGAATGCAAAGAATGACTTGGCCTTACTCACTATCTCAATTGTTTGAGAAAAAACCAAGGTAATCTCCAAAGTTAGTATACTATTGGTTCTGGATGCTAATGCTTCATTCATTTTCTTCAACCACAACCCCTCATCTTTGATGTTTCCATTTTTCCTAAAGAGGTTTGGGAACATTTCATACATATGTTGTGAGTACTCTCTTTTCAAAGTTAGCACCTTCCTCATGACCATGTCTCTTCTGATATCCATATCCAAAAGTAATTTTACACATTTGTGGGTGCTAGTTAGGACTATGTCAACACCATTACCTTTCTTGCAAGAGGTATGGAAGAATTTTAATTCCTCTACTTTTCCTCTCCACTGGTTCACCAACTAATCTAGATTGTCTTTGTTATCATGCTATTCATTCATAATATTGACAATCTTCTTTCCTTGAGCTTAGATTGTAGTGGGTACTAATTCATGAGTACAATGCATGAGAGCACTATGTATTTTATCTGCATAATTTTTCTTTACCCATGCTTCTGCCTCTCTGAAGGCTGCAGATTTCTCTACCCATTCTTTATTCTACCTTTCTAATTTTTCCCTTGCAGATTTTAGCTTTGCCCTTTCCTATTCTAGTTCCTCTAGGGTGGTGGAAGTAGATGGTGCAGGGGAAGGAGGGTAGCTGTGTATGGGACTTGATGAGGAAGGCTGGTGGGGTCCTTATGCAATCCTCTTCTGAGGCATTGTTTGTTCTATTTGCTTCCCCTCCAGAAATGCTATTTTGTCATCCTTTTGCAGGGATTTAACCCTTTCATCAATGTATGATTTTAATACAAACTCATATTTTTAGTTCAAGCTATTATAAGTCTCTTTCTCCTTTTCATCTACCTTCAAATTCAAATTTGAAGTTTGAAAAATAAATTTAGCTACCTCAATACATGAGGTATCAGTAACTCTCTTAACAATGAGGCTTCTTGTATCCTCAATTTGATTATCTTCTTTTATTCTTCTTTTGTCCTTATTTTTCAAGGACCATATTGCCAAAGCTGCATGGTCTTCATTAAACTGGGCACCAATTGATGTCCCAGTAGTGCTCAGTGGTTTTGCCTCTTTTCTAACAATATCAAAAACTACTACATCATCCAAACCCCACTGGGGTAGGATAAGGACTCCCTGTTTCTTTACCAACTCCCTGCCCTCTTCATGAGTGATTTTTTCAAATTTGGTCAATAACTCTTGTTTGACGTCCTTTTCAATATTAGCCTTGGGCTGATTTGGTTGGGCTTCTTGGAGCCTCTGGCACTTATCTTTGAACTCACCAATGTGATTTCTCCATATAAATTGAATGAAGGCCCTAGCCTTGACAAAATTGTCATCTGATAAGAACTCCTCACTAGCCTATTTAGTTATGGGATCTAGCTCTTTACCTGTAAACTCTGCTATTGTGAGATCAACAGTGTTATGTCTAGGTGCCTCAGGCACTCCTTGTAATTCTTGAGTAGTAACAAAAACTTGGCCTGTGTTCCCCATTTGGACCAATTATTCAACAATAGCCTGTCATCCATATGTATAGGGGACTGGGAGGGAGAATATAATGCACTCTCTTGCTCTTTTCCCTCCATCTTTTGTTTCTTTGGAGATGGTGACTTTTGGGAACTGGTATCTATCAGCCTTTTACCTTTTTTATTGGAAGTCTTGTCAATTTTGGGCATAATGGTGCTATACCCCCTTCTCTTGTAAACTACATAATTCCTTGGTGGGACTATCCTTCCTTGTGAAAGTTTTCTTAAGAGGGCTTGAGCCTTTTCTGGCTCAGCCTCCATTATTCTTTGTTTCATCTCATTGAGGGTCTACATGATACCCTCGAATAATTTCATTAAGGACTCAATCTTCTTGGCCCAAGGGAAAAATTCCTTTAAAGGATCATAAGACTTAACAAAATTATGGACAAAGTCCAAATATTTCTTGTACACTAGCCATTTCTCTTTTCTGACCTCTTGGTCACTCAGATAAAAAAAATTCCTAACAATGTCTTCCAGGAAGTTGAATTGATGCTCTAATGCCAAGCACTTGGTTCTCTCTCTGAACATGCCCATTATGAAATCTTCATTGTCTGCACACCTGGATACAGGCTTTACTAGATGATAGGGCTCAAAATATTTGTCAAACTGTGTCCACCCAGGCTTTACTATAATGAAATGATGGGCTCTTGTAAGGGTAGGGAAAATGCTTCCCTTCATTTTGCCTATTAGGGCTTCCTCTTGTAGTCCACCCAATTGTCTCAAAATTTCTGAAATTCCAATCTTTAATGGGACTCTATAGGGAAGCACATTGGGGGTTCCTCTAAATCCATAAACCCTTATTACCGTAGAAATAGGGTATAAAATCAAATCTCCCCAATTGTGAGCAATTTTTAACTCTGGGAAAAACTCCATAGGTCTTAGTAATTTCATCATATCCGTATGGATCCTTGCATTTTGTCTGGATAATAATGACTTAAGCCTAGTAGCAAAAACCCTGTCAAAGTATACATAACTAGCTTCTTTTCTATCCCATGATAGATCAGCACTCCACATTTGAACATGAAAATCCGCATCACCTTGGTGCCTAGTTAGGTCCATTTCCTCCTCAAAGAAGTAAGCATTATATAATAAAAACATGTGCATCATAAGGGAATACCACCGCATTGGTTTGAGTATATTTCTTTCTTGGATACTTGCTAGACCTTCATGCATTTGTTGGGCAATGTAAGAAGCATAATCAAAAACTACTAATAGGTGGAAATGAAGAATTTGAACCACCATGAGCATTATATGGACAGGCATTGTTGTCTATTCATCTTCTCCTAGAACCTAGTACATGGCACTATACATTTTCTTGGCATTGTCATTGAAATAATCCAACTTAAATGGCTCTGGTGTGTTGGGCCCTACTACAATCGAATACCCTATTTTTTTAAAGTATCCCCTTAGGGCATCATTTGTGTAGTATTCTCTTTTTGTCTAGTATACTTCCTTAAAATAATTGAAATCAATATAATCCATATGTGCTCAAGTATCACTCAACTTGAAAATTCTTCTGATTTCATTGGTTGTGACAGTCAACAGCATGTTTCCCTGTGTATCCCTAACAACCTTGGATACTTTGTCATAAGTATTGGCTATCAGGGTGAACAAATCTATATCTATGAACACCCTGGGTTCTATCAATTTTCCCATGTCTAAGTCCCATATGTTACAATCTGGGGTAGGGGCATTTCTTTGGCTCTAGGCAGTTCTAAATAGAGTTAGACCATTAAGACTAGTTTTAACATCTTTGGCCCACCTACCTGTATCACATAAACCCTCTCCTACTCTGAATTGGGGATGCATTGGGAATATTCTTTTAATTTGGGTTGCATCACCCATGGATCCTTTTAATCGTTGTAATAGATCGTCTCTAAAATTTCTCTTCTGGTAATCTACCTCTCTAGATAGTTCAATCCTAGGGGCCATTTTGAACCTAGGGATTTTCACTGAGATGAAATTCAGATTTTGAAACGATAATTTTGAAAGCCTTTTGAATTGCAAATCTTACCAGAAACCTGAATTTTGTTGTATTAGAGAATACTTACCCGTTCTGTAATTCTGTCATGAGGAGATAAATATCTCTGCAATTATGTTTCTTTGCTTGGATAATTTTGGTGAGTTATGGTGATTTCAAGCTGAAACAATGAATTATACTGCTTCAATCAAATCAATCTTTCGCATTGAATTGAACTGAAATGGCCACATGTTCTGCAATCAATCATCCTTCTTCAAATTCGTGGCTTATCGGCTCACTGAGACTCATTTTGGTAACTTTGAATCTGAGCCATAGATTTCAAGCAACATCTCCTTCATTTGATGACCCTCTTCTTTTCCTGGAAACAATTGTTCATTTGGGACACGTGTCAGCACTGCTTAATTGCTTACATGATAGATGTCGTGCTTCTTCTCCTTAAGAGATTAAGTCCACCGTCAGATTCATCTTAATCTATCTGGAAGTTATCTCACTTTGAGTTTACTGACTGTGGCTACAATCGTCATCATCTGGGACATGCGTCAACATGAATTAATGGCTTAATTAGTAGATCTTGATTACTTTTCCTTTAAGCAATTAAGTGAACCGTCTGATCCTTTCATATTTTAAACCTTATTAACATGATAAATGCATTGTATAGGACCCACCTTTTATGCCACATGTCATCATAGCTTAATTTCTTATCCATTAGATCTCAAACACTTTACCTTAATGTGATTAAGCCAACCTTAGATCTTTTCTATAGGTTATGTTCCTTTAATCTTATCTTTAGAACCTCAGTCAGACCCAGTAGGACATGTGGCATCATGGCTTAATGGCTTAGATGATAGATGTCGATCAATTTTGCTTTAAGCCATTAAGTGTGCCGTTAGATCTTTTCATACTTCTCCAACCTTTATCCTGCATTGAGCTTCACCTTTAGTGGACTATACGTCATCAAATTGACACGTGTCAGCACCGCTTAATGGCTTGGACGCTAGATCTCATGCATCTTTGAGATAAGCTATTAAGTTGACCATTGGATAAGAAATAATTTATTTGTACTTTAGTCATCACCAGCTTAGAATACCCAGGTCCACCAACTACCACATGTCTTCACCACTTAATCGCTTGACTGATAGATGATGCACATCTTTCCTTTAAGCGATTACACCAACCATTAGATCTTTCTAAACTTTAATCACCTTTATGTTGCCTGCGAGAGGACCCACATCATTTCCTTTGACATGCGTCAACACCACTTAATCGCTTATATGATAGATGATGCGCATCTTGGGACTAAGCGATTAAGTCTACCATTGGTTCTTTTAGGATCTTTCCATTGATTAACTGAGAACCTTAATGACCATCGGACCCACCAAAGATACATGGTGTCACGTATTAATGACTTACCTGATAGATGTCGAATGTTTTGAGATTAATCTATTAAGTGGGCCATCCGATTATAACAAACTTGCTCAACGGATAATAACTTTAATTAAAACATCAGCGGACTTTGGACTTAGGGAATAATGTAAGACCATGGCATTAGGATTGAAAACTTTAATAAACATGACTGCTTTAAAACAAAACCATTCAAGACATGACTTAAGTGAAAAAGGTAACGTGAAATTATAAAGGATTTCAACGCTTAGGGTTTTTATGACCAAAATTACACTAGGGGACATGAAACAAGGGTTTTTAATTATTTCCAACTAGGTTGAGGGTTAGAACAAAAAATTGCATAGGCATAAGAACAATTTTGACCATGAATTTAAACCTTTGGATAACATGAATGACATGAGACTTCAAAATTTTACAAGGCATATTCCAAACAGGAAATAGTACCAATAGTAGCTCTCTCTAAGGATGTTTAAACGACAGGTTATAACAAGAACCACAAATCTCTGGGGAGGCAGACCACAAACTAGACTAACCTAAAATTGGAAACAAACAAACAATAGAAAGAAAACACACCTGTACATATAATACATACTACTGTGCATGGAAAAGAAGAGCTAATTGAAGAAGTTTTTCAAAACTTGTCAATGCACTGGCAATTCTAGTTCTTCATCATCCAAATTCTTGTGGAAATAAGAGTCTTTTCCAAAAATCTAGGATATGATAAAAGGCCCCATCCATAATGACTCAAACTTTTTGTGTTTACCTTTGTCTTCAGCCCTGGTATTCCATTGCATTACAAAATCACCAGGCTGAAATTTTCTTTCATCTGCCCTTCTATCAAAAAGATACTTCATTTTTTTTTGTAATTTGACATTTTCTCTCTAGCTTTCTCTCCTTATTTCATCCAATTCTACTAGTTGAACCATCCTTTCTTCCATGGGTTTAGAAACTTCCATTTCTTCATCTTGGATAAACTTATAGATTGGGAGCAGATTTTTGATAGTCATCCTTGATTGAACACCATAAACCAACTCAAAAGGAGATTTTCTAGTGGCCCTTTTAATAGTGATCCTATCTACCCAAAGGGCGAGTTTCAATTTTGCATGCCAAGCTCTTTTATTTCCTTCCAAGGTCTTTTTAAAGATTTGTAACATGCTTTTTTTACTGGATTTTGCTTGACCATTGGCTTGAGGATGGTATGGGGATGAATAGGACATAACAATTCCCATATTAGGGCAAAAATCCATAAATTCCTCTGACCTGAAGCACATGGCATTATCCATTACCAACTTGAGGGGAACACCAAATCTGGTAATTACATTATCCATTAGAAAGTCAATGACCACAGTGCTTGTTGCTCTTTTAGTTGGAATTGCCTCCACCCATTTTGTAAAATAATCAGTTACCAGTAGAACCCATCTGTGGCCTCCACTTGATTTTTCAGCAAATTCTCCTATGAAGTCCATTCCCCACATAGAAAAGGGGGCCTGTGCTACTATAGGGTTCAAAAGTAAAGCTCCTGAATACTTCAACTTGCTTGAGAATCTTTGGCATGGCTCACATTTCCTTACCATATTGTAAGCATCTTGGAATAAACAAGGCCAATAGTATCCAGCTCTCAAAATTTAATGAGCTGTTGATCTAGCAGAATAGTGCCCTCCACACATTCCAGCATGCATTTCCTTCAACATCTTCTCTGATTGACCTTTGTCAAGACATAATAGCAGGATCCCATCTCTATTTTTCCAAAATAAGTCTCCATGCAACAAAACATATTTCTAAGCTTGCAGTCTCAAACTCCTCCTTTGGTTGTCATTTAGGTTATCTAGACATTTAGCATTTTTTAGAAGATATGCAATATTGGCATACCAGGGTTGCATTTTAATACTTGTCAAGTGATTCTCATTTGTATCAACACTGTTAACTTTGACCAAATCCAAATTTTATTTTTTCATCAACTTTTCCAATCCTAATCTCCTTACTAACTTAGTGATATGGATGTCTAGATCAAACTCTTGAATTTTGTTTATCCATTTACATCTTTTTCCTGTTACTTCATTCTGAAAAAAAATGTCCTTGACCACAGCATGAGGAACATAAGCAGTTATCTTTGCACATACCAAATAGGGCCTGAAAGCCTTGACTACCTTTACCAAAGCATAGGCTTGTTTCTCCATCAACTGATAGTTTAACTCAACTAACTGCAATGACTTGCTAAAAAATGCAATGGGATGTTCAAATCCCTCACCATCCTTTTGTAATAGGACTACTGCAATAGTGTGGAATGAAGAAAAAGTAAACAAAGAAAAGGGCTTGGTGTAATCAGGGGATACAAGGACTAGTGCTTCTTGAATAGCATTTTTTATTTTCTCAAAAGTTGACTGTGCTTCCTGGTCCCATTCAAACTTTACATTTTTCTTCAGCAATTTGACAATATGCTTGACTAGTTCTGCAAAGTTGGCATTGAATCTCCTAACAAAATTAATTTTCCCTAGAAATGATTTTAGGCCCTTTAAGTTCTTGGGAGAAAGTACCTTTTGAATGGCTTCAACTCTTTCAGGATCTATTCTTACTCCCTCTTTTGATACTACATGTCCCAGGAGTTTTCCTTCAGTAACAACAAAATGACACTTTTTTGGGTTTAAAGACACCCCATATTCCAGTGCTTTTATTATCACTTTCTCCAAGTGATTGCAATGATCCTCTGCCCTTTTTTAAAAGGTTGTCAAATCATCTTGGTACACTACCATCAGAACATCTATAAGGTCTTTGAAAGCTATGTCCGTGGCCCTTTGAAAAGTTGCACCAGCATTTTTCAACCCAAATGGCATACGAGCATACATATAAGTGCCCCAAGGAGTAGTAAATACTATTTTGAATTGCTCAAATTATTTAACTAGCACTTGATTGTACCCTGAGAATCCATCCATCATAGACAACAAATCACACCCAGTGACTTTATGTAACATAGCCTCCATGTTAGGTAGTTCATAGTTATCCTTCAATGAGGCCACATTCAAATTTCTGAAATCAATACACAATCTTATGTCCCCATTTTTCTTTCTTACACGGACTAAGTTAGAGACCCATGATGAATGTCTTATAGGCTTAATTATACCTGCATCTCTTAGTTTCATCAATTCTACCTGCATTTTGGTAGCCAGCAGGGGATTAATGGGCCTTTGTTTTTGTCTGAATGGTTTAATACCTTCCTTCAAAGGGATATCATGCTGAAATAAGTATTTTCTATAAGCTTTCAAATCCTCATAGGACCATGCAAATACATGCTTATATTTCTTCAGCAACTTTATCAAATTTTGTCTCACATTTCTATCCAATTTTTTTTACCAATGTAGACTAATTGGGGAGATGTTTTAGATCCCAAATTAACTTCCTCTGAATCTCCCATCTTGGCATTGGACTTCTGAGTTATATAATTATCATTTATGCTGAACATGCCTTCTAGTTCAACCAACCCTTTGGGAATGTGATTAGTATCTAATTGGATGACCTCTTGATCAAAGATATACTCCTTATTTTCCACAGCTAACAATAGGGATTTACAATCAATCTTCTAACCATCATATTGATCTACACACTAGATAAACCTGAGGATATCTTCATCATCCTAAAATACCTGCCAACTATGAATATTGTCAGGAACTGTAGGCCTACTTTTTATTTCAACCACATACATACTAGTAAGAGTAGCATAATTATTTTTCAGGGAAACATTTTCCAAGAAATCTACCATTATGTTGTTGGATCTTTCTATCCATAGGATATTTAAAGCATAAAATAATTCTATCCTATCCCAGACACAATACTTGTACAATTTTAATTTGTCATCTTTAGCAGCATAATGCTCCCTAATCTGAGATATGATTAACTGGGAATCTCCATGAACTTTTAAACTCTTAATACCATGTTTGATAGCAATATCCATTCCCAAGATTAAGGCTTCATATTCAACAGTATTGTTTGTGCATTGAAAAGTCAGTAGGAAAGAGTACTTGAAGGTGATACCTAATGGGGAAATAAACAAAGCTCCTACTCCAGATCCTTCCTTTGAACATCCTCCATCAAAGTACATTTTCCATAGTCCATTTTGTTGCAACAACAATTGGTCCACAATTGGGTCAGTGTTCTTTAACTATGGCTTGATTTCTTCAAAAATAAAATTTTCCATATCAACATTCACACAACAATTCAATTGGTCAAGTAGAACCACCTCCACCATAACAAATGACCAGGGTTCTCTGTACAACTTAACCTCATGTCCATTTATAGGGATAGTTTCATAGGAAAAATCTAACTTCATTTTTCCACCTACTGTTGTTGCCCACTAGCTTGACAGAAGCATACCATAATATGGTTTAGTGTCCACTACCACTATATCCATTATGTAAGTTGCTTCAGGGAAAGCAACAATTTTTACCTTAATGTCTTTCAGTGTTCCTATCACAGGAACTTCCCTGTTGTCCATAGCATAATAACTTCTAGCAGATGTAGTCACCTAGAGGCCCAATTCCTTCATCACATGATAGGACATCACATTTGTTGTAGCTCTAGAATCAATCATGCAGTTTTTTACCAAGAAAATATTAACCATTAATGTGACATAGAATGGGTCAACAGATAATGGTTCTTGGGTTATTATATTTCCAATACATATATTGAAAAATTATTTATTTTTTTCTTTTCCTTTCACTAGTGGACTATCTTTTCTAGTATCATTTGGTGTCAAAGGTATTACCTCCTGGTTGGGAACAGATACATCATCAATCCCTTTTAAAAGTGCCAGAGCAGCTTCTTTGTGCTCTTTTATTTTCAGCATTTCCATGAGTGGGACTGAGACTTTCATTTGGGTCAGAGCATGTTTCATGTCAAACAGGGGCAATTAGGAGGACATATCACTCATCCTTTTCACTTTCTTGGATTTCTCATCGGGTACTAGTTCCTCTTTTGATACTTACCCTCCAACATGATCATAAGAAGGTCATGCTTGTTTCGCACACTTATCATTATTATCTTCCTTATCATGAAAATCCTCAATAACTTGAGGTGGATCTTTTCTGACATAGACAGGGGAAGACTTGCCTTGAGTTGGTTGTACTATTCTATTTCTTAGGTTATATGTATTTCATTCTTGATTAATTGCTGCAACAGTCAAAGACCATTTTTCCTCATCAGTGGGAGTTCTGAAATGAGAATGTGAGTTTTCACTTCCCACTATTTTTATAGTTTCTTGTGAGATACTGTCAATCTGATCAATTTGATAAGGTGGATTTTGTAATTGATTTTTAAAATGATAATTATCTTCTGTACACAAATTATCAGAAGATGATTCAATATCAGAAAACCATGGATATGGTTTCTTTACTATGAACATATTGATAGCAAGGCCTTCTTGTTCTCTTTCTTATGTTTGATCAAACAAAGCCTAGGCTACTACACATTGATAGGAAGAGTGTGGCATATTGCAAGCATCACACCAGGGAGTATTCTCAACATAGTTGGCACTGTTCCTTTTCATGGGATCTGGGGTTTCCTTGGCTTTTGGGTTATCTTTTCCATCACGGGCTGGTTTTCCATTACTCCAATTTTTCTTATAAGGGTAATCTCTCAGGTTAGGTTGTTTATCAAATCTTTGGTTAGTGTACTTATTATCATGGTATCCTCCTCTATCATTTTTATCCATTTCGCAGCAAGGTCTTTCACTGCACTCACCAATTTATCAACTGTATCATCTTCTTTGACATTTTGGTTGGCTGACCCCTTTTCTTTCTAGAGTTTATTGTCTTCCCTCTTCCCCAATTTTCCTGATGCTCTCCTATTGCTCTCAATGTCAATTTCTATTTTATAAGCATCCCTTAAGGTTGTAGGTTTTTTTATCTCTGAGTAGATAGGAAATTTTTCCATCAACAACATTGATATAAGTAGTGAGGCATACTTCCTCATCTAACCTTAAGAATTGGAAAAGTTTATTCATGGCCTTTTGAAATCTACTTTTAAAATCAGCCATACCCTCATTTGGGAACTTTTAATGTTATTGAATTCATTTAACATGTATCTAGAATTTACATGTTCTCTATACTATTCCCTAAAGGACTTTACAAATCATCCCAAGAAGCAATGCTATCATTAGGTAAATTTCTGAACGAATCCCTAGCATCTTCTGTTAATGACTAAATTTTTTTTTTCATAATAACATCCTCATTTTCAATCTCAAAGTTAGTTATCTTATCACTAAAATCTTTTAGATGCTCTTCACAAGTAATAATATTATTCCTAGTGAACTTGGGGATTATATGTCTTACCTCATTGGGGATCACATTAGGGTGACCAGGAATGCCTTAAAAAAAGAGAGCTCTATATTTGTTCATGCCTTCTATGGAAATTTCCAAGTTCATTATTACCACTTGGTCTAGTAGCTCCTCAATTTTGAACGGCGGGGGAACACTTTGCTTAGGGTTGGTAACTTGAATGCTTGGGCCAAGACCACCGGGTTGAGAACTTGCATTTGGTTCAGAGTTCTTAACATTTGAATTCAAACCAGAAGATTGTACCTTAGGATCACCCCCATGATTGATTGGGATTGGGCTAGTAGATTGCTTTTGTGGCTGTGTTCCATGATTAACTGGCATAGAGCTGCTCACAGAGGTGTTAGTAGTAGCATGTAGAAAAGCTATTTTTACTCTCATGTCTGCTGCAGCAGCTTCTAATTCTAACTTATCCAGTTGCTTGTCCAAATCCTCTTTCGCTTTTCTTGCTTGTTCCAATTCAAGATCAACTTGGGATGCTCCTATAGGAATGGTCAAGTTTTTCTTAGGCTCCTCTATAGTCACACCAACAACCTTTTTTTTACCTTTTTTGGGAACTTCCTTTGTATTTGTCTTAAGCTTTGTGTCATGCTCAATCTCATATGGGAACAGTTGCATGATGATAGGCCCTTCCTTCTCGAATTCATCCTTGTCAGGATTTGAGATTTTATTTGGGGCTTTGTTCCTTAAATCATCAAGGTTACCAAACAATTCAGGATTCAAACCATTAACTTCTTGACTCAGGATTTTAGCCTTAAGGTCATTCCTTCTATTCTCAGCTAAGAGCTCTTCTCTTTCCACTAATAAGTCATATATCTTTTGTCCATATTTTTTCTGTGCTTCATCTAGTTCCTTTTCTTGTTCTTTCTTTCTCCTTCTTAAAGCCATAATCTCATCTTGCAACTTATCAGAATCATATGAAGTTGTTTCAGTAGCAGAGGTCTCTTCTGGTGGAGAAAGATTTTCTTCTGTAGGAAAGAAACCTATATCAATATTTTCTCCATCCCTGAAGGGATCAAAGTTGGCATTATCTCTGTAAGTGTTAGTTAATCCCATGGGTACTACATCTTTAGATGAAGATGACTTTCTTTCTGGAATGGGAGTTTCCATCCTCCCCTTAGAGGTATGGTGGGAATCATGTTTATATGTACCTCTTTTGGACCATTGTTTCCTTTGAGGTGTATGGAGCTCCTCTCCAACATCTTTTTCAGGATTTTATTTGAAGTATGATCTAGTATTCCTTTGTCGACTTATCTTACATGTAATAGAAAAATATTTTTCAAAATGTTTAATGTGTAACACTAGAGTACACAGAGGTTAGAGTCGCAACCTCCTTTCAAAGGACAAATATATATAATGATTGAGTATATTGTCCTGACTGAGGTTTTCCCTTTTAGCAATAAGTTAAAAATGAAACTTAGAGAACAAGATTTCTTGCTAATTCCTCACCTAGAAATCTTAAGAAAATGATCCTTCATTGTTCATATCATTGCAAATCAACTTTGTAACTTTCCTTGAGAAATATATACTCTATTAAGCCGGAGATTTTGCAGTCACCAGTTACTCAATTTGAGACAAGATTTGTATCATTTTTAGGATCAAAACTTTCAAACAGTGTGCGATAACAGATAAACAAAATAGGCTTTCCTTTATGACTATGAGGAAAAATAGACTAATTCTTAATATTGCAATGACAAACTCTTTAATGAACATGACTCTTAGAACATTACAATAGTTCCCAGCTGAGTCACCAATTTGTTAGCTCTTTTTCTTGTAGAATTAGTATATAGTAGTGAATTCCAGACTCTTTAGTTCCCAATTTAGACTCTCACAGGGAAAAGGCTAATTAACAAGGATGAAAATCCTTCTACACTTTGGGCTCCACATATCCAGGCGAGTGCACCTTCAACAAAATACTATCTTTCAGCAAGTCTGATAGTGGATTAAGGATTGATTATCCTTCTTCCTTTTAAACCACTTGGCTTAGGAAGGCTAACCTATTGATTCTCTCTTCAAGGAATCACTAAAATGAATTACACTAAATGCAATTATCTAGACATGTATTTTAGGTAATAGAAACATAAAGATTGATTAAAATTTGATTGATGATAACAACCACTTATCAGAATTTGACCAGTGCCTAATCATGGGCCATAGAGTCATAATGAAAGATACATACATCAAAGGTAATTAATTGAAATAAAAATACAACCTCAGATGGAATGTCTTACAAACTATCTTCTCACCCTCACACCCCTGTATAAAATTCATACATAAACCCTAATCCTCTATAATTATCTGCAAGATTTAAACCCTCCTTGAAAGCAACTCACAAATAATTACATAGCTACCTTATAACCAGTACATTTAAGATGCCTTACAAATTAAACATAAAAGAGATTATAGTAAATGCAAAAAGACATCATTGGTATCAAAATGGGGATTCCATTGTATTTTATTAATAGAAGCCTGATCTCAATATATTCAAATTGATTCAAAACCAAAACCTAGACACAATTCAGAGGTCTGCCTTGCAGTCTTATTTTTTACCATCCTTTACAATATGTTACAGCTTACTATATATAGCTAGCGCTAGTCATATTGGAATCCTTAAAGATCAAGGATGCAAAAAGCTTCAGATGGCTAGGCTAAAAGACAAAATTTTAGAATACAATAGGACAAAATGACAAGTGGATAATAGAACCACTGTTGTTAAAATATATTCTAACTAAAATTTTTTCCTACGATTGCATGGTGATTACATTTGCCTTGTAATTGATTGGGATATGCCATCTGGAATTTGTTGCCTCTGATGCTGGTGATGTATGATATCCATTTTCAACTTTATCAACTACTCGGTTGTGCTTCCTTGTCCACTTGCATATCCTCTCCTTCACCTGGATCAGTTATTGTGTACCTGTCCTTCCAGGAAGTATACACTTCATCACTCAGCCAAATGAAGCTAAGAACTTCATCTTTTCTTCTGTTGATTTCCTTCCATGTGACATCACCTTTTCTATTTCATTTGACCAGAATGCAAAGAATGACCTGGCCTTACTCACTATCTCAATTGTTTGAGAAAAAAGTAGGGTACTCTCCAAAGTTAGTATACTATTGGTTCTGGCTTCTAATGCTTCATTCATTTTCCTGTACCACAACCCCTCATCTTTGATGTTTCCATTTTTCCTAAAGAGGTTTGGGAACATTTCATACTTATCCTATGAGTACTCCTTTTTCAAAGTTAGCACCTTCCCCATGACCATGTCTCTTCTAATATCCATATCCAAAAGTAATTCTACACACTTGTGGGTGCCAGTTAGGACTATGTCAACACCATTAAATTTCTTGCAAGAGGTATGCAAGAATTTTAATTCCTCTCTTTTTCCTCTCCACTAGCTCACCAATTGATCCTGATTGTCTTTGTTCTCATGGTATTCATTCATAATGTTGACAACCTTCTTTCCTTGAGCGTAGATTGCAGTGGGTACTACTTCATAAGTACAATGCATGAGAGCACCGTGTATTTTATTGACATAATTTTTCTTTACCCATGTTTCTACCTCTCTGAAGGCCGTAGATTGCTCTACCCATTCTTTCTTTTGCCTTTCTAATTCTGCCCTTGCAAATTTTAACATTTCCCTTTCCTATTCTAGTTCTTCTAGGGTGGTGGAAGTAGATGATGCAAGGGAAGGAGGGTAGGTGATGATGGGACTTAATGAGGAAGGCTGGTGGGGTCCTTGTGTAATCCTCTTTTGAGGCATTGTTTTTTCTATTTTCTTCCTGTCCAAAAATTCTATTCTATCATCCTTTTGCAGGGATTTAACCCTTTCATCATTCTATGATTTTAATACAAACTCATATTTTTGGTTCAGGCTAGTATAAGCCTCTTTCTCCTTTTCAACTACCATCAAACTCAAACTGGCAGTTTGAAAAACAAGGTTAGCTGCCTCAATACCTAAGGTATCAGAAACTCTCTTAACAATGAGGCTTCCTGTATCCTGAATTTGATCATCTTCTTTTATTCTTCTTTTTTCCTTTTTCAAGGACCATATTGCCAAAGCTACATGGTCTTCATTTAACTGGGCACCAATTGATGTCCTAGTAGTGCTCAGTGGTTTTTCCTCTTTTCTAGTAGCATAAAAAACTACTGCATCAGCCAAATCCCACCAGGGTAGGATAAGGACTCCCTATTTCTTTAGCAACTCTCTACCCTCTTCAGGAGTGATTTTGTCAAATTTGTTCAATAACTCTTGTTTGAACTCCTTTTCAACATCAACCTTGGGTTGATTTGGTTGGGATTCTTGTAGCCTCTAGCACTTATCTTTGAACTCACCAATGTGAGTTCTCCATATAAATTGAATGAAGGCCCTAGCCTTGACAAAATTGTCATCTAATAAGAACTCCTCACTCACATGTTTATTTATGGGATCTAGCTTTTTACCTGTAAAATTTGCTGTTGTGAGATCAACAGTTGTATGTCTAGGTGCCTTAGGCACTCCTTATTGCAATTCTTGAGCAGTAACAAACACTTTGCATGTGTTCCCCATTTGGACCAATTGTTCAGAAATAGCCTGATCATCCATATGTATAGGTGACTAGGAGGGAGAATATAATGCACTCTCTTTCTCTTTTCCCTCTATCTTTTGTTTCTTGGGAGATGGTAACTTTTGGGCACTGGTATCTGTCAGCCTTTTACATTTCTGATCGGAAGTCTTATCAATTTTGGGCATAATAGTGCTATACCCCCTTCTCTTGTATACTACATAATTCCTTGGTGGGACTATCCTTCCTGGTGAAAGTTTTCTTAAGAGGGCTTGAGCCTTTTCTATCTCAGCCTCCATTATTCTTTGCTTCTTCTCATTGATGATCTGCATGATACCCTTGAATAATGTCATTAAGGACTCAATCTTCTTGGCCCAAGGGAAAAATTCCTTTAAAGGATCATAAGACTTATCAAAATTGTGGACAAAGTTCAAAAATTTCTTATATAGTAGTCATTTCTCTTTTCTAACCTCCTGGTCACTCAGATCAAAAACATTCCTAACAATGTCCTCTAAGAAGTTGAATTGATGCTCTAATGTTAAGCACTTAGTTCTCTTTCTGAACATGCCCATTATGAAATCTTCTTTATCTGCACACCTGGATACAGACTTTTCCAGATGATAGGGCTCAAAATATCTATCAAAATGTGTCCACCCAGGCTTTACTATATTGAAATGATGGGCTCTTGTAAGGGTAGGGAAAATGCTTCCCTTCATTTTTCTGTTAGGGCTTCCTCTTGTAGTCCACCTAATTTTCTCAAAATTTTTGCAATTCCAATCTTCAATGGGACTCTATAGGGTAGCACATTGGGGTTTCCCCTAAATCCATAATCCCTTATTACTATAGAAATAGGGTATAAAATCAGATCTCCCCAATTGTGAGCAATTTTTAACTCTGGGGCAAACTCCATAGGTCGTAGTAATTTCATCATATCTATATGGATCCTTGCATTTTGTCTGGATGATAATGACTTAAGCCTAGTAGAAAAAACCATGTCAAAGTATACATAATTGGCTTCTTTTCTATCCCATGATAGATCAGCACTACACATTTGAACAACAAAATCCTCATCACATGGTGCCTAGTTAGGTCCATTTCCTCCTTTAAGAAGTCAGCATTATTGAATAAAAGCATGTGCATCATAAGGGAATACCACCTATTGGTTTGAGTATATTTCTGTCTTGGATACCTACTAGACCTCCATGCATTTGTTGGGAAATGTAAGAAGCATAATCAAAAACTACTAATAGGTTGGGATGAAGAATCTGAACCACCATGAGCATTATATGGATAGGCATTGTTGTCTCTTCATGTTCTCCTAGAACTTGGCATAGGGAACTATACATTTTCTTGGCCTTGCCATTGAAATAATCCAACTTAAATGGCTTTGGTGTGTTGGGCCCTACTACAATCAAATCCCCTATTTTGTTAAATTATCCTCTTAGGGCCTCATTTCTATAGTATTCTCTATGTGTCTGGTATACTTCCTTAAAATAATTGAAATCAATATCATCCATCTGGACTAAAGTATCACTCAACTTGAAAATTCTTCTAATTTCATCAGTTGTGAGAGTCAACAACACGTTTCCTTGTGTATCGCTAACAACCCTAGATACTTTGTCATAATTATTGGCTATCAGGGTGAACAAATCTATATCCATGAACACCCCGGGTGCTATCAATTTTCCCACGTCTAAGTCCCATATGTTACAATATGGGGTAGGGGCATTCCTTTGGCTATAGGAAGTTCTAAATAGAGTTAGACCATTCAAACTGGTTTTAACACCTTTGGCCCACCTACCCGTATCATATAAACCCTCTCCTACTCTGAATCGGGGATGTTTTGTGACTATTCTTTAAATTTGGGTTGCATCACCTGTGGATCCTTTTAATTGTTGTAATAGATCCTCTCTAACATTTCTCTTCTGGTAATCTACCTCTATAGAGAGTTCAATCCTAGGGACCATTTTGAACCTAGGGCTTTTCATTGTGATGAAATTCAGATTTTGAAATGATAATTTTGAAATCCTTTTGAATTGCAAATCTTACTAGAAGCCTAAATTTTGTTGTATTAGAGAAGACTTACCTGTTCTGCAATTCTGTCATGAGGAGTTGAATATCTTTGCAATTCTATTTCTTTGTTTGGATAATTCTGGTGAGTTATGGTGATTTCAAGTTGAAACAATGAATTATACTGCTTCAATCAAATCAATCTTTCACATTGAATTGAACTGAAATGGCCACACATTCTGCAATCAACTCTCCTACTTCAAATTCGTAGCTTAACGACTCATTGAAACTCATTTTGGTAACTTTAAATCTGAGCCATAGATTTCAAGTAACATCTCCTTCATCTAACGACCCTCTTCTTTTCTCGGAAAGAAATGTTCATTTGGGACACATGTTAGCATAGCTTAATCTCTTACATGATAGATGTCGTGCTTCTTGTCCTTAAGCGATTAAGTCCACTATCAGATTCATCTTAACCTATCTAGAAGTTATCTCACTTTGAGTTTACTCACTGCAACTGCAATCATCATCATTTGGGACACGTATCAACATGACTTAATGGCTTAATCAGTAGATCTCGATTACTTTTCCTTTAAGCCATTAAGTGAACCATCTGATCCTTTCATATATGCAACCTTATTAACATGATAACTACGCTATACATGACCCACATTTTATGCCATGCATCATCACAACTTAATCTCTTATGCATTAGATCTCAAACACTTTACCTTCAAGCGATTAAGCCAACCGTCAATCTTTTCTGTAGGTGTTGTTCCTTTAATCTTATCTTTACAACCTCATCCAGACCCACTAGGACATGTGGTGTCATGGCTTAATGTCTTAGATGATAAATGTCAAACAGTTTCTCTTTAAGCCATTAAGTGGGCGGTTAGATCTTTTGAAACTTCTCCAACCTTTATCTCACGATCAGCTTCACCTTTAGTGGACTACATGTCATCAACTTGACACACGTCAGCACCGCTTAATGCCTTCAACACTAGATCTTGTGCATCTTTGAGAAAATCCATTAAGTCAACCATTGGATCAAAAATAAGTTATCTGTAGTTTAGTCGTTGCCAACTCAGAATACCTGGGTCAACCAACTACCACATGTCTTCACCGCTTAATCACTTGACTGATAGATGATGTACATCTTTCCTTTAAGATATTATGCCAACCGTTAGATCTTTCTAAACTTTAATCACCTTTATGCTACCTGAAACATGACCCACATCATTTCCTTTGACGTGCGTTAGCACCGCTTAATCACTTATATGACAGATGATGTGCATCTTGGGACTAAGAAATTAAGTCTACCATTGATTCTTTTAGGATCTGTCCACTAATTAACTAAGAACCTTAATGACCATCGAACCCACCAAAGACACATGGCATCATGGCTTAATGGCTTACCTGATAGATTTTGATTGTTTTGAGATTAAGGTATTAAGCGGGCCCTCTGATTAAAACAAACTTGCTCGATGGATAATAACTTTAATTAAAACATGAGTGGACTTTGGACTTAGGAAATAATGTAAGACCATGGCATTAGGATTGACAACTTTAACAAACATGACCACTTTAAAATGAACCCATTCGAGACATGACTTAAGTGAAAAAGGTAACGTGAAATTAGAAAGCATTTCAACGCTTAGGGTTTTTATGACCGAAATTACACTAGGGGACATGAAACAAGGGTTTTTCATTATTTCCAACTAGGTTGAGGGTTAGAACAAAAATTTGCATAGGCATAAGAAAATTTTTGACCATGATTTTAAACCTTTGGATAACATGAATGATAGGATACTTCAAAATTTTACAAGGCATATTCCAAATAGGAAATAGTACCAATAGTCTCTTCAAGAAGTTGGGCACAAATCTGACTTATAATTCAACATACCACCCACAAATAGATGAGAAAATGGAGGTGGTAAATAGGTCCCTTGGAAACCTCTTGAGATGATTAACCAAACAATACACCCAAATTTGGGATATGATCTTGCCTCAGGCAGAATTTGCATTCAATGACTCCATGAATAGATCCACTGGAAAGACTCCATTCCAAATAGTATATGGACTTCATCCTAAAGGTCCATTGGATTTATTAGAGTTACCATCTGATTTCAGAGTTAGTGCACAAGGAGAGGAACTAGAAAAACTCATCTCTAAAGTGCAGACAGAAGTGAAGGAGGTACTACAACAGTCAACTATGAAGTATAAAGCACAAGAAAACAAGAGGAGAAGAGAAGTTCATTTCAAAGTTGGAGACAAGGTATGGGCATACCTGAGGAAGCAGAGACTCCCTAAAGGTAGATATTCAAAGTTGCACATGAAAAATATTGGACCTTGCACAATCCTCACCAAGATGGGTGAAAATGCATATGATATTTCTTTGCCCCCTACTTTAATAATTTCTCCTATTTTTAATATTGTAGACCTCGCTCCTTATAAGTGTGTTGCAGACATTGTAAATGTGCAGTGATCACAATTTGAAGATGATGGATACTATGTGATAGATCTCCCACCAAGCAAACAAGTGGAGCTAGACACCATTCTAGAAACCAAAGTATTGAAGTAGACAAGAAAGAACAAGTACATGCAGTACTTAGTAAAATGGAAAGGACTCCCTCCAATAGATGCTACCTGGATGATAGAGGACTAGATCCAACAACATGGAACCACTATTGACCAGCTATCCTCAAGTGGGAACTGTTGTATGTTGAATGTGGACCTCTAAATTCAACACAAACACAACATAGTCCTTACACAATCGCTGAATTCACAAAGACAAATATGAATTATTTGCTCTGCAAATGCGATTGAAGTGACCTGTTGCCTCCTAATTAGATGTGGATGTTGAATTTTACCCTCAGAATGAGAGCCAACAACCAAACCATTACTAACATGGAGGATTTAAGAGTGCAAGAAAATGAGAAAAGCCATTATCTATGAGGAATATGCAACTAGTCTATGAGAAAATGCTCTTAATCTATGAATTGAGAAATGATTAAGCTATAAAAATGAATTGCAACTAGTCTAAGAATGAATTGCAACTAAGCTATGGGAGAAAAATGCAATTAATCTAAGAAAATCAAATGCTTCTAATCTAGAAATGAGAGTGCTTGTAATCTATGAAAGAAATGCTTTTAAACTAGAATTTGAACTTGCAATGAATCTAGGAAGCTTGAAAGT
>MU226354.1:3059600-3103062 GCA_018584345.1 Thuja plicata
GGATTAAATCAATTAATCATAGGGATTTTTAGCTAATAATCATTTGAGAAATAGGAATTAAATGTAATGTCAGATTTATGCAAATTTGGGTTTTCTGCATTTGAAACTCAGTCAATTAAAGTCAATTGGGAGAAGAATTTACCTAGTACAATAGGACTTCGAAGATAAGAACATGCACCAAAATTGATTGATTATTAGGTGCCAATTTTGGGGTGTTACAGGAACTTGAGTTCAAATCTCATGGGGAGTATGGTGTAAGAGAACCCTAACTTAACCAAGTGTTCCAATGGAACCTAGGGGTTCCTTCAAGGTCCTAAGAGGCCTTTAGTGATTATTAGATATTGGGTTAATCATTGGATCACCTTGTAAGGCCATAGTTGCAAGATTGGCACATTATGAGCCCTTGGTTGACTATGAGTCATTAATGATCCAAAACCATAAGAATAGGTTATTTTTGAGCTTTTAATGTTTGGATCCACTAGGGATCATAAAAATAACATCATGACCAAGTTTGGTCACTAAATTTGCAAAATTATAAAAAATGTAAAAGTTGCTCAAAAGTTGTCAAGCAACTTTTGAGCAAACTTAACAAGTTTTTGAAAAACAACTCCCAAAAGGTCAAAATAGTTCAAAATTTCCATGTATCCATTAAGAGTGCCTACAAAATCCCTTTCAGGTGGGTGGTATGCTAATGATGTAATTTGGCATTCTGAAATTAATAAAATAACCATTTTCTTGCATTTCCCAAGAAACTGTCATTGTCTATGGTTAGGTACGAACAAAGAGACATGAAAGTCTAACACCAAGGGTTATTCCTTTGAATCTCCTTCCATTTTGTTTTGGTCTCATGTGTTGGTCAATTTTGGTTTGAAAGTTATAGAATTTACAAATTCACTGCCTGGATTGTAGGCCCTAAATCTGAGTTTCTAAGTAAATTTAGTGTATTTCCACTTTCCACTGTGGGAATTCAATGAACGTTGGTGGAAATATTTTTCATATGTTTCTCTTTGATATTATGGAAGATGGGTTCTTCAATTTGTAGGGAAATGGAAATGAAGTGATTCCCTAGGTGTATATTCTTATGTATGCACCTATCCAGAATTAGGACAATAGTCATAACTTTTGTTTGGGGATTGAAAAGAAGCCCTAAGTTAGAGGAAGAGACCTTTGTGGACACCCTCACATGAACCAATCATCTTTTTGGGAATTTTATGCATCTAAAAGACACTTATAGTGTTAATGGAGGCCTAATTAGGGCTAATCAATGGAGCAATTTGGTGTGTCATCCTATCTTATTCTCATTTCCAAGTTCCAAAGCTTGAGTCAAAATTCCTAGGCCATAAAGGGTGTCTAAATCCCCAACCATTTCATAGGGTTATGTGGAAGAGTCTCACTTGAGATCAAATTTCCCCCTGAAAAAGGCTACAAGCATAGTCTTGGGTTTGTGAAGCAACCATGGCTTGTGGATTGCATTTGAGTGAAAGAACCATTTTAACTATTCAATAGGGACCTAAATAGACCATACCTACAAGCATAGGTCACCCCTAGTCCTATATGTCACTTTAGGGGTATCATTGTGAATTAGGGTCATTTTCTTGTGAGACCAACCTTGGTAGTTAGTATTGAAGGATTGGTGAAACCTAGTGATTAGGTTGCCCTTGGGGTTTTGGGGTTGTGATAGCCTTAACCAAGTCCTTCTTCCACACTTGTGATAAGTGTTAAGCATTTTGGCCTTGAAAGTTGGTAATATAGGGTACTTTGTCCTATTCGAGACATTTACCAAGCTTCCAGTTGCCCACTTTGCATCACCATGTATCCTTACTGCTTCTCTAAAGAACAAATTTTCTATGTAACATGAATTATGTGTGGTCTTGCATGGAATAAAGTGAGCCATCTTGCTGAACCTATCAACAATCACAAAGATGTTGTCCATTCCTTGCTTGGTCTTCGATAGTCCAACTACAAAATCCATACTAAGGCATTCCCATGGTCTATTTGGGATAGGAAGGGTTTGATACAATCCTACATTGGATGAAGTCCCTTTTGCCTTTTGACATACCATACAAGTCTGTACATACCTTTGGACATCCCAATTCATTCTTGGCCAATATTAATACCTCTTGACCAACTCTAGAGTTTTATTCAACCCAAAATGTCCACTTAATGAACCATTGTGCTTTTCTTGTACTAGGTTCTCCATCATGGAACCTCTTGGTAAACAGATTTGTCCTCCTTTAAATAGAAGAACTTCATGAAGAGTATACTCTGATTACTCATTATGAAATTGATTTTAGTAATCTTGACATACCTTGTATGCTATTGCAAAGTCTTCATCTGCTGGATACAAATCCTTGAAGCTTTCAATGCCAATGCTCCTTAGTTGAATTTCTTGTACTGTGAGTAACCTTCTACTTAATGCATCTGCTACTTTATTTTGTACTCCCTTCTTGTGTTTTATGGTGAAGGTACAGGCTTTTATATACTCCACCCATTTCATGTGCTTATGGCTTAGTTTACCCTAAGAACTTAGAAAACTCAAAGCCAGATTATCGATAAAGACTACAAATTCTTTGGGAATGAGATAATGTCTCCATTTCCATAGTTCTTTCACTAATGCATATAATTCCAAATCATATGAGGAATACTTCCTCTTTGCATCACTGAGCTTCTCACTGTGAAAAGCTATTGGCTTTCCTTCTTGACTCAAAACTACACCGACAACAATGTTACTAGCATCACACTCCACAATAAACAATTTGTCAAAACTAGGAAGTGTCAATATCGGTTGAGTCGCTATCCTCTTCTTTAGATTCTAAAATCCTTTATCATCCTTCTTATTCCATTGGAACTTTGCTTTCATACCTCCTTTGATGGTATCTAAGATAGGTGCACTGATTTCACTAAATTGTTTGATGAACTTCCAGTAGAACTGTGCTAAACCATGGAAACATCTTACTTTAGTAGCTGACTTCGGTGTAAGCCAAATCAATATTGCTTCCACCTTTCTGATATCCATCTTCATGTTACCCTCTAAGATAAAAAAATCCTAAATATACCAACTCTTTCTTCATTAACTCACTCTTCTCCAAGTCGATTGTCAACTTTTCTTCATGCAATCTTTGCATTACCATTTGAAGATGTTTAAGATGATACTCTTTTGTCTTGGTAAACACTAGGATGTCATATAAGTACACTACAACCCATTTTTCCAATGAAGCCCTTCAAAACCTCATTCATTAATCTCATAAATGTTCTTGGGGCATTTGACAACCCAAAAGGCATAACAAGTCATTCATAAAGTCCTTCAGTAGTCTTAAAAGTAGTCTTCCACTCATCTTCCCCTTTAATTTTTATATGATGATATCCACTCTTAAGATCTATCTTAGAGTAATATCTAGCTCCACCAAGACAATACATCAAATCTTCTATCCTTGGTATTAGGAACCTATACCAAATAGTAATCCTATTTATGGCCCTAGAATCGGTACACAACCTCCAAGTACCATCTTTCTTTGGGGCTAGGTCTATGGGACCAACATAAGGAATTATGCTCTATCTAATCAACCCTTCGTCAATTAGCTCTTGTATATGGTTAGAAATCTCTGAATTCTGTCGTGGGGTCATCTTATAAGAATCTTTATTTGGAAGTGAGGCTCCTGGAATAAAGTCAATCTGATGACTAATAGATCTCTCAAGTTGTAGGATAGCTGGTTGATTATCACTAACTATGGCCTAGTATTGAGTTAACAACCTTTGAATCTCTAAAGGAAACTCTTCCCTCTTGTTTCCTTGTTCACCTTTTGGTTTCAAAACCAACGCAAAGCCTACTCCATATTCTTATTCTAATGTCTTTAAGAATTCTTTCTCACCGACCAAAAATAGGTTGGAACCTATTTTCTTTTCTTTCTCTTCTTCCAAGGTTGACTATACCCTAAAATTTATTCCATCCTTCTTGAAGGAATATGAGTTCTTAACTCCATCATGCATTGCAGCTTAGTCAAACTGCAAAGGTCTACTTAATAGTAGATGACATGCATCCATGGGAAGGACATCACACAAAACTCTATCCTTATACCTCCCTATGGAAAATTCTATCCAAGCTTGCTCATTGACTATTACATGCTGATCTTTATTCAACCAAGTAACTCTATAAGGATTAGTGTGAGGAATCCTTGTCAATTTTAACTTCTCAATAGCTTCTAAAGAAAATTTATTATCAGTAGACCCTGAATCTATGATAGCTTTATAGACCTTACTGATTACCTTGTAGTTGACTTGAAACATAGATCTCCTTTGGCTTGGATTTTCTTTGATGGGTTCTTTCAGTAGTGATCACCGAACCATGAAATTCTATCCCATCTCTGAACCTATGGAGACTTATGCAGTCTTGCTGCTAGAAGACTCTTCTTGCACATAGTTATCTCTTTTCTTTCCTCCTTGTGAAGTAGAGCTCTTTTCAAGACACTAATATGCTGGATGCCCAAACTATTGACAGTTACAGCACTTCATTGAAGAGAAATAAGATCCTCTTCCTTGATTATCAGCACTTCCTCTTGAAATGTTATTTGAACCTCTTCCTCGGTTGTAACCACCTCTAGTGTTACTGGATTCTCCTTGGTTCTCTATGAGTTTGGACTCACTCTATTTCTTATCTTTAGAATTAATTCCCCCATATCCTCCTCTATGACCTCTATTGTCTCTTCCTCTGTGTCTACTATTTGAGTCCTGCTTCTTCTTGAACTTCTCCTCTACCTTGAGAGATAGTTGATAGAATTGGTGTATAGTATTGGGGCATAAGAGACTGATCTCTTTTTGAATACTCCATTTGAGGCCATTAAGATAGCTTTTCACTTCCAGGATTTCTTCTTCCATCACATGGGACCTTAAGCATAGCTTATGGAATTATTTTGTATAGGCACTGACTTCTAAGTTTTTTTGCCTCAGATTCTGCCTTTTCTTGTGCAACTACACTTCATAATCATCAGGAAGGTAGGTTTCCTTCATCTTAGCCACCATAACTTTCCAAATTGTTATGGGGTTCTTTCCTCATTTAGTCCTTTCATATTGGACAAATTTCCACCAAGTGAGAGAAGTTCCTCTCAATCTTGTCCTAGCTATTCTAACTTTCTAAGCTTTGGTCACACTATCACAATCAAAGTGATTTTTAATACCTTCTATCTATTCCATGATTAACTCTGGATCCATCTTGCCACTAAATAGAGGCACACCTTCTAAGGACTTACCACTCATTGCCTTCAATTCTTTCAAGAATGGATCTTCTTGAAGCACAGGGTTTGGCTCTGGGATCATGTCCTCCTTGACCCCTAATTTACCCTTCTCATCAGCTTCTCTCATCTGTTCACTGACTACTATAGTTTGAAGTTGCACTTCTTCTAACTTGCATGACATTTTGGCTAACTAATCCTCAGGAGTCTATTATCCTCTCTCTTCTCTCCTACGTCTCTTGCTAGCTCTGCATTCGACACCATTTTGGATGAATTTACAAACTCTTCTAAAAATCACTCCCAAACAACACAAGTCCAATCTTCTAGCTCTCACTAATACCAATATGATGTAAAGCCAAGTTCTAGTTGCTACCAAGAGTCAGCCTGACTCTACTTCAAGGTCTCCTAAATAAACCTTATAGGGTATTAGAAAATCCTAGCTTGAGGAAGTCACTAAGATCTTCACCTCAAGTTCTCTAGACCTGTTTCACATCGTTAAGCTACTATGTCATGCTATAGAATCTATTAGGATAGATTCATTCTCCAAGTTAAACCGACTAATTCAACATGAAAAACCAAACTCAATAAATCACACAAAGAACACATAAAAAATTAAAGAAGATAGTTCCAAATAGTCTCTGTATTTCTAACTGAAACCTATTACATGCACAATACTCTTTTATCCATCTACTACTTCTATCTATTACAAACTTCAACTATATATCTATATCCTTCAAAAAATCTCATGTCCTTTAACAACTTCAACAACCTTACACAAAAGGCATGGGCGATCCATAAATGACCCTCCCATCATTGGAACATGTGTCCATGTTCATTAAAGACAAAAAAGACATGTTGGGAGCCATTGCAGTTGACCCATCTAGTCAGAAACATCACATCCCATCTTTCATGGGTTGTTAACTGACATAACCAAGCAACAAACCACAATTACCGAGCACCAGTCCTGAGCATCAAAGCTAACTTTGCCTTTAATACCCGAGCGTCAGTCAAAAAAACCAAAATTTGCAAGAAACCCCAAGAAACATCACTGAGCAACATCCCCAAGCACCAAGTGTAACCTGAGAGACATTACCAAGCGACGTTCCTAAGCTTTTTGCATAGCATAACCAAGAAACCTAGTGTAACCCAAGCAAGGTTGATGAGTAGCATTCCTGAGCAATAGAGTTTCCTGAGCACCAGTATAACTTAGTGCCATTTCACCATTTTTAGTTACTAGAGTTACAAACTACCTCAACACACACACTAAAATAGAAAACAACTACTAAGAAACTATGGTGATTTTTCACCGATTCACCTCGGTTACTACAAACTTAAAATTCTTCTCTAACCTAGGTGCTCCTACACCAATAAAGTATCTAGAAAAAATTTACAATCCTATGGTTGGCAAGGACAATACTTTTGAATCCCCACTTGGATTAAATCCAACTACACTTATTCCAAGTAGATAGCTTAGAAGTATGGAGGAACATGATCATCCTTAGTGCACTCACTTCTCAGGAACACCATACTTGAAATTCCAAGTGACATCACTTCCCAAGAAATTTCTATCTTTGCCATGAATTGCAAGAATGTGGTGTGTCTTAGTTGGCCTTTGACCTTCTATATCAACAAGTAGAGGGAATTTTAGATGCTAAACAAAATTTGGTTCATATTAAGGGCTCTCATTTAGGTATCCATGCATGCTCTCTATTCCTATATAACATAGGTATTGGGGAAGTCGGAATGGGTAGGCTATTAGTACTTGTAGTGGAACATTTTATTTCCAACTAATTTTATACAACAACTTAAAGAAGCTGGACATTAGATTGTTACTGTTTGGATCAATCCCACCTCATTGGATATGCAAAATCACTTGGGAGGTAGATCCTCTAAAAATAGAAATTAAGCATTGTTAACAATTTTCACTTGCACCTAGGACCACAAAATCCAAGGGAGAGGATTATGTGTGTTAAAAGTAGGACCATTCTACACTTGCATGAGTGTGCCAAATACAAGACAAAATTTTATTCATTAAGCACCAAATATAGTGTGTATGGAAAATGCACAACTCATTTTAAAAACCCAAAAAGAATTGTTCGAAAATATTAAGTTGGAAACAAACAACTAAATCTACCCTTTTAAACAATATTGAACAGTAGTTTGAGCTATTTCCTCCAACCTACATGCAAGGGTTAGTAGTTTTAGATAAATCCATGGAGAGGAGTCTTTGACAATTGGATACCTACTTCTAAAAGCCACAAGCTAAGAAGAGACAATATTACTAACACCAAAATTTACTCTAGAACTAGAGGGGGATGCAAAGTATCATGGCTGACCTTGAAGTCAGACTTCATTTCATAACCTCAAAGAATAGTTCTATCCATGTACATTACCCATTCTTTCTCCTCAATTTTGATTTGTATTATGGTCCACTATCGACAGACGAAATGATTGAGTCTTTTCTTACACTACTTCCTTGATCTAAACCTGGGTATTCGCCTGACAACCCTCTTTTCCTTTGATACTAGATTTTCCTGCACAATAAAAAAGATAGAAAAATAACCTGTATAGATGATTTCATGTAATTTTAGTAATAAATAACCGAAATAAATTTACAAAAATAACAGACAAGAAATTGTGGAAAACTTTCGACAATTACGAAATACATAGTATTCAATTATAGTAAAATAAGTTGTCAAATGCAACAATCTTCTATTACATGTGGAAAAAAGATGTGATTGTGACATAATACCTTGTTAGATGCAAAAAATCTGATCAAAATGGTAAAACAGACACGCAATTGCAAAAAATAGATAATACAAATGCGACATTAAAATGCCAATTGCAAAATTTGATTAACAGTTGTAAAATACTTATGAAAGATTAAAAAAATGAAATATCTTGGTCATACGGCCAAGATCAAACATTAAATTTAGGTCATCCCCAAGTGTTGCAGGGTTGTAGGTTCACATTAGGTTCACCAAATGTATGTAGGGATTATGTACAGGCTCAAGAAAACACATTAGTAGCACCAAACTAGTCAACATAAACTACTAAGCAATATTAGCTCCACAAAATAATAGAATCTAAACATGATTAAGAACAAAAAGAATAATATAAATTTAACAAGTAATTTTAGTCTAAGCTTAAATCCTTTTATGGCCTCTTTGCACTCTGTTGGAATGGATGGATGACACTCAACATTGATTCTGACAACACTTTGAATCAGAGATTCGAGAATTAATTGCTAAATAAAATCTTTCATTAGATAATTGAGATTCAAATTTTGGATCCTTCAAAATGAGAATGAAGGGGGTTTAGATAGATAGTCAAGATTGGATGAACGATTGAGATCAAGTTGAGAAAATCAGAACTAACGGATGAGATAATTAGGAACTGGGAGATTTTGGGCAACCTTCCAAAGATTAGGCTTTATTTCCAATTCAAACACAAAAGTATCAAGTTCATTTAGGAAACATGAGACAAGATAAACATTTCAGAAGTTTTTTTAATTTTCGAAGATATTAATTTCCAAAATGCAATTTTGAGAAAAGAATTGATTTTTGATTTAAAATGATTTTTGCATTTTTAGAAAATTGGTGAACTCATCAGTTTGAGTTTTTAGATTTTTGTGAGATTTTAAAGACATAAATTGAATTAAAAATTCATTTTTTGAGAAAGATGAAATTAAATAAAATTAATTAGAAATTAGAATGAAATTGATTAGAAATAAAATTAAATGGAAATTGAGATGAAATTAAATTTATTCTATAAATTAATTTACTTTGGAGGAATTGATTAGTTAATTTAAAAAATTAAAGCTAACTATTTAAATTGTGGGACTTTAGTAATTGAATTTATTTTAATAGTAAATATGATTTAATTAAGGGTAATTAATCAAATAATATTAATTGTTTAATTAATATATAAGAAATGATTAAATGATTAAAATATTAAATTTGAGAAGAATGAAAGTTGATTAATTAAATAATTGAAAAATTATTTAATTAATGGAAAAATAATTAGTAATTAATTCAAACTTGCAAGACTAAGCCAATTTTGGTTGTCTACATATTGAAAATCACTGACGATGTGAGGCACAACCATATTGCTCCTAGTGCCTTCCTATCAAGAACTTCCCATTGTTCATCTAACATAGTCATCATCTTCTTTTATTTTCCACCCAATGGTAAATAAAGATCCTTCTGACATAGATAATCTTCAATTTGCATCTGTCATAGATGATAGTTTTGGTTGTTGAGCTTATCAACCTTAAGCCTGCTTTCCTCCACCATTGCTCCCTCTTGAATCTGAGATTTCCTACCAAACCATTGAAGTATAAATTTCTATCTCTGCTAGAAATAAAAAATATTAAGATAATGCATAAATAGAGAAGATAGAAAAATAAATAACACAAATATTTAATGTGGTTCACCCAATATGGTCTACATCAACTAGAGAAATAGTCGTCCACTTATTTTATTATCCAATGATGAGGAAATTGCAATCTGATAAATTCACATCACATTGCCACTTATTTATATGCCTTTCAGGAAGTTTGTACCAATGTTGGTTAATGAATTAACCCTAAAAATTATTGATGGGTTACCTAAAACACTTGATGAGTTAGCCAAAAATTTTAAGAGTTTACAATATAGCATGATGAGCCACCACATACCAACAACATCTTCATGAGAAATTTCATACTTTTGAAGGTATAATATTTCATTCAATTCTTTGGTACTAATGACATGCTATTCCTTTTATGTAATTTCCATTAAAATTAAAGTGTAATTACGAATCATTTTTTTTTACCAAGGTTCCATTTTTGTGTGCAGGTGACATGTGACAAAGATACACGATCAGCTACAAGTGGATGTCAAATTAGAGTATAGGTGGGAAAAATTTCATCATATTTTACCAGGAATAGGGCAAAGACTAGGGCCTTTGGCAAGTTGGATTGCTCCATAACCTCCAGGCTCCCTCATTCCTACCATTTCAGACTAAAATTTGAGCAACAAGTTAGTCTCTATTTCTATTTTTTAGATCTAGTGTCAAAATTGAGATTTTTGATTTATCTATATGTAGTTTATTCCTATCTTCCCTTACATATTGCATTTTCACTTTCTATTTTTTCATAGTCAACCTTCAACTCAAATATAAGGAAATCCCTTGCATCCATTTAGAACTTGAATTTCCTTGAGCCTAATGGATCACATTTCCCTCTAATGTGATGAGAGAAATCCAGGTGTGACCTTTGTAGTTGGATTACCTATCCTAGTGATTTCTCCTTACATCATATTGTGTTTCATCATAATTACACATCATAATAGTTCTAAGTCTACAACATATCTTTAGTATTTAAGTTGTCTTAATCCCCTAGCTCAAAAAAGCACTAGTTGAAATGAGGTGGAACAAGGAGTAGTTCATCCTTTGAGACTTTAACTAATCTTAAGGTCAATGTTTTTCTCATTCCCCACATTTTGGTGAAGATGTAAAATAGGGTACTTTATATCAAACCTTCCATCTTTTGAGTAATAGTCTCTTTATCAATACGGTGATAATGACCCATATCTTTCCACCTGGTTAGAAGGTGTTTAAAATTAATATTATATTTACCCCTTTATAAAAGTTATAAAATGTGTGGTCTTTCCCTCTTTATATCCTAACATTGATCAATAGGGCCTACACTAGAGGCATTATGGTTGATCCCACTTTTTGGGTAGACCTTATAACTGAGAAGGTTCTCTTCATAAATGACCTTAATCATGCAAGGTGTGATGAGTGTTCTTCAACCATTTGGATGAATGATGGATAATCACTTCCCATTTGGGTTCAACCACCTTGATGATTTAGATAGAACCCAAGGCAGACCTTTTTTATTTTCTTAAAATTGGACATCTCCAGAGTTAAGTTGGGAATTCTCTAGCTAGTCTCCATGAGATTCACCCCTTCAGTTGTGTATGAATTTTTAAAGTTTACCCATGAGGGTACCATCCATATGATCTAGGATACTAACTATTACTCCTAGTGTCCTATGATGGATTTCTGTTGAATAATTTTTGGCCTACTCTAGTAGGTCTCCTACATCCCCAACATGATTCTTTGTTTCTCGCATACTAGAAGTACATGGATGGGAAGTTAACTTTCAAATATATAGAAATTATCCCTCTACTTATATTCAAAACTCTCCTATAACTTATTTTGATTCATCTTTTTCCCTTATATGTTAGTGGCTAAGTTAAATTGCATGCCTACGAGGAATCTTCCTCACCTTCCTTAGACTTTGTAAACTCTAGTAGTATATTTTATCCCACATATACAACTAGTGTAGAAAAAGGAAAGGAACCCATTTTGTCCAAGTACAAGGTGCATCCACCTTTTCTCATCCTAATCCTTACAACATACCTCACCATACCATTTATGGTAATGGTAAGAGGTCTCCAAAGAAAAATCCTTGTCTTGTGCCTACTCCTTAGCCTCTAAGGGAATCCTACATTCTTCCTATCACTTGAAAGGTAAAAGGAGGAAGGGGTCCCATGATTGAGATAAAAAAATATTATTTTAGTGACATTTCTTACTTCGTTGGTGAGGCCTTCCTCATTTTTGGAAAGAACATCGACAACCATACCTATGGAGCAAGATATTGTTCAGTCATCAAAATCTTGTTAGTCTACCCCAAAGCCATGTCAAAACCAAATTTATAATTATCACATGTGTCACTAGTGGGATATGGTTTTGTAATGTGAGGCCACTAAAAAGGAGAAGATTAAATCTTTGGTACCTATGTTCATTACTTTAGCTCGTGCCCTGGTACCTTTTCTTTCTTATATTCCTAGTTCTCTACCCTTTTTCCAAAAAACCTCTCTCATTTTTCTTCCCCCTACACTAGGGGTGAATACCAAGCCTTATACTAAGAAGGTTCCATTTTTTATCTCTCCCTTCCCATATCCACCACTGAACCTCCTTTCCAAATATCTCACCTTTCCCTATAGTAATAAATATATTGAACAAATAGGTGGTATCTAGTATAATTTTGTCCACTCAACCAGCACCATATCTATCTCTTGACCACCATCCTATCTATACCAAGGTCTTTAAGGTAGCTACAATAAATTAGAGGGCCTCTTATCCATCATTTAAACAAAATTCCAAGAAGTACCCTATGCCTAAGTTTTATCACCATATGTCTTCTCTGACAGATCTACTTCCAACTTCAGTTCTTACAGTGGAGAAAGCTCAAGCTTCTCCAAAGTTTGTCTCCACCTCATTTTTTAGAGGATGGTGAGGTTCCTTCTCCATATTATCCTCAAAATGGGTCACCTACAAGCATTGAGTCTTGTATGTTTGACTCTCTTCAGGATATTATAGTATTGACAATAATTTTTACATGATCCCTCCCACCTGCCTTGGTTGATCTCTTGAATGAGAATGTTGAAGTGGCCTGATCAATGTCATTGACTATTGGTGGCATTCCTAGAGATTATTTATAAATTTTACCACTATAATCTCAACCTCCCTCATCATATGATAAATAATGGGAGGATGACAATTTGTTGGTAGATGATCTATGAAATTAGTACCCGCTTCTATATCTATATCTTAGAGCATATTTGTTGGCATAAATAATGCAAAGATAAGTTGATTGTGATATGGTATGTGTTTGATGTAGATCTAATGATAGCTTGACCAATTATGATGTTGCCATTGATGACAACTTAGTGTTTTTCGGTTGATTGTGTGCCTGTTTTATTGATGTATGTTCAAGATGTCGGATCTAGAGCTATAGTAAGAGTTGGCATGTGAAATCATAATGGAAGACTAAGTGATGTCTCTAGATGTTTTATCTATGACCACACAGGTTTTTTGTATGTATGTGTGACTTATGATTGATTTAAGGTTGACGCATCAATAGGAAGAATAGGATACAACCACAAAGGAATTATTTGATGATTGTGTCAAATAGGTTTGGATTCAGGTGTTGTAGTTCAGGATATGGCATCTTGACTATGTTATGGGGTTGTTTTTGCAACCACATCATGATTGGTGGCTAGAAGACCGATTTTCAATGGAAAAAAGATCATCTAGTAAAAATTAAAATAAGTTCTTATAACAATCAGTCAGATCCTCAATAGGTGATGATGTATCATGTTGTGGTCAGTGGTTATGTGTTCCAGGGATCACAGTGATGTTGTATATTGATGTGGATTGATGAGTTGGAATTTTTATGATTGTTATGATCAAATTTCTTGAATTTATACAAGAACATTGGAAAATGTATTGTGGTTTGAATTTTATTTATCAAATTAATGTGTGGTTTGTATTGGCAATCAGACAGATCTTGTTATTGATGGATTTGGTTTTAGTTATACATTTTGGAAGATTTTAGATAAAATTCAAATGTAATTAAGGAATTTTTTCCACCTTAAGCTATAAAATGTTTTATATATCATTTTTATCTATTATGGGAATTGTGTGTGGAAGAGAAAGATCATGAAACCAATTGTGTGATCGTGGGGTTTGGATAGTCTGCATGTTAGGGAGGTTGGATGAATCACTCATTGATTAATGTTCTTGGTCTTATCACAAGATTTCTAGGCTTTTATCAATACAATCCTTCACACCTATAGGAATCTCAACCAATTTTTATTCCCTGGTTACTTTGGCCAACCCAACTAACAACAATGATTCAATCTACCAAGACTCACACTTGGTGCATTCTAGCTTTTCTTGCTCTTGCCTTATTCCACATTAAAGGCCCGAAACCTCCATATGAATAAGTATACCCTGTAGAGGTGTGGAGGTGTCACAAAACATGTTACTTTTCTCCACTAGGGGTGTCAGGATTCCCACCTAGTTCAACCTTATAGTTGATTTCTCCAATCTTTCATCAAACAGGCCTAATAGGCTAGTAGCCCTATTAGGTCTCCTACTCTGAGAAAATAGGGATTTTCTCTCAGCTGCTCCAAAGGAAACCTACAATGTTTCTTACAATTCTTGGAAATTTTTTAAACCCCTCAAGGATTTTTGGGGTCTTGGGTTCACCACCTTCCTTGTTTTACCCTAACTCAAAATGAGTGGTTTTAAGGGTTTTCTATGCTTTCTCTGGATCCTAACAGAGAAGAAGTGAATCCATCCATAAAATGGATTAGTTTAACCTTCTCCCTCTTAAAAAATCATGGAAATACTCCAAAATTCAACTTACAAAAGGAATTTCAACTCTAGCTATCCACCTCTGTAAATGGTGCTCTCTGCACTTCTATTTTCCCTAGTCTGGCTCGCCTAGGGAAAGATTTTTAAAATAATTCCTATATAGTTGAGGACCCAAGATACTAAAAAATATATGTACATGGAGTCTATTCACTATTCCCAAGATTTTTTACCAAATGGATGATGGGAAAGTGGATTAGACCTCCATCTTTGTACACTATCTAGATTGAACAAGTGACAGTGTCAAATCAAAAACTATTTACAAAGAACACAAAACTAAATAAAATAATCTATCTAAAGGCACAAATAAATATTAAAATACCTAATATAATCCATGCATGAGTTACACTACAATATCTAATCCATTAACTACCTATTGTTGCAAAGATAACTTAAATTGCACACAAAAACCAGACAAAATCTTGATTGCTTCCAAATATTGTCCCTACAAAGGGTGTCCAACCTTGCTCCATGGTCAATAAATGTCTTATGTAAGGTGTTTAGGTATTTATTTCCCTTTTATTCCTCTTAGGTATCGTTTACATTGGGTTCCCAAAACTTGACAATGTTGTCCGAGCAACATTTCAAAGTTGCAAAACTTGCAAAATGCAACTTTTACAACTTTTAACAATTTCTTGCAAAACTAACTTAATGAGTTCTAAAGCTCACCAAACCTTACCAAAATATCTAATCATGGTAGAAAAATTGTTCTAACCCATCCTATACCCTACTAAAACCATGGTGACATCATCCATCCAATTGTACAAATCAGGAGGCTTTACAACTTCCTAGCCCTGAATTGCAACTTACCAAAAAGGTACAAAAACTCTAAAGACAAAACCCTACTGTACCTTGTACCATGGTCAAAATGACATTAGAGAAAAATAAAAAATACTTAAAGGCTTAGACACAAAAAAATTAACTAGGATTGATTGAACAACCTAAAGGTGCTCCTGCACCATTCTCCCCCTCTGCACAACTTTCAAGGAACATGAGGAGAAATTATAGTCAAGTAAATGCCTAATTTCTTGAAGTTACCTTCCTCCACCCATGTAGCTTCAGATTCTGGTTGATCCTTCCACTGTACTAGATGCTCCATGTATACTTTGTGTTTGGTTGACTTCTTCACCCTGGATTCTAAAATCCCCTCTACTTGGAGCTTGGGTTTGGGAGGTAAGACCTTAGTGCTGGCATCTTCCAATATCTTCTTTGTGGTTTGGTTCAAGTCTATCAATGGTCACTTGAATTTCACCAAGTATGCCACATTGAACACTAGTGAAATACTCAAATCTGTGGGTAATTCCACCTTGTAGGAATTCTATTCATATTTGGCTAACACCTTACATGGTCCCACTCTTTTCATCTGCAACTTAGTTGGATCTCCTTTCTGTAACCTTGAATTGTTCAAATGAACCATGACATAGTCTCCTACAACAAATTATACATCCCTCCTAAACACATCCACTTTAACCTTCAATTTGTTGGTAGCCTCTATGATATTATTTTTCACTTGTTCGTGTATCCCCATCACTTTTTGAGGGAAATCCTCTCCATGGCAACTCCTATACTCCATAGCCCTCAAATCTTTGAGTTCACACACTCCCCTTGGATGTATCCCATACACTACCTCAAAATGACTTTTTCCAGTAGTCTGATTTACACTATCATTATAGGCATACTCAGCTTGTGGAATCACTATATCCCATGTTTTCCCATACTCCTTAGTTAGGCATCTAAGAAAATTACCTAACACTCTATCAATCACCTTAGTTTGACCATCTATTTATGGATAGTAAGCTGATCCAAATAAAAAATTTGTACCCAATCTGCTCCACAGAGTCTTCCAAAAGTGACTCATTTGATTGACATCCCTATCTAATACAATTCTTAGGGGTAGCCCATGTATCCTCACAATCTCCTTGAAGAAGAGATGATAAATATAACTAGCATCATGGGTGGTTTTACAAGGAATAAAATGACTCATTTTACTAAATCTGTCTACCACCACATAAACACTATCTAACTGTGTATTTGTCTTAGGGAGACCTACAGTAAAATCCATACTAATGCACTCCCAAGGTCTATTGGGAATAGGAAAAGGTTGGTACAAACCTAAATGGATATCTCCTCCTTTGGATTTCATGCAAACCACACATCATTCAACATATCTTCTGACATATCTTGGCAACTTGGGCCAATGATAAAACCTCTGCACTAACTTCATTGTCTTGTTGATTCCAAAGTGTCCACTTAATCTACCATTGTGCTTCTCCTGAATGATATTTTCTCTCATTGAACCCTTAGGTACACATAGTTGGTTTCCCTTAAACAAGAGTCAACTTTGAAGAGTATGTTCTACAAACTGATTGTGGAAGTGGTTTTGGAAATCAGAACACACCATGTGCTTCAGAAAAGTCTTCATCATCTCTATATAGGTCCTTGAAACTCTCTATTCCAATACTTTGAAGTTGAAATTATTGAACTCTCAACATCCTCCTACTTAGTTCATCTTCAACCTTGTTCATATGTCCCTTATTATGCTTGGTAGTAAATATAAAGGCTTGCAGATATTCCATCCACTTCAAATTCATATTACTCAATTTCTCCTGTGTATTAGTGTAACTTAGTGCCTGATTGTTTGTGAACACTACAAACTCCTTAGGAAGGAGATAATGCCTCTATTTCCAAAGAGACTGCACTAGAGCATATAGCTCCAAATCATAAGTAGAGTACTTATTCTTTTCTTCATTGATATTTTCACTAAAGAAGGCTATATGCCTCTCCTCTTGGCTCAACACTCCTCCTACTGCCACTCCACTTTCATCACACTCTATTGTGAATAGTTTATCAAAACTAGGTAAAAAAAAGGATAGGTTGGGTAGCCACTTGTTGATTCAACTTCTCAAAGTCATCCCCTACTTTAAGAGTCCATTTTAAATTGGTCTTTAACCCTCCTTTAATAGTGTCTATCACTGGTGCACAAATGCCACTAAAAGTTCTTATAAATTTCCTATAAAACTAAGCTAACCAATGAAAGATGCTTACCTCTGTCCCTGTGGTTAGTTTTGGCCAATCCAAGATATCCTCTACCTTTCTTGGGTCCATTTTCAATGAACCATGAGATACTACAAACCCCAAATACAAAACCTCTTTCTTGAAGAGCTCACACTTCTCTAGATTGATGGATAAATTCTCCTTGTGCAACCTTTTGAGTACACTCTCCAATTTTTCCAAGTGTTCCTCTATTGTCTTACAAAATATGAGTATATCATCTAGATACACAACCAAAAATATTCTATTCTAGTCCTTAAGCACCTCATTCATGAGGCTCATGAATTTGCTAGGGGTATTTGAGAGGCCAAATGGCATAACTCTCCAATGATACAACCCATTAGTGGTTTTAAAATCGGTCTTCCATTCATCCCCATCTTTTATTCTAATGTGGTGGTACCCACTTTTGAGATCCAACTTAGTGAAATACTTGGCCCCTCCAAGATAGTCCATCAAATCCTCAATTCTAGGTATAGGGAATTTGTATCTAATAGTAATTATATTGATAGCCCTAGAGTCAGTGCAAAGTCTCCACTTACCACCTTTCTTGGATGCCAAGACCACAGGTACAACACATGGATTGTTGCTCTTATTCATTAGTCCTTGGTCTAATAGCTCCTGCACTTGTCTAGCCACTTCTTGATTCTTCTCTGGTGTGAGCTTGTAAGCTTTTGGAAAATAATCCCTTGGTATGAAATCTATCTAATGAATGATAGTCATTTTAGGAGTTAATTGTTCTGGTGTTCCATCACTGATTATGTCCTTGAACTTTCCAAGTAACTTTTGGACTTCTTCTAGTATAGGTGTTTGAGTAACCTTTTCTTCTTCCTTGGGTACCACAACTATAGCATAGCCTTCACCTCGTTCTTGTTGGAGAGTGTTAAGGAACTCTTTCCCACTTTAAGGTAAGATGCTAGGGGTCTTTGACTATGTTTCCTCTTCCTCTAATAGTGACTATATCTTGAATTCTCTACCATACTTCTTGAATGAGATGGTGTTCTCTTTTACATCATAGAAGGTTCCTTTGTCATATGTGTTAACCAACTGATATTCACATGATGGGATGATGATGAAGATCAATATCAGAGGTATACAAAGTTGTAGAATACTCTTAGAATAGTTTTTATTTTGTCATTGATGTCAAGCAATTGATTTCTGATTCATATTGAGTTTCCATATCATTTAGAGTAAACTACAAGTTGAGGAAGACAAGGAAAGAGAGCAAGTGAAAAGATGAAAGTGTTGAAGAAATTAACTGGGGAACTAATACAGATCAGACAATGACTTAGTGATGATTGGTAAAATTGTTTTCATGATAATAAAGTTGGTAACACAGTTTAGTCAAGTCGGTAAAGGAAACGAATGAGACTACCGAGCATGAGAAGTTAGTCGGTAATGTAAGAAAAGGGAGCAGTCGGTAAAGAAAGAAGAATCAAGCACCAAGAAAAAATATTCACTAAGTGGAAATTATATTCAGTCATAGTTACCGAGTACCTATTTCATGCAAAGGCACCGAGAAAAGTTATTCACCAAGTGTTATTAGTTACCGATCAGTGAAGTTCATGTTACCAAGTCATAAAGTCAGTTACCGAGCAAGGAACAGTCGCTGGAAGTTAATGATAAGATCGAATCTAAGACATATCATGATGAGCTAGAAGATTCCACAGGAAAGGAAGAAGTTTGTTACAAGATCTACGAACCAAGATGAAGATTGAAGGCAGATATTAAGTGGCAAAACAAATGTTGTGAGTCCCAAGAAGGGAACAAGTTCCAAGGAAAAAGTCAGGCAGTTTACCGAGCGGTAAGAAATCATAAGGATGAACGAGCAGATGAGATTGAATTGTGGGAAACCTAAGCAAGGAGATTAAGAGGAAAAATATTTTCTATATAAATGAAGCTACATGAATGTGAAGCTACTGCTGGTTGATTAATGAGAAGGAAAGGAAAAAGGTTGACAGAAGAGAAGTCACCGAGTGATACAGAAAAAGGACTGAACTCTGAACTCTGAATAGAGATTATGAATGATTGATAGAAGAGTTATTGAAGAAGTGATGAAGTACTGAATCTAGTAGACCAAGTGAGCAGAAAAGGATCTGATCAAGAAAAAGGTAGAAGATAGTTTCTACATTAACAGATCAAGTTTTTATTGTATGTTTCATATTTGTATCTGAGAAATCTCTTAACCGAGTGGATATAACAATCCTATTGTAAACCCTAGAGATAGGTGACATTCTAACATAGTGTATTAAGTCCTTTCATCAGGCCACTTTTAACAGAGTGAAGATCCTAATAGATCTGAGGGAAATCCCTTGATCGGGTCACATTTGACAATGTGCTTTGTAATCTTTAATAGGATTGGCTCCTAACTGAGCATACTTCAGAAGAGTATTATTATTTGTGGGTGAAAAGTCCCATGAAGGTTTTTCCCAATTTGGGTTTCCTCATTAAATCTAGTGTTAATGTGTCATTATCTTATGTGGATGATATGTGTTAATGTTGCTTCTTAAATTGTTCAAGGTTGCATGTTGTCTAGAGTGCAGTAAATATAGTTTACCGAGTTGAATCAGATTTAGAGGTTGAGAGTTAAAACTGGTTAAAGTCCATTGATTCACCCCCCCCCCTCTCTATGGACCAACAATTGGTATCAGAGCTCAGTACTCTGAAGAGAAAAGTGTAAAGGGACTTGAGTTAAAGATCCAAAGATGTATAAGAGGGAGGCACCTAAGTTGAGTAAGGAAAACTTTTCTACATTGCAAAGTAGAATGAGATTACATCTCTCTGGAATTGGAGAATATGCATTATATTATCTTGATAATGAGTACTCACCACCACCTTTTGGTCACATGACACTTGAGCAGGAATGGGAAAGACAAGAACACACACAATTGATGATAGAGATATCCTCTTCTCTCACCGACCAGGAATATAATGATCTTAATGGATGTGATACAACAAAGAAGATGTGGGATAAGATTACATTAGTACATGGAGGAGATCAACATGTTCAGAAAGAAAAAGCAGAAAGTCTAAGAGGCAAGTTTGATTCAATGAGAATGAAAGAAGGAGAAAATGTGACACAATATAGTACAAGACTAAAGGAAGTAGTAAACTCTATCAGAGGTGCTGGAGGACATATTGATGAAGAAGATGTGACAAGCAAGCTATTGAGAACCTTGCTACCTGTGTATGATATCTGAGTATCAGCTATACAAGAACTGAGATCCATACCCCAGATAACAGTCTCATTAGATGCGACGATTGGTAAGTTGACTGCATTTGAGTTAAATGAATTTGATAATAGTCTGACTACTACTACTAAGATGGAATCTACATTCAAGTCATCCCTAAATATTGGAAACCCTAGAGAGTCTACTTCTAGTGACAGCTATGCAAGGAGTGTGATTGAAAGACTTCATAAATGTAGAAATGAGTTGGAAACTTTGTATGCTGAAGATGATAAACAGAAAGAGGAGTTTGAAGCATTGTTAGCTAGAAGGTTACCAAGAGGGAAAGGTAAGTACAAAGGTAATCTACCCTTAAAATGTTTCAATTGCAACAATATTGGTCATATTGCATCTAGCTGTCCAGGCAACAAGGATGATGAAAGAAAAGATAACCGAGAAAATAAGAGAGAAAATAAATTCAGAAGATACCGAGATTTCAAAGACAAAGGTAAGAAGTCATGCTACATTGCTGAAGAAGGATTAACTGATGATGACACTGATGATAATGGAGATGAGGAAGTTTTTTATGTTGCTATCAAAGATGATTCTGATGAAGAAAGGTATGTAGAAGAAAAATCCTTAATTTCTCACATGAGCAAAAATGATGCATGGATTATTGATAGTGGTTGCACACATCACATGACTAGTGATACACAAAAGTTTATTACTATGGAAAAGCATGATCGAGGATTTGTTAGATTTGGTAATGATGCTCCATATCCTGTCAAAGATAAAGGTTCTATAATTCTATTGAATAATACAAGATGTGATGATGTTTACTAGGTTGAAGGACTAAATTACAAATTGTTGAGTGTGGCATAGCTAAATACAATAGGTCACCAAATGGAATTCCAAAATAGGAAGGTAAAAGTGTTTGAAAAACATGGAAATCTGATTGCCACTGGTGAACAAATGAAAGGTAACCTTTTGTACCTTGATACTTCTAAAAAGAGTTGTCTATACACAAAATTGCAGGATGTCTAGTTATGGAACAAGAGGTTATGTCATGTTGATTTTGACAACTTGATCAAGGTGAGCAAAAAGAATAGAGTTAGAGGTCTACCGAGATTGGATAAACCTGAAAATGTCATGTGCAAGGAATGTCAGATTGGAAAAATGACTAAGTCAAGTTTTACAAGTAAAACCTATGTTAGCAGAGGAATTTTGGACTTAGTGCATACTAATTTATGTGGACCCATGAGAACACAAAGTTACTATGGTGATAGATATTTCATTTTGTTTGTTGATGATTTCTCTAGAATGATGTCTGTCATGTTCTTAAAAGAAAAAAATGATGCCTTTCTAATGTTTAAGTGGTACAAGGCAAGAGTTGAAAAGGAAACTGGAAGACAACTGAAATGTCTGAGATCTGATAGAGGAGGAGAATTCACATCTGATGAGTTTACACTCTTCTACAATGAACATGGGATAAAGAGACAAATGTCTGCACCGAGAACACCATAGCAGAATGGAATAGTAGAAAGAAGAACAGATCAATTGTTGATTGTGCAAGAAAACTAATGATTGAGAAGGGAATCTCTCAAACATATTGGAGAGAAGAAATAAGTACCACAACCTACACATTGAACCGAGTACAATTGAAGAAAGGCACAAACAAGACACCTTATGAAATTTGGTATGGGCACAAACCTAATGTAAGCTATTTCAAAGTTTTTCGAAGTATATGCTATATCTTGAAAGATAATAGAGATGGAAAGTTTGACTCTAAAGGTGATGAAGGAATATTTCTTGGATACTCCACAAAGAGAAAAGCTTACAAATGTTTAAACAAGTCTACTAACAAGATTGTGGAAAGTGCAAATGTGAAAATTGATGAATTTACAGAGAAAAATGATAGAGACAAGAAAAAGGAACCAGAGGATTATCAAAGATTTGTATATGTACATATTGATGTACTACCGAGAGGACAACTAGAGAAGGAAGCTGAAAAGATGGAACTACAACCAAGTGATGATGAAGTACTTGCACCTACTACCGAGCCTGTTCTAGCTAAATATGTAAGAAGACACCACTCACCGAGCAAGATAATTGGAAACAAAAATGATTGAGTAATGACAAGAAGCAAGGTAAGGAAAAATACATGTTTAATATCTATATTTGAGCTGAGGAAAGTAAAAGATGCTCTAGATACTAAAGATTGGACTAATGCTATGAAAGAAGAGATAGATCAAATTGAGAAAAAAAACACATGGGAACTGGTACCGAGACCTAAGAACAAAAATGTAATTGGTACTAAGTGGATTTTCAGAAACAAACTGAATGAGCATGGAGATGTTATGAGGAACAAAGAAATATTAGTTTGCAAAGGTTATGCACAAGAAGAAGGAATTGATTATGCTGAAAATTTTGCACCGGTTGCTAAATTAGAAGGAGTCAGAATTCTACTAGCATATGCAGCTTATAAAGGATTAAAAGTTTATCAAATGGATGTAAAGTTTGCATTTCTTAATGGTGTTCTTGAAGAGGAAGTTTACATTGAAAAACCTGAAGGATTTGCTAAAGATATTGACAAGGACATGGTTTGCAAATTGCACAAAGAACTATATGGCTTAAAGAAAGCACCCTGAGCATGGTATGAAATATTGCATTCTTATTTGATCAAGATTGGATTTCAGAGAACAAGTGACAAAAGTAATCTGTATTTGAAATGTGATGATGATAAATAAATTTTGATTGCTGAAATATTTGTTGATGACATTATTTTTGGAGGAAGTGACACATTGAGTCAATCATTTGCTGAAGAGATGAAAAATGAATTTGAAATGTCCATGATAGGAGAGATAAAGTTCTTTCTTGGATTACAGATATAGCAAACCAAAGATGGGATTTACATCACACAATCAAAGTATATTAAGGAAGTCTTGAAGACATTCGGTATGGAGGATTCAAAACCTGTCTGAACACCTATGGCCACTAGATGTAAATTATCAAAGGAAGATGAATCATAGACAGTAGATGACACAGTTTATAGATCAATGATTGTAAGTTACAGTATGTTGTACATAGCAGACCCGATATTTCACATGTTGTAGGGATTCTTGCAAGATTTTCTTCCTATCCAAAGGAGGCACACATGTCTGCAGTAAAAAGAATAATGAGATATCTGAAAGGCACTAAAGATTTTGGGTTACTATACAAAAAGAAAGGATATTTTTCTTTGAAAGTCTACACTGATTCTGATTGGGCTGGGAACATTGATGATAGAAAAAGTACAAGTGGAGGAGATTTCTTTTTAGGTGACAGATTAGTAACATGGCTGAGAAAGAAACAAAGTTGCATCTCACAATCAACTGCCAAGGCTGAATATGTTTCTACAGCTATGAATTGTGCAAATATTGCATGGATCAAACAACTACTTGAAGGTATGAATGAAGAGATTAGTGATCTAGTTACTATTTATTGTGATAACACAAGTGCTATCAATATATCAAAGAATCTGATTATGCATTCTAAGACCAAGCACATTTCTATCAAATATCACTATTTGAGAGAGCAAGTACAAGAGAAGAATGTGATGTTGGAATATGTAAGTTCAAAGGAGTAGATAGAAGATATATTCACTAAGCCACTACGAAAGGATGATTTTGAGTATCTCAGAGGTAAATTAGGGGTCCTACCCCTACCCAACATTCACTAAATGCATGCTGCATGCTACATCAATTCTAGGACTCATTAGAATATCTATTTTTCTAAGTTGATGCAAGCTTTCACACTTGAGGTGATGCTTGAAGTTGTGAAAAAGAAACAATGATGTATGACAAGAGCTATCAGTACATGCTAGGTATGATTCACTACCTAAATATTCTCAGGAAGTATGACACTTTGACATTGCTATCAAAGAGGGAGATATTATGTAAATGGATGATTATCAGAAACAAGAGTGTTGAGGGACACAAAGAAAGAATTATTATGAAAGAGGGAGTTTGAATAACTCACAAAAAGAATCATCTCAGAGGGAGAAAAGTAGGATACAAAGAAAAGACTGAGGTTCCAAGGTTGCCATCATTAATTGCCAAGGTTGCCATCAATGTCAAAGAGGGAGATTGTTAACCAACTGATATTCACATGATGAGATGATGATGAAGACCAAGATCAGAGGTATACAAAGTTGTAGAATACTCTCAGATTAGTTTTTATTTTGTCATTGATGTCAAGCAATTGATTTCTAATTCATATTGAGTTGCCATATCATTTGGAGTAAACTACAAGTTGAGGAAGACAAGGAAATAGAGCAAGTGAAAAGATGAAAGTGTTGAAGAACTTAACTAGGCAACTAATACATATCAGACAATGACTTAGTGATGATTGGTATAATTGTTTTCATGATAAAAAAGTTGGTAACATAGTTTATTCAAGTCGGTAAAGGAAATGAATGAGACTATCGAGTATGAGAAGTTAGTTGGTAATGTAAGCAAAGGGAGCAGTCGGTAAAGAAAGCAGAATCAAGCACCAAGCGAAAATAGTCACCGAGTGGAAATACTATTCAGTCATAGTTATAGAGTACCGAGTTCATGCAAAGGCACCGAGCAAAGTTATTCACCAAGCATTGTTAGTTATCGAGAAGTGAAGTTCATGTTACCGAGTAATAAAGTCAGTTATCGAGCAAGGATTAGTTGCTGGAAGTTAATGATAAGATCGAATCTAAGACAGATCATGATGAGCTGGAAGATTCCATAGGAAAGGAAGAAGTTTGTTACAAGATCTGTGAACCAAGATGAAGATCGAAGGTAGAGATTAAGTGGCAAAACAAATGTTGTGAGTCCCAAGAAGGGAACAAGTTCCAAGGTAAAATTTAGGCGGTTTACCAAAGTCAGGCAGTTTATCGAGAGGTAAGAAATCATAAGGATGATCAAGCGGCTGAGATTGAATTGTAGGAAACCTAATCAAGGAGATTAAGAGGAAAAATATTGTCTATATAAATGAAGCTACACGAATGTGAAGCTATTGCTGGTTGATTAATGAGAAGGAAAGGAAAAAGGTTGACAGAAGAGAAGTCACCAAGTGATACAGAAAAAGAACTGAACTCTGAACTCTGAATAGAGATTATGAATGATTGATAGAAGAGTTATTGAAGAAGTGATGAAGTATTAAATCCAGCAGACCAAGTGAGCAGAAAAGGATCTGATCAAGCAAAAGGTAGAAGACAGTTGCTGCATTAACAGATCAAGTTTATATTGTATGTTTCATATTTGTATCTGAGAAATCTCTTAACCGAGTGGATATAACAGTCCTATTGTAAACCCTAGAGATAGGTGACATTCTAACAGAGTGTTTTAAGTCCTTTCATCAGACCACTTTTAATAGAGTGAAGATCCTAACAAATCTGAGGGAAATCCCTTGACTGGGTCAGATTTGATAGTGTGCTTTGTAATCTTTAATAGGATTGGCTCCTAACCGAGCATACTTCAGAAGAGTATTATTATTTGTGGGTGACAAGTCCCATGGAGGTTTTTCCCTAGTTAGGTTTCCTCATTAAATTTGGTGTTAATGTGTCATTATCTTATGTGGATGATATGTGTTAATGTTGCTTCTTAAATTGCTCAAGGTTGCATGTTGTCTAGAGTGTAGTAAATATAGTTTACCGAGTTGAATCAGATTTAGAGGTTGAGAGTTAAAATTGGTTAAAGTCCACTGATTCACCCCCCCTCTCTATGGACCAACAATATGGCCATGGTCTTGCCAATAGGAGATGGCATGCATCCATAGGAAACACATCACAAATCTACTTGTCTTTGTATCCTCCAATGGAGTACTCAACCCATATCTATTCATTCCCAAGGACACTTTGTCCCTTATTCAACCATATCACCTTGTATGGATTAGTATTGGGTATCTTTGTCAATTTGAGATTCTTCATTGCCTCCTCTGAGACTATATTATCTATGGGACCAGAATCCATAATGACTTTGCACACTATACCAAGTATTTTGCATCTCACCCTAAATAAGGATCTCCTTTGCTTTGGTTCTTCTTTGACTGGTTGTTTGATTAGAACTCTTCTAAATATGAGATTTTTCCCCATCTCTAATTCAATATGATTAACCTCTAGTGACTTGACACTTGATGTGTTTTCTTGAGTATATGTTATTCCCTTGGTATTGTTTGAGGAGGTTGCTTTCTTCAGGAACCAATAAGAAGGATGACCCGATTGACCACATCTACAAAATTTCATGCAAGAAAAGTAAGAGTTACTTCTTCCTACACCTCTTCCTCTATTATAACCCAATCAAGTTCCTCTACCTCTTCCATATCCTCCTCAATAATTTGTGTCACTTCCATGATTTGAAAGTTTAGACTCTCCCTGGCTTCTTTGTTCAGTCCCTCTACCTTGGTATCCACCTCTGTGACCTCATTGGTATCTTCCTCTTCCCCTACCTCTGAAAGTTTGATCTTGTTTCCTCCTTCTCTTGTCTTCAATATTTATAGCCAATTGATAATATTGGTGCACTATTTTGGGACTTAGCAGAGTCATATATTATTGAATACTCCATTTTAGCTCATTTAGGTATCTAGCCACCTTAACACTTTCATCCTCAAACAAATTAGATCTCATGCAAAGCTTTTGAAATTCCTCAGTGTAGTAATTTACATCAAGATCCTTATGTATTAAGCTCTATCTCTTCTTGTGTAATTGGATTTCATAATCATCTAGCATGTATGCCTCTTTCACTTTGACAACCATTCCCTTCCAAGTGGAAAGCAGTTTCTTGCCTTCTTTTTCCTTTCTGTCTGAATGAACTTCTACCATGTCAATGCAGAGCCTCTAAGTCTTGACTTTTCCACCTTGAAATTCTGAGCTTCTCTGACTCCATCACATTCCAAGTGATTCTCCATGTCTTCAATCTAGTCCATGACTAGATCTGCCTCCATATTTCCACTGAAAATTGGTATCCCTTCAAGTTCTTTTTCACTCATGGATTTTAAAGCCTTCAAGAATAGTTCTTCCTGCAACATAGGGTCAGCTTCATGGACTTTATCCTCTTTTGCAACCCCTTTACCCTTAGCTTCTTTCCCTTCTAATTTATCATTGACCTCATCAGTCTTGGTCTACACTTCATTCAATGCTTGTTCAAGTTGATCTATTCTTTCCATTAATATCTTGTTATCTTCCTCCTCGTCATCAGCCTTCTTGGCCAATTCCAAATTAGTCACCATGATTGTGGACACACTAGACTCATAATCTGACATGCACTAGATAATCCCAAATCTTTTTGGGGCTCTGATACCAATATGTTAGGGAGGTTGGATGAATCACTCACTTATTCATGCTCTTAGTCTTATCACAATACTTCTAGGATTTTTTCACTACACTCCTTCACACCTATAAGATCCTCAAAAATTTTTGATTACCTGGTTACTTTGGCCAACCCAACTAACAACAAAGATTCAATCTACCAAGACTCACACTTGGTGCATTCTAGCTTTTCTTACTCTTGCCTTATTCCACATTAAAGGACTACAACCTCTATATACATAAGTCTACCTTGCAAAGGTGTGGAGGTGTCATGCAACATGTTAATTTTCTCCACTAGGGGTGTTAGGAGTTCCACCTAGCTCAACCTTATAGTCGTTTTCTCCAATATTTCACAAAACATGCCTAATAGGCTAGTAGCCCTATTAGGTCTCCTACTTTGAGAAAATAGGGATTTTATCTCAACTCCTCCAAAGGAACCCTACAAATTTTATTAGGATTCTTGGAAAATTTTTCAACCCCTCAAAGGATTTTTAGGGTCTTGGGGTCACCACCTTCGATACTGTACCCTAACTCAAAATGAGTGGTTTTAAGGGTTTTCTAGGCATTCTCTGGTTCCTAACAGAGAAGAAGTGAATTCATCCATAAAATAGATTGGTGTAACCCTATGCCTCTTACCAAAGAATGGAAATAATCCCAACCTCAACTTCCAAAATTAATTTCAACTCTAACTATCCATCTCTGCAAATAGTGCTCTCTACACTTTGGTCTTCACTAGCCAGGCTCACCACTCGATAGCCTAGGGAAAGACTTTAAAAATAATTCCTCTATAGTTGAGTGCCCAATATCCTCAAAAATATATGTACATGGAGTCTATTCACTATTCCCAATATTTTGTACAAAATGGACAGTGGGAAAGTGGATTAGACCTCCATCTTTACACACTGCCTGGATTGAACTAGTGACAGTGTCAAATCAAAAGCTATTTACAAAGAACACACAAATCAATCAAAGAACCTATCTAAAGGCACACATAACTATGAAAAAACCTACTCTAATACATGCATGAGTTAAAATGAAATATCTATTCCATTAACTACCTATTGTTGCAAAGATAACTGAAATTGCACACAAAAACCACACAAAATCTTCATTATTTCCAAATAATGTCCGTACAAAGGGTGTCCAACCTTTCTCCATGGTCAATCCATGTCTTATGTAGGGTGGTTAGGTAGTTAGTTCCCTCTCAGGGCTCTTTTCCATCAGGTTCTCAAAACTTTACAATGTTGTCCGAGCAACATTTCAAAGCTGCAAAAGTTGCAAAATGCAACTTTTACAACTTTTGACAATTTCTTGCAAAACTAACTTAATGAGTTCTAATGCTCACCAAACTTTACCAAAAGATCTAATAATTGTAGAAACATTATTCTAACCCATCCTAGACCCTACTAACAACATTGTTTCATCATCCATCCAATTATACAAATTAGGAGGCTTTACAACTTCCTAACCCCGAATTGCAACTTACCAAAAAGGCCCTAAAACTCTAAAGACCAAACCCTATTGTCCCTTCTACCATGGTAAACATGACCTTAAATAAAACATCAAAAAAACCTAAAGTCTTACACACACAAAAATGAACTAGGATTGATTGAACAACCCAAAGGTTCTCCTACACAACTGCATGTGAAGCAAAGATTGAGCTTGAATTGGATCTGTACTAGCAGAGGAGGAGTTCTATTTTCACAAATCATTTTCACTTGTTGATTCATATTAGTTTCATCAAGATAAATCCCTTAACTGGGTAGATCCTAAAAGGTCTGATTTGTAACCTTTAACCATGTGACTCTTTAATTAGGATTTTAAATCCCTTAACATGGTTTCTCCTAATAGGGTAAATCTCCTAACAGGGCTCGAGGTAAATCCCTTAACCGGGTGGCTCTTAATAAGGTCTTATTTTTAATCGAGCACATATAAGCTCCTAATAGGGCTAAGATCTTAACTTTGTGTACTTTAGAAGAGTACATAATTATTTGTGGGTTCCATTCCCACGCGTTATTTTTTCCCACTTGGGTTTCTAGGAGAAAATTATTCGTGTTATTGTGTTGCATGGTTGTGGATGTTTATCTTCAATATTTTTTTTTCAATGCAATGGATGTTAATTGATGAAAGTTGTTGAATGGTTTATGAAAATTTTGATTTGTTAGATTAGTGATTCACCCCCCTCTCAGTAATCTTAGATCTAATAATACTAACAATTGTTATCAAATATTTGGTCCTCTTTGTGGTAAGCCTAACAACTAGAGGAACAAATCCAATGATGAGGAAGGAAATTCCCAAGTTCACTAAAGATAACTATCTAGTATGGAGTGACAGAATAAAGTTATATCTAAAAGGCATGGGATCAAAATACTGAATGCATTGTTGGAGATTTGCCTTTGTGCAAATAGTTGACTGTATGTTTGTCATTGATGACAACATATAGTATACAATAGTGAACTGTATTCACTTTTTAGTATGGATATGTGGAAGCCTTGAATGGTTGTTTTTATGTTTCAGACATAGTTACTATACCATGTTCATACAAGCAGATTCAGTAGCTCAGTAAAAGTTGAGTTATGTTACTCTGTTTAGCAGTCACAATTTTAGAGGATTGTTTTTAGAAAGACAACAGTAATTTTATTAATTATTCAGTGGCGCCTATCTATGGGATATGTGTGTTTAGATTAATTTTTATTTATGATTCAAAGTTAACTAACTAAAGGCGCTAATTGTGTTTCATCTGAAGTATGACGTTTGAGTATTTTTGGTGGAGCTGACTATGTAAAGAAATATGTCTATTCATTTTGAGTTGCGCGGTTCTAATTATGTTGCGTGCTTAGTTTAGCTGACAAGAGAAGCATTGAAAGGATTCCTATAGCCGACGAAGATCATATATTTTGGAGAAGATACATATAGCAGTTCATTTGTGACCACTTGTTTGTGAATGATAAGAAAAGAGACAAAAAAAAGAAGAATAGAATGTTGATTGTTCTGGGATAGTAAAGCCATTTCATTCATCAGTCAAAGATCTATGTGAAGAAGAAGAGAGTGTATACGATTCATTGGAACTGATCAAGATAGAAGGTCTACTCAAACAGTTCATTATCAGATATAGTATATGGGTATGTGTAGGATCATGGTATGCCAAACTAGGCCTTTAGTGGCAATGAAAATTAAAAAAATCAGGGTTATGAAAGTTGACATAAAAATTTGGACAAGTTATCAATCTTATATCAAAAATGTGTAAGAAGAGAATCTGTAGAAAATTGAATCTAGTTTCTAAGCTACTAGCCCTTCTTTAAAAACCAATATTATGTATGGTGAAATTTCAAATTTCAATGCAGTAGTATGAAAATTTCAAGAAAAAGATAAGAAGGTGTATGTCTGACCACCTTAAACACAATCAAATGATTATATTTTTTTACAAGATGCTAGACATAAGTAGTAGACTCATGTTTGGATGTGACGCATATGTTTTTGTAATTTTTTTTCAAGTAAATAATTAATTATGATTTTTCTACTCCAACTCTTCCAGAATATAAAAAAATCTCATGTCTGACCACCTTAACTTAGTTTAAAATTCATCAAATTGATTTTTTTTTAGTTTTTAATTGTAGTAGGAAAAATATAGAGTGTGACTCATGTTTTGGATTTCAAAAATGTTATATCATTTGAAAGTTATAGCTATTTTTCAACCAGTCTATCAATCAATACTAAAAAGATAAGAAGTAGGCGTATGTCTGACCACCTTAAACACAATAAAATGATAATATTTTTTTACTAGATTCTAGATATAAGTAGTAGATTAATGTACAGATGTGACGCATATTTTTTTTAAATTTTTTCCAAGTAAATAATTAATTATGATTTTTCTTCTACAACTTTTCCATAATATAAAAACTCTCGTGTCTGACCACCTTAACTTAGTCTAAACTTCATCAAATTGAATTTTTATTGTTTTTTTCTTATAGTAGGCAAAGCATAGAACGTGACACATGTTTTAGATTTAAAAAATGATATACCATTTGAAAGTTATATCTATTTTTCAATCAGTCTACCAATTAGGACTTCTTTTTCACATGGCCACTTTTTGGCATACCATGATCCTGCACATACCCATATATCTGTTTTACTGAAGGTTGTAGCCTTCATCATTTTAACAATGTGCTTTTGGACAGTGAGTCCTCACCCCTAACAGGGTTATTTGTAAAAGACTCCTAACAGGGTCCGACCCTTAACCAGGTCATTGTACTTATTGCATTGTAAAGATAAACTCCTAATAGTGTTGTAATATCTTCTAACATGGATTATTATACTCAAGTATTATTTGTGGGTGCTAATTCCCACTGGGGTTTTTACCTATTTTGGTTTCCCTGTAACAAAAGTTGTTGTGTTCTATTTTGTGTTATCTTAATGTGCATATGCTCAATGATATTCTGTACTTAATTAAAGGATAGATTTAAATTATCTGATAACTGATTCACCCCCCCTCTCATTTATCCCTTGGGATAATTCAAAAAATTGGTATCAGAGCCAAGTGTCTTGGAGAGAAAGCCTAACAGCTTAAGGTAGATCAAATGATGTACTTTAGGAAAGAGATTCCTAAGTTTGATGGAGAGAATTATCTTGACTAGAAGAACAAAATGATAACACATCTTCAGTGCGTTGGTTTTGAGATCTATGAGGTTGCTACTCATGCAATTGATGTTCCTACCTTGAAAGACCTCGTAGAAGAAGACTCTACTAATAAACAAAAGGAATTATTCACCCAAAATGCAATTTCCAAAGAAGCCCTAATTAGTGCCCTATCTGACAGTGAATTTTCTGAGATCAAGAAGGCAGACAAAGCATATTCAATTTGGAAATACCTAGAAGAAATGTTTTAAGGAGACATCCAAGCCAAGAATGCATGTAGAAAGACATGGAACAAAACATACAACAATCTAGAGATGCTACCTGAAGAAAACATCAGAGCTTACAATCAGAGGATTAATGAAGCAATCTCAGGAATCAAGAACAATGGTGGAGAAATATCAGAGGAAGATATAATGGACAAACTGATGACTACATTGACAACTGATTATGAAAGCAAGATAAAATTCTTGGATGAAACCATGCAATTCTCAAAAGACTTCAAAAGAGAAACCTTGATCAGCAAAATATCCGTATTTGAGATATCAAGACTGAAGACTGAACCTAAAATGGAAACAACTTTCAAAGCCTCAGTCCATGGTAAGAAATCCTTGAGCATCTCTAGTAATATTGAGAAATAAGAAGTTGATATAGAACTAGAAGAAATCATTTCCATGATTTCTAAGAAAGAAAGGAAAGGTAAAGGAAAATATGAAGGAAAACTACCATTCAAATGTTTTTCATGCAACAAAGTTGGCGAATTTGCATCCAAGTATCCTACAAGAGTCAAGAAGTTCAGATCAGATTACAAACCCAAATATACTAAGGAGTGCTATCATGCTGAAGATGGTGTGACTGGTAATGATTCAGGGGAAGATGAAATTGGATTTGTTGCAATTAAAGATAATGAAAAAATGATTGAAACAATAGAAATTGTAGATGAAAAGAAAGCACAAGAATTGGCTTTAGTTTCACAAGCAAACATCAGAATAGACTGGATCATAGACAACAGGTGTTCACATCACATGATAGGAGACAAAGACATATTTGTACATCTAGATAAGTACAAAGGTGGCATGGTTATATTTGGAGATAACACTCCCAAACCTATCATAGGTAGAGGATCCATCACCTGATATGGGAAGAACAAGACAGATGATGTTCTATATGTTGATGGTTTACATCATAACCTACTGAGTGTTGGACAGTTGATTGACAAAGGATATCAATTAGAATTCAAAAATAACAAGTGCATTATTAACAACAAATAAGGAGACATGATTGCATCAGGATCAAAGACTAAAGATACTATTTTTTAGCTTAACTCCGAAGTAAGTTTTTTTGTTGCAAAAGTGGATGACAGTAGGTTATGGCACAAAATAATTTGTCATATCAATTTCGATAGCATAGTAAAGATAAGCAATGTAGAAGCAGTAAGAGACCTTCCTAGTATTGCAAGACTAGTTGATACTATGTGCAGGGATTGTGTGATGGGAAATCATGTGAGGACTTCATTCAGAAGAAAACAAAACTCTACAGAGAACAAATTAGATCTAGTTCATATAGACTTATGTGGACCTACTCAAACAAGATCATACTATGGTGAAAGGTATTTCATTTTGTTTGTTGATGATTTCTCGAGAATGATGTGGGTTGTGTTCTTGAAAGACAAATATGAAGCATTTGAGAATTTCAAAATATTCAAAGCTAAAGTTGAAAATGAGTCTAGATTAAAGATAAAATGTGTGAGATCTGATAGAGGAGGAGAATTCACCTCTGACAAGTTTCTTCAGTACTGCGAAGAACATGGGATCAAAAGACAACTAAGTGCACCCAGAACCCTTGAACAAAATGGAATTGTAGAAAGGAGAAACAGGATAATAATTGACACAGTACACACTATCATGATTGAAGGCAAAGTTGCACACACCTATTGGAGAGATGCACTCAATACAGTAGTCTATACTATCAACAGAATTCAACTAAGACCAGGTGCAGAAAAAACACCTTATGAACTTTAGTTTTGTAATGTACCTACAATAAAATACTTCAGAATATGTGGAAGAAAGTGCTACATCAAGAGAGATGATGGTGTTGGTAAATTTGATGCTAGAAGCGATGAAGGTATTTTTCTTGGTTACTCTACTAAGAGAAAAGCTTATAGATGTTCTAATTTAAGGTTGAAGAAAATCATTGAAAGTGCACATGTGAAGATTGATGAGAAGTTCATGATTCAAGAAAGATATTATGAATATGCACCTATGATTGAAGATGAACCTAGACCTATCAATAAAGAAACAATTATAGAAGAAATGTTTGACTGTATTGATGTATCATGCAATAACCCTGAACCAAGTCAAGAAGAATCACAGATCACAGATGAGAGTGTCACACCTAAAATTTCAAAATATACATCTAGATACCATTCAAAATAAGATATAATTTGAGATCAGAGTAGTAAAGTTTTGACAAGATCTAGAGAAAAAGGTTCAAACATTGATGATGAGGTATGTTTACTTTCACAAATTGAACCCTTAAGTGTTGAAGATGCGTACAATGATTCAGATTGGAAAAATGCAATGCAAGAATAATTAAATCAAATAATTAAGAATGTCACATAGGAATTGGTCCCTAGACCTTGTGACAAGAACGTGATTGGAACTAAGTGGATATTCAGAAACAAAATGAATGAAGATGGTACAGTGATAAGAAATAAAGCAATATTGGTATGTAAAGGATATGCACAAAGAGAAGGAATTGACTATTCTGATACATTTTCCCCTGTGAGCAGACTGGAAGCTATAAAGTTGTTTTTGGCCTATGCAACATTCAAGAAATATGTCAAGTCAGCTTTCCTGAATGGTGACTTGAAGGAAGAAGTCTACATAGAGAAGCCTAAAGGATTCAAACTTTTAGACAAGCCAAACACGGTAGGAAAACTAAAGAAAGCCCTTTATGGACTTAAACAGACCCCAAGAGCATGGTATGTGAGACTTGATGGATACTTAACAAAAATTGGATTCAAAAAGGGAACAACAAATTGCAACCTATTCATCAGAGAGACACCTGAAGGATTATTAGTTGTTTCTATCTTTTTTGATGAAATTATTTTTGGAGGTAATGACAAGCTTAGTGCAGAATTTTCCAAAGAGATGCAGAGTGAATTTGAAATTAGCATGATTGGACCTATAAAATACTTTTTGGGATTAAATGTAAAGAAGATAGACATAGGTATATTCATAAATTAGTATAAATATGTTAAGGATATATTGAAGACATTCAAAAATGGAAGACTGCAAGCCAGTAAGCACTCATATGATAACAAGAAGCAAGCTCTCTAAAAATGATGACTCCACAATAGTTGACAAAACACTTTACAAGTTCATGATAGGAAAACTCATATATCTCACTCAATCTAGACTAGATATATCTAATGCAGTTGGCATTGTTGGGAGATTTCTAGCTGAACCTAAACAAAATCACCTAATGGAAATAAAAAGAATATTCAGATATCTAAAGGGAACTATAGACTATGGTTTATGGTATCCTAATTAAGAAAATATAGAACTTCATGTATACATAGATGCAGATTGGGTAGGCTGGGTTGATGACAGAAAGAGTACCTCAGGAGGAGCAGTATTTCTTAGAGACAGGTTGGTTACTTGGACAAGCAAGAAGAAAAACTGTATTTCTCAGTCAACAGTAGAAGCTGAGTATGTAGCAGCCAAATTGAATTGTTCAACAATGGTATGGATCAAACAGATGATTAAATACTTTGGAATTTAGATTGATTATCCCATTGTCATTCATTGTGACAACACCAGCACCATAAATATGTTAAAGAACCCTATGATGCATGCAAAGACAAAACACATAGAAATAAAATATCATTTTCTAACAGAAAAAGTTGTAGAAAGAGAAGTGAAGCTGGATTATGTGAGCACCAAAGATCAGTTGGAAAACATATTCATGAAACCATTATCAAAAGATACTTTTGAGTATCTCAGGAAGAAGCTAGGAGTAATTCCCTTTCCCAAGTCTGATTAGAATTCACATAAAATGTATTAGTCCTTGGTGACTGATGAGTGGTTGGCTACTCTACCTCTTGATTAGTACCAGTGCTTATCTATATTTGGCATCCTTTGCCATTGATTTCAAAGGGGGAGTATATAGTAAGGGGGAGAATATACTCTAGGGGAGTATATAGTCATGAAAATAAAAACACAGTCAAAGGAGATGCATCAGTGAATAGGAACCTTTGATGAGGATATTGAGAAGATTGTAAAAAGAAAGAAGACACTGTTGGACTAATAGTGTTTCTAATCATATGTTGCCATCAATGTCAAAGGGGGAGATTGTTGGAGATTTTCCTTTGTGCAAAAAGTTGACTGTATGTTTGTCATTAATGACAACATATAGTATACAAAAATGAACTATATTCACTTTTTAGTATGGATATGTGGAAGCCTTGTGCGGTTGTTTTTATGTTTCACACATAGTTACTATACCATGTTCATACACGCAGATTCAGAAGTTCAGTAACAATTGAGTTATGTTACTCTATTTACCAGCCACAGTTTCAAAGGATTGTTTTCAGAAAGCCGACATTAATTTTATTAATTCTTCAGTTGCGCCTATCTATGGGATATGCATGTTCAGATTAATGTTTAGTTATGACTCAAAGTTAGCTAACTAAAGGCGCTAATCATGTTTCATCTGAAGCATGACATTTGAGTATTTTTGGTGGAGCCAATTGTGTGAAGTGATGCGTCTATTCATTTTGAGTTGCATGGTTCTAATTATGTTGCATGCTTAGTTTATCTAACAAGAGAAGCATTGAAGGGATTCCTATAGCAGACGAAGATCATATATTTTGGAGAAGATACATATAGCAGTTCATTTGTGATCACTAGTTTCTGAATGATAAGAAAAGAGACAGAAAAATAATAGAACATAATGCTGATTGTTTTGGGATAGTAAATCCATTTCATTCATCAGTTAAAGATCTATGTGAAGAAGCAGAGAGTGTATACAATTCATTGGAACTGATCAAGATAGTAGGTCTACTCAAACAGTTCACTATCAGATATAGTATATATCTATTTTACTAAAGGTTGTAGCCTTCATCATTTTAGCAATGTGCTTTTAGATAGTGAGCCCTCACCCCTAACAGGGTTATTTGTAAAAGACTCCTAATAGGGCCTGACCCTTAACCAGGTCACTGTACTTATTACATTGTAAAGCTAAAATCCTAACAGGGTTGTAAGATCTTCTAACAGGGATTATTATACTCAAGTACAATTCTTTGTGGGTGCTAATTCCCACTGGGGTTTTTACCTATTTTGGTTTCCCCATAACCAAAATTATGGTGTTCTATTTTGTGTTATCTTAATGTGCATATGCTCAATGATATTCTATACTTAATTAAAGGAAAGAATTAAATTAGCTGATAACTGATTCACCCCCTTCTCTCAGTTATCCCTTGGGACAATTCCAACATGCATGTCACACACAAGTATACCACTCCTACTATAACTCTCACTATAGATCAACTGAAGGAACACCATGAGAATACTCAAGCATAAGAAGCTATTGTAAGTACCTTATCTGATATAGAATATGTTGATATTCGTGGACTTGATACTGCCTATGATGTTTGGGAAAATTTGAAAGTAATATATGGAGGAGATATTCATGTGCAAAAATATAAGGAATATAGTCTTAGAGGAAAGTATGATGACATGAAGATGGTAGAAGGAGAGGACATTGCACAATATGGTCAAATAATAAAAGAATTTGTCAGTGCTATCACAAGTGTTGTTGGAACTATTGAGGAAGATGTTGTGGTAAGTGAAATGTTGAGAAATTTAATATCTAATTATGCCATTAGAGTTTCTGTTATAAATGAGTTTAGAACTTTTGACAATGTTACTTTAGATCGACTGATCGAAAAGCTTACTGCATTTGAGTTAAATAACTTTGATAACATTATTCCACAAACTGAGGCAGGTTACAAGGCATCAATGTCTAATGTACCAGAAAGGAAAGGTAAATAAATAATTCATGATTCTGATTGCATGTAAAGTTACACCAGGAAACTTGAAGCTATCTTGGAAGATGAAAGGAAACAAGGAGAGCTTGAAGTGCTACTACCAAAGAGAATGCCTAGAGAGATTGGTAAGTACAAAGGCAAGCTACCACTAAAATGTTTTTCACATAATAAGATTGTACATATTGCTACTAGATGTCCTAATGGTGATAAAAGGATAATTTTAGAAAGTTTAAGGGAAAACGGAAGAAACAATGCTATGTTGCAGTTGATGAAGGAGTTACCGATGAAGAATCAAAAGATAACGAGGAAGAGGAGTTTGTATTTGTTGCAGTCAAAGAAGATCCACCAGTTGGAAAAAAGGCACTGGTTTCTCACATGGGACACAATGATGAATGGGTTAAAGACAAAAAGTGCTCACATCACATGACTGGTGAGAAGAGAAAGTTCGTTAAGCTTGATGAGTTTGAAGGTGGTGTGGTAAGGTTTTGTAACAACACACCTTATTTGGTTAAATGAAAAAGAACTATTTCTTTGAATGGTAATAGTAATATAAATGATGTTTATTTTGTTGATGGTCTAACACATAATTTTTTGAGTGTGGGTCAACTAAATGATAAAGGTTATAGACTTGAATCCAAAGGAGGTATATGCAGAATAATTTGAAGCTCGGGTGAAGAGATTGCCATCAGTAGGTAGAATAGAGGTAATTTATTCCATCTGAATAATACTGTGAAATTTTTTTTGGTTGCAAAGGTTGAAGATAGCTGGCTATGACATAGAAGGGTTTGTCATGTAAATTTTTATAATTTAATAAAATTGAATAAGAAAAATGCAGTTAGGGATTTCCACAATTAGTCAAGCCAAACAACATGATGTGTAAAGAATGTTAGGTGGGTAAGTTAACTAGTTCTAGTTTCAAAAGAAAGTCTTTTTCATCTTAGATAATACTTGGTTTGGTGCATACTGATCTTTGTAGTCCTATGAGATAGAGAAGTTATCTAGGTGATAGATAATTCATATTGATTACTGATGACTATTCTATAATGATGTGGGTAGCTTGATTGAAGGACAAGTTTGATGAATTCTATAAATTCAAAACATTCAAGGAACTAGTTGAGAAGCAATCACATAAGAATTTGAAGATTTTAAGGTCTGATAAAGGAGGAGAGTTTACTTTTGTAGTATTTGTTAAGTATTGTGAAGATATTGAATCAAGAAAAAAATGTTTGCACCGAGGACCTCACAACAAAATGGTGTTGTAGAGAGGAAGAACAAAACTATAGTGGATGTTGCAAGGAAAACTTTGATTCAAGGTGATGTACCAAAAATGTATTAGAGAGCATAAATTAGTATTGTTGTCTACACACTGAACCAGGTACAAGTAAAGAAAGGAACCAATAAGACACCTTATGGACTATGGTATGGTCACTCACCTGGTGTTAAATATTTCAAAGTCTTTGGCAGTAGATGTCACATTAAGAGGGATGATTTCACAGGCAAGTTTGATCCAAAAATTGATGAAGGTGTTTTCTTGGGTTATTCTACTAAAAGAAAATCATATAAGTCTTTCAATAAGAGAACTAACAAAATGATTGAGAGTGAAAATGTAAATTTTGAAGAATACCCTACGAAATATGGTGATTAAAGAAAGAAAGTGACAAAGGATGATTGGGATATTGTGTATATTGAACCAGAAGTACATAAAAACACAGAAAAAAACAATGTAGAAGAAGTGATTCAACCTGTAAAAGAAGAAGCTACTAGACTTGAACCTGTGATCCCTAGGTATGTGAAGATGAATCACTCTACTGAAAAGATTATAGGTGATAACAATGCAATTGTTCTAACTAGAAGTAAGCTCAGAGTAAGTACTTGTTTGACTTCCAAGTATGAGCCTAAGATAGTGAAGGAACCAATCAAGGATGAAGATTGGGTGAGAGCTATGGAGGAATAAATTGATCAAATTGACAAACAATGATACATGGATACTTGTTACAAGACTTGCACATAAGAATGTGATTGGTACTACATGGGGCTTTAGGAAAAAAATGAATGAAGATGGAGATGTGACCAGAAATAAGACAAGACATGCATGAAAGGGCTATGCACAAGAAGAAGGAATAAATTATGGATGTCAAGTTGACTTTCTTGAATGAAATTATTAAAGAAGAGGTCTACACAAAAAAAACCGACAAGTTTTCATTGACAAGGGACAAGAACATGGTATGAAAGCTACAAAAGAAACTATATGGACTAAAACAAGCCCTAAGGGCATGGTATGAAATGTAACATTCTTATCTTATTGAGTTTGGTTTTAATAGAACAAGTGATGATAGTAATGTGTATCTAAAAGTTGAAGGAGATAATTTTTTGATATCTAAAGTAATTTTTGATGATATAATCTTTGGAGGAAATGATGAGATGAGTTTGGAATTTTTTTAAGAGATGAAGAAGGAGTTTGAAATTGTAAATATTGGGGAGATCGAATTCTTTATTGGATTGTAGGTTTCATAACTAAAGAGTAGTATATATTAGTCAATCCAAATATTTTAAAGAAGTACTCAGGACTTTTGGTATGGATAACTCCAAAATGGTTGGATCCCCCATGGTAACAAGATGTGAATTTATAAGGATGATGAACCTAATGCAATAGATGCTACTTTGTATAGGTTTATGATCGGTAAGTTGCAATGTATTGTTCATAGAAGAACAAATATTTCTCAAGTAGTTGGAATATTGGACAAATTTCAAGAAAATTCAAAGGAATCTCATATGGTTGTAGTCAAGAGGATATTAAATTATTTGAAAGGGACAATTGACTATGGTCTGTGCTATGCTCATGATGGTGATTTCTCTTTTAGTGTTTTTACGGATGTAGATGGGGTAGGAAATATTGATGATGGAAAGAACACAAGTGGTGGTGCATTATTTCTTGGTGAAAGGCTTGTATCTTGGAAAATAAAGAAGCAAAATTGTATCTCACAATCTACTACAGAAGTAGAGTATGTAGCAGCAGCTAAAAATTGTACACAAGTTGCATGGATGAAGCAGATTTTTGAAGCTATCAAAAGAAAAGGTGATTGGAAAAGTAACTATTTTATGTGACAATACAAGTGTAATAAATATTTCCAAGAATCCATTAATGCATTCCAAGACTAAGCAAACTACAATTAAGTATCACTTTCTGTGAGAGAAAGTGCAAGAGAAGGAAGTAAAATTGAAATATGTACCAACAAAGAAGAAAATAGAAGATATGTTCACAAAGAGACTACCTAAGGATAATTTTGAGTACCCCAGAAATAATATAGGGGTTATGCCCCTACCTAAATAGAACTAAGATGATGTTGGTGCATCAATCTAGTGTATTTATTATCATATCTTTCACGGTGGATTGATGTTCAGGGGACTACTCCAAAGGGGGAGTAGTAAGAAATAGATGAAGATAGGTGCAACAAATGAATAATAGGGAATATGACACCTTTGGAATTGTTGTTAAAGTGGGAGATGAATCATTAAAGGGAGAGAGAAACTATGGTAGATAAAGGAATAAAGAACCAGAGATTAGGAACTTAGAACTACAAAGATGTATTGTGGAAGTTGAGAAACCAACTTCATAGAGAACCTAGTAATCTTCTACAAGAAAATAACCTATTGCGAAAGAGGGAAAGAAATTGAAAAAGAACAACACACAAAAATATGGCTCTGAATACTAGAGGAAAAAATATATTATGAAAAAAGAAGTTATTAATTACAAGAGAGATCAATCCTTATAAAAGGAGATCGAAACCCTAAAAGGAGAAACCCTAAGTTGCATAAATAATTGTATCATCTTAAAATGGAAGAAATTACATGTTAAGAGAATTTATCCCTCCTTAGGGGATGTATTTGACCTCCATTACATCATCCCCCTTGATCTGCTCCTCCTTATACCACTTTCGGGACTGATTTCTACATTCTGGGTTGCAGGACTCTGTTTCTGGGATACAAGGACAGGGTCAACCTTGGCCCTGCCCTAGGACAGGGTCAACCTTGGCCCTATCCTAGGACAGGGCCAACCTCAACCCTCTCCCAGGGTCCCAAACCCAGAATCCCATAGTTTCCCAGATGTCGGTCATTGCAAAAAGTCCTCTCCCGCTTCCGGGTCGGCTGTTTCGGGCTCTAAAGCGGGGATTCCTAAATTATATTTAATACAGGTCCTCTTCTAGGGGAATGGGTCTAATTTGAATTTAATTCTCCTATGTCAGCCTCCTTAGAAGATTGTGCCCTAATTTCATATAAAAGGAAGCCTTCTCCTCTCATTTTCTCTAACTATCAACTAGGTGATAAGAGGTGATCAAGAAAAAAGTTCAAGCATCTATTGCTCTACATGTTTTCAAGCTCTCAAGGTGTTCAAGTCTTCCTCTCAAGCATTCAAGTTCTCCATTGAAGATCAAGGATTCAAGCTTCAATCCTTTGAAGGGATTTGGTTCAAGCATTCAAGATTCATCATTCAAACCCTAGATCTAGCCATCATGATGGTGTGATCTTCCTTCAAGATCCTTTGTGCATCCTCAAAAATATTTCAAGGTGGATTCCAAGCATAAAATCATGGAGGTTTATGGTTTCTAAAGTCCATGCTTTCATATTTACATACTTGGTACATTTGAATTACAATTGCATATCTATTCAATATCATAGCTTCATTGATAGATTCAATTCTACTACTTGCTAGCATTCTTATTTCAAATATTGATTTCAAGGTTAATTCCTAAATCAGGGTTTGACTAAGGAAAACCCCTCCCCCACAACAAACAAACATTTTTCTTGTAGGTAC
>MU226354.1:3106492-3123498 GCA_018584345.1 Thuja plicata
AAGATCCTTTGTGCATCCTCAAAACTCTTTCAAGGTGGATTCCAAGCATACAATCATGGAGGTTTATGGTTTCTAAAGTCCATGCTTTCATATTTACATACTTGCTACATTTGAATTACAATTGCATGTCTATTCAATATCATAGCTTCATTGTTAGATTCAATTCTACTACATGCTAGCATTCTTATTTCAAATATTGATTTCAAGGTTAATTCCTAAATTGGGGTTTGACTAAGGAAAACCCCTCCCCAACAACAATTTTTTTATTTATTGTAGGTACAGGTTCGGGACTGTAGATCTAAGGCCAGATCTGGATACCCTTTTCAGATTTCTTTTAGATTGTGCGAATAGGGACACTTTCGGAGTTGAGTAGATCGAGTTGGAAAAAGTGGTATAGGGTCAACCTTTTTCATAAGATGACATTGGAACAGAAAAATATTTCTGGGTTTTGTCCGTCTTTGTGTTCTGGTTCAGTATCAACTATCAGCATCTCCAGAAATAGTCTACAGATATCAGAAAACAACAATCTTTGATCTGCCATTTTGGAAGGTTGGTACTTTCTCCTATTCTTGTCAATTACTGTCATTAATCATGTTAATCAATCAATTTACAGAATTTAAGATCCCCTTTCTTGGTCTCTTTCCAAATAGTGGATTCATTTGTGTATTAAACCTTTGGGTTTGATCAAAATTGGATGTCCTATTTGTGTATTTGAGGGTGAAAGAAAGGAGCATCTTATCTTCCCTTAATCAAAATCACAATTGCAATATACAATCAATCAAATTCAAGTAAGTGTAAAGTAGGGTTAAGGAAATCAACACAAGTAACAATTAACAATTCAAATCTCCTCCTTTATCAAACTTTTTCATCTTTACATCTCCTAAAACCCATTTTTCTCCTTTACATTTTGGTGACATCTATTTTTTATGTTACAATAATAATTAATAATAAATTACTTATCATTATGCCTAAGTTTAGCTTAAGCACTAAAGAAATAATATGTGGCTTAATTATTAAATCAACATCATTTAATTAATAAGAAAAATACCTTATTACTCTAAAACCCTCCTTAAGATGAACTTAGGAAGAAGCTAAAACCTAGAGAAAAGTCTACTTAAAGAAGGAAATGGGTCCCAGCAACAAGGCCTGATCAGGTACCCAAGTACAAGAATCTCTGTAAAGAGGAGAATATCCAGTGGGAAAAACCCCTCTCTGAAAAGAGATAAAAGCATGTGGAAAATAAAACATGGAGAAAGGAAGAACACGAAGTCTCCTACAAAAATATAATAACAGAAAGGAATAAGAAGCACATTCTTATAGCACAAGTTGTAGACACTTGTCGAATGATGACTACTATGATGCTGAATGAAGAACCTCCTCTAAAAGATGATGATCGTGATCAACTGTATGAGTGCCCCAAATGAATCTACTTAGACAATGAGAAGATGGAAAACAAAGGCAAAACATCTTTCAACCAAAAATACATAAGACAATAATTTGCATGAGTTCCCTCCATGAAAATACTCAAAAGAAGAAAAGATAGAAAAATAAGGCAAACATCTCAAAGTCAAAGATGAAAATCGCACATAAATCTATACTAGTGACCCCAATGACACTACTCAACTATGCAAGACAAAAATTACTAGCTGAAAATACAAGTACCAATACCCTGAATAATGATCAACATGTGGAACCAAAGGAAGCATTAGCATAAATAGTAGAACCCCCCTATAATGTTGACAAAGGAGAGACATAACATTTCCACTAAAACTATGTCTCACCAAGGTGAAGAAGAATGAGGCAAGTCCCATGCAGAAAGAGCATGACATTTATTTTCCTGTGAGGAAGAACTTGGAGGAGTTAAAACATGAACTTGATTCATAGCCTCCTCTAAAAAATCTTTCTTGCCACAGAAACTGCAAGGATCACCTGATATTTGATTTTCCTTAGAGGAAGACTCACCATATTGAAGATATAGAAAAGGAGATGGAGAGGAGTTCACCATACTGAACATCTACAAGAGAAACTCCCACCACAAGATACATAAACCCTCATGCAACTGGATAGTCAGGAAATATCAAAATAAATAATTCTAAGAATAATATATACCTGATCAAACCCCTACAATAGGGGACCAAATATATATGTAGAGGATTTTAAGAGCTTTCAAATTATGTATGGAAGTAAGAAAATGAAGTCTATTTACACAAGTTATGGCCCCAAAACTGTGAAACGTAACTCTAACTTTAATTGCCTGCTATGTAAAAATGACAAAGAATCTCAAAAAATTGAAACACCAGATATATGCACCTCAGAATCAGATTTTTTATGGTATCTCCTTTTCCCAAAAATTCTTATGTTTACTCAAGTTACGAGAAAAAACCACAAGTACCCCTAGAAGGAAAACACATATGGAGACTGGTGGCTTTGTGGTGGTGTCTGTGTGGCTAACAAGTGAAGCTTTGGCTAAGTGATGGAAGGGAGGAGGTGTTGGCACAATCGAGATAGAGGTGGCCGAAGGGCGGTGGCTAGGTGGAGCACCAACAATGGTGACACCCCGATGACCACATGGTCTATAGATCGCTGCAGGAACAGTTACACCACCCAAGCGGTTTGCTGAACATCTACAGTCAGCGGTGGTCATCGTGGTTGGCATAGAATGCTAGCATAACCGTGATGGTATTTTTTTAATCACCCACATTTTGAAAATATCTTTTTTAATTTTAATTTTATTTTTTTGAGGTCATACAACCCTAAAACCAAAATAAATTGCCTTAGAGGCTTTCAAAGGCCAAAATCGACAAACTCTATATGAAAATATAGGTTTTAAGGCCTTTTGAGTGCGATGTTGAGGTCCTTTTGGGCCCAAAGTTCTCCCAAAAATAGGTTCACTCAAGAACACTAAAAAACACTTTAAAATGAATTCAAAAACCCTCACATAGAAGATGTCACGAGTCCAAAATCAATAAACAAGAGGTTGATCCTGGCTATCTCAAGCGTTATAGACTCAATGGTGAGGTCAAATAAAAGTGAAATTATTTCTAAACCTTGCTTCAAATTTCTTCAAATGCAAGAACCCTCAAATGACGAACATGAATCTACAGATCTGAAGCTCTAATACCATGTAGAAGTTGAGAAACCAATTTGATAGAGAACCTAGTGATCTTCTGCAAGAAAATAACCTATCACAAAAGAGGGAAAAACTTGAAAAAGTATAGTACATAAGAAGATGGATTTGAATGGCAGAGGAAAAACTATATTGTGCAAAACATTTATTAGTTACAAGAGAGATCAATCCTTATAAAAGGAGATTGAAACCCTAGAAGGAGAAACCCTAAGTTGTATAAATAATAATTAATAATAAATTAATGATTATTATGCCTAGGTTTGGCTTAAGCACTCAAGAGATAATAAGTGGCTTAATTATTAAATCAACATGATTTAATTAATAAGAAAAAGACCTTATTACACTAACATGTATCAGCTAAGAGGGATCATTTTTGGTATCTAAATATTTGCTTGGTATTTTTGGTGTTTCCATGAATGCCAAAGGGGGATATTGTTAGCATAAATGATACATAAATAAGTTGAGTATGTTGTGGTATGTGTGTGATTTAGATCTGATGATAGTTTGATCAGTTATGATGTTGTCATTCATGTCAACATAGTGTTTGTTGGTTGACCATGTGCCTATTATACTGATGTATGTTCAAGATCAGGTTGGATCCAGAGCTATTTTAAGAGTTGGCATGTACGATTGTAATGTATGACTAAGTGATGTCTCTAGATGTTTTATCTATGACCTCACAGGTTTATCATATGTATGGTGTGACTTATGATTGATTGAAAGTTGACATGTCAACAGTAAGAAGAGGATGTAGCCAAGGAGGAATGATTTGATTATTGTGTCAAATAGGTTTAGATCTAGGCGTTGTGGTTCAGGTTATATTATCTTGACTATGTTATGGGGTTTCTATTGTGACTACATCACGATTGGTGATTGGAAGACAAATTTTAAATGGACAGTAGATCATTTAGTGAAAAGTAAAAGAAGTTCTTAGAACAATTAGTCAGATACTCAACTGGTGTTGATGTATCGTATTGTGGTAAGTGATTATATGTTTCAGGGATCGTAGTAACATTGTAGATCAATGTGGATTGATAAGTTCAAATTTTTATGATCGTTATGATCAAATTTCTTGAAGTTGTGCAAGAACATTGGAAAGTGTGTTGTAGTTTCACTTTTCTTTGTCAAATCAATGTGTGGTTTGTATTGGTGATCATATAGATCTTGTTTTTGATTGCTGGTAAAAATAAGTTTTATGGGGACCCGAAAATCCTTACAACAAATACAAAAAAGATTAAAGAAATTAGACCACTAAACAAAAATAGGGGTGAGACCCAGCCCGCAACACCCAGGACCAAAATAGAAAACTAGAGGAAAAAGCTAGAAACCAGCTAGGCCACGCGGTAACCAAAAGCCAAAAAATGATTCAGCAAAAAAGCAGGGGAACAAGAAAGAACTAGGAAAACTCGAGGAGAGTGCCTTCCGCTTCCTTCTTAGTTTCAGAGACCTTCTTGATGGCAGCATTGAAGTTTGATAGCTCCAAAATCCTCTTGGATTTTCTTCTTCTTGGCAAAACGTGTGCACATGCCCAGGCCTGCATCTTCCATGCCATTTTTTTCTTCTTCAATCTTCACAATAGGGGAGCCAGTATCCAACTCCAATTTTATGGAGTTAAAAAAATCCATAGAAGAACCCATGAAGATATTGCTATCCTTCATGTGTTTCTTCAGAGTGTTCTCCAGGATGTCAAATCTGTCATGTAGAGTCTTCAAATTATTATCATCCTCCTTGTTCTTTTTTCCATCAACCCCGGCCGACCCATAATCGTGATTACCTTGAATAAAATCAACATGACCAGCCAGAGCATGGAAGTTGAGATGGAAGCTTTTGATTTCCTTAAATACCCATTTCATTAGATGAAACAAGTACATAGTCATTGCCTTCGCAGTTTGAAGAACTCGAAATGGGGGCTCAATTTTGTCATCCATGTCATTTGGAAGCAGTTGAACATTCCGCTCCTGCATATATCCACCATTGTAGAAAAAGGAATATTCCTTGAAGTAGCAGGGATGTTACCCTTCTTAGCAGTGTCTTGACCTAGGGTATCCTCCTCCTTCCTCTCCAACTGCACTTCCATAACCACCTTGAGCTTCAGAGAAATGGGTATATCATGCTCTTCAGAACTTGCATAGTTGACCAAAATTGGAACTTTATGGGCACCCACATCCCCCTCGATGTCTTCAAGTTCAGTTCCTTTCTCCTTGGCGACATGGGAAAATAGAGTCTTGTCCTCATCATCGCCAAAAACACTCACGAAGACCAATAGAGACTCCTTACACTCATCTTCAGACTGGGAATGGGGGATATAATTGGTTTCTTCATAACCGTCAACACTCTCACCATCAAAGTCCATGTTCATACCTTTATTACTTTCAAATTTTAATTTTTTAATTGTTGGCTCTGCCAAATCCTCCCCCACCCTAATCCTTTTAACTGAATCTTTTTCTAAGCTAGAGTCTCTCGGCGAGAGAATTAGGGGACTGGTTACTGCAATTTTCTTAACATGCTCTACAATAAGGAGAATCATGCCCTCATAGAGAATGGGCTTACTTTCCTTTTCCTTGTGGTCGATAATACTATAACGGAGAGAATGCAAAAGATAGAAAGGAAATGAAACCCTCACCTTATGTCAGAAATGACATAACAACATGAAATGGTTAGAGTGAGCCCTTTTATACCTTCCATCTAGTGAGATGTACTCCATAACCGCCATAAGCACCTTCGTCCAAAATTCTTTGATGGAATCGACATCATAACACCCCCCCAGTCTTTCACCAGACTCTTAGCTTCTATTTTTCCTTTGGGAAGTGCTGAATGGCCTTCTGGGATATCTTTTTGTCCCTGTAGAACTTCAAACCCTTAGTGTTTAAACCTGTAACCTCAGCAATTAGGTCTTTGGTTATCTTGACAGCCATTCCTCCAATCACCACAAAACCATCCTTCCAGCATTCAACAAAAGCTTTCGTGACAACATCTTTAGAGCCATGAAGGAGATCCATTTAGTTAGTGAGGCCACCCTTGTTGAGCTTGTCCCAAACATCTATTTGGTTCTTCCATTTCTTACAATTATTCAGCTCTTTATGGTTTAGTCCACCCCCCATGATACCTTTCAAGAGAAGGTTGTCAATAGCAATGGCGGAAACAAGACAGAGATAGAGCAGAAAATCCAAAATCAAAATGTTTGAAGTGCAAGTATACTCGTGTCTGCACTTCACATTCTTGAAAAGACAAGCCTTTCTGCAACCCTATTAATTGCATTTAATGACATGCGTAAATTCATGAGATATTTTTGAGATTTTTCAAATCTTCTTTCTTGGTATGAGTCAGACCATATGCCAACTTGGCCTTCACCTCAATGGTCAAATCACTAACTCCATGCTAGGTCATGATGCCCTCGACCTTAGCTGTGATGTTTTCCAGCACATCCACATTACAATTTGCTTCCCTAAAGTTATGTGATATAATGGCATTGGTGAAAGATTTAATTATTATATAAGCCTCGTCAATAATAGCCTTGATAGACCATGATGGATTAGTAATCCCTTAAATGCAATTTAATATATTCATCGAATCTCCTTTGATCCACACATTCGAGGGCATTCCATCATTACTTAATTTTAAAGTTTGAAGGAGAGTCATTGCCTTCGCCACATGAATGGTCTGGACCCCAATGGGGAATTCCACAGCCGCAAGACAGTTGGCCTTGTCATCATGAATTAAACCTCCACATCCAGCATGGCCTAGATTCCCGTCCACCACTCTGTCAAAATTGGCTTTAATCCAGCCAGGAGGAGGGGAAAGCCAAATGGCATTCTCCTGCATAGAGGTAGATTTGGCTATGGTTCCTGTAGAAACTCCAACATTGAAATCCATCATGAATCCATTAAACACATTACAATTCTCTTTGATGCTTCTCTTAATCTTTATAGCTATCACTACCAGAGGCAAGGCAGTATCACAAAAGACTCGGTCATTACATTCACACAATAGTTTCTAAATGACATGAGGGGCAATAATGTTCCACAACAACATATCTACAGGAATAACTACATTTATCCACTGCTTGAAATTTTTTTCCATATTGTTCGGGAAAACCCAACAAATATTCCAGCATTGCAAGGTAAGGCACCAAACTTCTCTAGAATAAAGACAGTCAATGGTCAAATGGAAAATCAATTTCTCAATATTCTTGCAGAGAAAACATCTGTTAGGAAAAATCATGCCTCTCTTTTGGAGATTGTCAATGGCAAGAATCTTATTATGCAAAACCATCCAATAAAATATGTTAATTTTAGGAGTTAGCCATTTATCCCATACTTGAGCCCAGAAGGGAAGAGGATCTAAAGGCTTTAACAAGATCTCAAAAGCTGAAGTAATAGAATAGAGACCTGAAGGGAGCTTTCTGCAAATCAAAATATCATCCTTAGTAGAATCCACTTTCCAGACATTCAAATCCAGCACCAATGGTTTAAGCAAAAAATCTACTTCAAAAAGATCAACTCATGTCTGGTTCTCCCAGTAATCTTTGGTCCACGGGCCAAATCTCTATTTACATATTTTAATAAAAGGTTGAATAGCAAGAATGGAATTCAGAGGAAAATATTTCACCCAGCAATCATCCTAGAACATAATTCTCCTGTCAATACCCAAAAGCCACTTAGCACCCTTAAAAGTTGTCTCCTTAGCTTGCTGGATACAGTTCCAAATAAAAGAACCTTGCACCTTCACATTAGACACCATGAATTCTGATATATGAAGGAACAAAAAGAGATACTTGTTGTGAATAATATCATTCCATTCTTTTTTCACACCATAGATACGCCATATCTTCTTAGCTAGAAGAGCCTGGTTAATAACCCTTAGAGGCCGAATCCCCAACCCTCCCCACAATCCCCAACCCTCCCCACTTCTTCAGACTATAAACCTTGTCCCAAGCCACAAGAGCCAGTCTCTTTTTGTCTTCCACTCAAGACCAAAGAAAATTTCTCTGAATCAATTCAATCACATCTCCAATTTTTCTAGGGATTTTAAATAGACTCATTGCATAGATGGGGAGACTATGCAAAGAAGCTTTCAGAAGTTGAAATTTTCCTGCTTGACTTAGAGGAGATCCCTTCCAACCTACCAACTTCCTATTAAATCTATCCATAATACCTGCCCAAAATGATTTGGGATGTTTCAAGCCCAATGGGAGACCAAGGTAAGTTGCAGGCAAGGCCCCAATTTCACACCCAATGATTCTAGCAATTCTGTTTTGTCTTTCCTCTGACGTATTTATAAAATACAGAGAGCTCTTATTCCAACTAACAATTTGGCATGTAGCTAGAGAATAAATAAAAAGAGCCTGTTTGATCCTTCTGGCCTCCTAGATAGTAGAAGACAACATAATAACTATATCATCTACAAATTTCTCGTGGGATCCTAGAGGCAGAGGAAGGAATGAGGCCCTTTAAAGAGCCATCTGAAGCCAATTTCTAAAAATATTGACCAAGACCCTCTGCCAAAATAGCGAAGAGAATGGGGGAGAAAGGATCACCTTGACGGAGCCCCCTAGAAGGCTTTAAGAAATGGGAAGAGGAGCCATTCACAATAACTGTAGCCATCAAAGTGCTAATAAGCTGGGATACAAGATGCAACAATTTATCATAGAATCCAAAGGATTGGAGAATCTTAATCAGAAAGTTCTAGTCCACCCAGTCATAAGCCTTTAAGAGATCAAGCTTCAGCAAGAAACCATGGTTAGAAGAGGAATGTGTAGAATGAATAACCTTATGAACCCTCATAATGGAATCCCGAATTTGCCTGCTTGCAACAAAACCACTTTGCTAGGGAGAAATGATATGGGGAAGGATAGCCAGCAGTCTAAGAGTAAGAACCTTAGAGAATATTTTATACACTGAGTTACATAAAGTAACCGGCCTAAAGGAATCAATTGAATCAGCACCGGGAGATTTAGGGATTAAGGCTATGAAGTAGCATTAATTTCTTTAAGAATGGTTCTTGATCATATAGATCTTTTGATTGGTGGATTTGGTTTAGGTAATACCTTTTGGCAGATTTGAGATGAAATTTAAATGTAATTAAGGTTGTTTTTCCACCTTAAGTTGTAAAAATTTTTATATATAATTTTGATGTATTATGAGAAGTGTGTGTGGAAGAGAAAGATCATGAATGTAGTTGTGCGATTGTGGGTTTTGGATAGTTTGTATGTGAAGAAGAGATTGATCTTGAACTAGATCTGTTCTAGCAAAGGAGGAGTGTTATTTTCCCAGATCACTTTCACTTGTTGATTCCTGATAGTTCAATCAAGATAAATCCCTTAACCTAGGAGACGCTAACATGTCTGATTTGTAAATCCTTTAACTATGTGACTCTTTAATTAGGGTTTGAAATCCCTTAATAGGGTTACTCCTAATAGGGTAAAGCTCCTAATAAGGCTATAGGTAAATCCCTTAACTAGTTGGATCCTAATAGGTTCTTTCTCTTAATCGTGCATTTGTAAGCTCCTAATAGGGATAAGCTCTTAATCGAGCGTACATCAAAAGAGTGCAGATTTATTTGTGGGTGGCATCCCCATGCGTGGTTTTTCCCAGTTGGGTTTCTACAAGAAAAATATTGGTTTTATTGTTTTGCATGGTTGTGGATGTTTATCTTTAATGGTTTATTTTTTCATATAATGGATGTTAATTGATGCAAGTTGTTGAATGATTTATGGAAAGTTTGATTTTTTAGATTACTGATTCACCCCACTCCCCTCTCAGTAATATTAAATCTAATAATACTAAAAATATTTGTATGTATTTCTCAGTGCTTGTAGATATTAATCTTGTTCCCCTCTTGAGAACCCTTGTACTATGTTGGTGCCTAGAAACAAAGGGTTATCTTTTGTGTACCTTCTTCTATTTGTTGTCCTATTCTTCTATCTATTGTCTATTAATTCTTGACACTTGGGAACAAAATAAAGAGTTGGGGGCATTTAGGCTTCCCTTCCCTATTGAACCTTTTTTTTCTTTATCTTCATGTTCTCTTCTTCATATTTGAACCATGTCAGCCCTAATGAAATACCCCTGAGAGGATTTATATCATATATCTTTGTCCCTATTCTGGGTTCTGACACCAACTCATTAGATCCCCTTATCTTTTTCTTGATGTTGTGGATATTACATGTTACTTATTCTGGGATGAAATTCTAAGTAAACATATTGAATGTTGATAAATGCCAAAATTTCTTTATCTCTTCTTATAATGTCTTTTTCTCCCCTTTGAGTAGCATGGCCCATTATAAGGTGTGGTTTTTATATCTTGATTATATAATTATCTTATTATCATTTTGGCTCTACATCACAATTTTTCTCAGAAAATTCAAAGTTTTTTATCTACTTGTCTACTTTTTTGGGGGTCAATTAACTATCTCATTTTCCTTTTTGGGGGCCAATCCACTATCTTATCGAAAATTTCCCTATTGTACAACTATATATCATTCTACACTCATACTTGCATGATCAAAGTTGCCATATCACATGATTATTTAGTATTTTATACTAATATTGGAACATATCTTAAGTCACCCTATCCTGTGACTATCTAGATTTTTCTACTTGCATTGGTGCATGTTTAAAGCTATCATATCATCTGACTATCTATCTTTTTACTATTTACATTGGTGCTCTATCAAAATTTCCCTATTGTATGGTTATCAACATACCATCGATAGTATTTTATTTACAAGTTATCTTCATCATCTCGCATGCTCATTTGCAGCTTGTGTCTTACACATAGCTCAATAGCAATTTAGGGATTTCTCCCTAAGGACAGTTCCCTATCTAGATGAAAGAACCACATGTAAGTTAAGTAAGTATCGTTTACTTTTAGTTTTCTTTCTCTATCATGATATGCTCACTAAAGTGAGGGAAAATATAATATCATAAATTTTCACCCTTGTATAATTTACCATTGCCTAATGTTCATACATTAATATGCAATTCCACATTATTCTCTACAAACCTGCACTTTGCCTTGTCACCATCTATTGAGATTCTTGGCCATGCAGCTTGGTCGACCTAAGACTCGTACATCTTGTGGAGATGTTTGCATAATGCTCACTTGTCTCACAAATTTTCAAACATGCAATGCTCTCCCCTAGCTACATTTTCACTCTTACACACTTGTGAGATCTATAGTTTATATTTTAAATGATTTTTCTTATTATACTAGGGTAGCTTCCATAGTGCATTATCATTGTCACTATTGTCAACTTACCTTCACTCCATTGAACTTTGACTTTGTGGTATTTGAAGGGAGTCTCTTGTTGTCCCATGTTACATTCTATTAAGCATATCATGCTTTTTTCATCTTCTTATCATTCATTATTTTCTATCATTGTCTATTTTGGTTATCTATCATAGATTATCCATCTGGCTATGTATGGAGTTGGAAACACGAAAATGGGGGTTTGACTATGGAAAGCTCACATATAGCCCACGACTATTTTGATTGTTTCTATGTGTGTAGGTTCACTGGAGGAAAGAGTGAAGTGGTTCATTGCTTCCATCACCCTTTTTCATTTGTGATCTTCTCTTGTCTTTCATCTATCTATATTATCCCCATTTTCATAGTCTATTTACCTTTTTTTTTGCACTGTATTATTTACTTAGTTTATCTCTTTCTATTCTAGTTAGCTTCTAGTTTTTATGTCATAATATCTGCACTCTACTCATACTAAAAAAATTCACACCACATTTACATCCTACACTTGTATTTCATCCTCAACCTATAGTGGTGTCCATGAAAATGAGCTTGCAGAGTTAGGAACTCAATCGTGGTAGTTAGTTTTCTTATTTTAATACTTACAATATTTTTATCTAGTAGCACATTGTAGTAATTGTAGTTCTTTTATTCCACATTATAATTATTCTGAGCATTAATAATATCTTTATCATTTAAGTTATCTTGATCCCCTAGCTCACCATACTTCTAGTTGAAGTAAGGTGACACAAGAGGTAATTCATCCCTTGGGACTTTAAATAGTCTTGATGTTGGTGAATTTTACCTTTTCGATAGATCATTTTGATATGTTAGATGAATCCCTCAGGGAATTAATCTCAAAATAATCATCTTCTACATCTCCTAAAACATCTCTTTGTTAATAATTAATCAACATGATATATACTTTTGGTTATAACAATGAACTTGAGAAACATAAGATTGTTGTGTACATCTTCATCCAAATATTTCTTAACTACAAAAAAAACCTATAATAATTGTTCAATCTAGCTGACACTTCATTGAATAATCAAATTTATATCTAATAATAAAGTGTACACAATGGAAGCTAATAAAATTTAAAAATCTCTTAAGAAATAAAATTTGGATCTAAATATTCTCTTGTTTCTATGATTTATTCTTCAACCAAATTGTATTTAGACAACACCCTATTTATATTGATGCAGAGGGTCCTTCAAATCCATTCAAGGTCCCAAATCCATCATGAGATCCAAACAACAATAGAGTTCCTTCACTTTCTTAGAGGCATACATATTCATCCATAACATGTTTAGTAACCAATCAATCTTTGTTTTTTCATCCAAAATCAGAGATCATCATTCAACAAAAACATAATTCATTAAAATTATCCTATTTCTCTGTACTTTATATCATAACTACATAAAATACTCGCATACAAGCATTCATAGTAATCTATTGAACCATGTCAACTAATTCCTGGCAGATTTGATAGTTTGTATTATGTTATTCATAACTTTTATACTAGAGATCATTTGTCTAATCTCTTCGGTCCGAATGTGGATAACTATAATTTTTAAAACATATCCACAATTTAGGTAAATCCAATGGTTTATTTAATAGTTATGCTTTCTGCACCAAGACCAATTTTACTGTCATAAGAACTCTGAAATTCATAAGCTCTGCCTGCTAGGGCATCAAATATCTTCCACAAAACAAAACAAAATGAATACAAACCAATTGCATATGAAATATTTATGAATCTAGTTTCAGAATAGACAACTTATTAATTTTTCCAAAGGTTAAATCATGAGATAATTAAAAACCCTTGCCTGCAACTCCATTGAAGAGGGTTTAAACACAATTTTCAACAAAATCATCACAACTTCCTCACATTTGCATGAAATCTACTAAAACAAAAATAAACTGAAAGTTATCTCACTTACCATTCCAATGAATCAAATTAGAGGTCTTAAATCTTGCATATGTGTCCGTACCAAATGCTGCAACGTGATTGTTTTCAGGAAATCTGAAAGTTGCAACCAATAAAACATCCATAAATTCCTCATTTCTCAATGAAACCACTACAAACCAAAACAAGAAGAAAGATAATTCATCATAATATATAACCATAATAATTATACATGGTTTCCAAGCTGTACAGTTTCGTACAAGGCCTTGAAACAGTAAAGTAATAGTGGAAACTATCAAAATGACAAGATTTTGAATACAAAAATTATTCAAAATTTTTATCCTCCTCATTCATTATTGGTTAGACCAAATAAAACCTTTTATATCCTCTTGGTCAATTTGGACCTTACCACTACCTCCAAGACCTTTCAACTTCCCATTTACAACTTTTAATGCAATTTTGCATTATTGCATTTTTGCAACTTTTTATCTTCTTGACAACTTTCGTGACATTTCCACATAATGACCTCAAAACTTGACAAAAAATTTATAAACATATTAAATGAACCTTAAATGCCCTTTTACAAACACTTATGCCCTTTCATGGCATGTTTACATCATTTTGACCCCACTAGGCCCTAAATGGACAGCTATGCAAATTTTACACAAATGGCTCAAGTAGCCTTACATTATGACTCCATTGGATAAAAATGAACTCAAATACATACATAGAATCTTTACAAGTCATAAATGACCCAATGATTGTGTTTGTACAATGGGTACTCCTGCACCATTAATTTCTCTATTAAATGAGGATGCCTTTTAATGTAATGATTGAGGTTCATTAGATATTATAGGTACCCTTATAGGAAAGTAGAAAGCCCCAACATTAGAATCTGAGAATCAAAAGGTATCTTTGGTGGATAGAAAATAGAGAATGATGCCAACCATACAATTGTAAATCAACACCATAGAAATTTATTTGTGTTGATAGGTAAACCATCATACAATAATTCTCTCTCTTTATTTGTAGTCGCTTCAGAGAAATTGGCTTTATTTGTGTTGAAACAATATGTACATTGGAATGATGATTTCAATTAAAAACAACTATTATCTTCAATTGCGAATGAATATTAGAAGGGGGAAAATGTATCATTGTAGTGGATCCATGAAATTTTGTTAGAAGGGCCTAATTATTTTGGCCAATCAAATTGCCATTAATTTTTTTTGACAATTATAAAAAAAAATTAAAATAGAAATATAAAAATGATAGATTCTAATGCGTTTAAATTATTTAAAAAAAAAATTAATTAACTCTAAAATATAGAATGATTATAATAGTACTAGCGAGACCAAGTAATAATAGGAAAAGAAAAAAAATTAATTAATGAATTACTTTAAACATAAGAATTACTATCTATCTATCTATAATGTTCACAAAAACAATAAAATTATAAACTATATGAAAAAAAACTAATTGTATTTACAATGTTTTAAGGAGTAGTGAGGTGTTAGAAGTTTTATTGGCAAATTTTCCCCTTCAATTAAAATGTGAATGGAGGCACTATTTAAAATATTAAATTTGTTATTAATATTAAACAAAATCATTAATCATAATGTTTTTTTTTTCAGTTCTTAATAATTATTTTTATGTAATTTACCAAAAATCCTCAAATATATTTTCTTTAATATTGTTATTATAATATTTTAAATCTTTAATTTTTTAATAATTTACGATATATTTTTAAATATAATTTAGTTAGTTTCTATGTATATGAAGTATAATTTTTTTATTAATTGTTTAGTTAATATAAATTATAAGATTTTCATTTTCAATTTTATATTTCATATATACATAAATATAATAATTATGTTTTATCAAAATATAATTGAATGTTTTTAGACTTAAAATTTATATACTTATATCATATTTTGATATACTAGGAAGAAAACATCTTTTAATTAATGAAATAAATTGAATAATTCTATAATAAATGAATAATTAGGAGATATTCTATACACAAAGTCAAATTTTAATATTACTTTAAAAATTCAATATGTAGTTTTTGAGTCAAACTTATTGGCTAATGTTTCGTGAGTGTTCGGATATGCCTCGTACGGTAATCACCCAATGGAGGTGAAAGGTCCTGATGGAGGTAAAAGGCTCCCGATGGAGGTAATCACCCAACAGAGGTAAAAGGTCACCCGACAGAGGTAATCACCCGACAGAGGTAAAAGGTCACCCGACGGAGGTAATCACCCGACGAAGGTAAAAGGTCACTCGACGGAGGCAAAGTGCCAAAGGGAGTCTCTGAGGTGAAGGGAGTGTCCGAGGCGAAGGGAGTGACCCGAGGCTGAAGGGACCGTCAACTGGGGGAGTGCCAAGGCTGCTAGTAACCATTTCATGAAGTGACAGTTGTTCTACCGAATTCTATAATGAATCATAGAGTGTATAAATGTTTGTGGGGTTCGTTAGGAATAAGTGGGCTAAGTTTGTGGTTAAATGTAATGGTTGTATTGTTGTACAGGCTGCGAGGGCTGAAGCTTGAGCCTGAAGGACAGTGTCATAGTGTTAGAGGTAGGGTTGATTGGAAAGACAATCTGAGCCTGAGTCTATTATTTGTATGTAACGTATTGGTTTCTGTAATACAAAGGGTGACACTCTGGTTCTTGGCTCGTGGGTTTTTTCCCAAAAGGGTTTCCCACGTAAATCTCTGTCTCATGTGTTTTATGTTGTGCATGCCTTTATTTCCTCTGTTCTTATTTTTCCTATGCATCTCAATAGATTTTATCTTTATATAATTTCCCCTATAAATTGACATTTGGAAGGCGTTTCCATGAGTAGCTTTCCTAACAGTGAGTAGCAATTTAGAAGAACTCATCCCTCAAGAAAATAAATTATAAAATAATAATTATTGAGATAATTGTAATTTAACAAATGCAAAAAGATACCTTCTATTTATTAAATAAAATTATTTATTTGTAAGTTATCATTGTTTATGTTTTATTAAATTGATGTAGCTAATTTAGACAATTAATAATGCTAACAAAACACAAAGAAACACAAAAATGAATTAATTAGTTTTTAATACTTTTAGCATTTGCCATTTTTACTAATTTCTAAACTTCTCAAACAAATCATGAAAATTTATAAATATCTAAAAAATCACGACTCTGTACAAATTGACAATTGAACTACATTTGGAACAATCAAAACAACTTCTCACATACCCTTCCTAATAAGTAATCCAAATCCCTATGTATAGAGAAGGATTCCTTCTACTTATTAGTCCAGCCTATTTATAGGCTGAGACTTATGTTTTCAAGTGATTTAATGCTATTAGTTTTCCTTAAAAATTGTGCCTTTGCAAAATATTAAACATGATTTCCAATGTTTGAAGTGCCTTGTTTTTTATTTTGAATTTCTTGAAAAATATTTCTTTTTTCTTATTGGTTGACCCTATTTTTGCTAGGGGTTTAATTAATTTTTCATTCTGAAAATTACAAAAAAATTGTCTAATCAATTAAAAGTAGGAAAGAAAAATATTTATTTGTGGGGGCAATATTTGTTTATTGTTATTATTATTTGTGGGGGCAATATTTGTTTATTGTTATTATTATTTGTGGGGGCAATATTTGTTTATTGTTATTATTATTTGTGGGGGCAATATTTGTTTATTGTTATTATTATTATTATTATTATTATTATTATTATTATTATTATTAT
>MU226354.1:3172524-3202255 GCA_018584345.1 Thuja plicata
GGTGTACTAGGACCTCTGAGGACCCTCTTTGACCCCCAGGGACACATTAGAACACTCAAGTGTATCCCAAGGGGTCTTGAGACCTCTTGGGACATACTTGAGTGTTCCAATGTGTTGAAAGGGGTCATGGGGTCTTTTTTGAGGTCCTAACGCATGAGAAGGTGTACTAGGACCCCTTAGGACCCTCTTTGACCCTGGGGGAAATATTGAAAAACTAACGTGTGTTTCAAGGGGTCCTACAACCTCTCGGGACACACTTGAGTGTTCCAATGTTTCAAAAAGGGTCATCAAGTCTTTTTAGGGGTCCTAACACATGAGAAGGTGTACTAGGACCCCTTAGGACCCTCTTTGACCCCAGGGGACACATTGGAACACTCAAGTGTGTCCCAAAGGGTCCTATGATCTCTTGGGACACACTTGAGTGTTCCAATGTGTCAAAAAGGGTCATGGGGACTTTCTAGGGGCCCTACGACTGTGATAAGGTGTACTAGGACCTCTTAGGTATCTCTTTGACCCCCGAGAAGACATTGGAACAATAAATTATGTCTCAAGGGGTCCTACAACCTCTTAGGACACACTTGAGTGTTCTAATGTTTCAAATAGGATTATGACAACTCCCTATGACCCCTTTTGACATATTGGAACACTCAAGTGTGTCCCAAAAGGTCATAGGAATCCTTAGGACACACTTGAGTTTCCTAATGTTTCCATGGGGGTCAAAGAGGGATGTAAGGGGTCCTAGTACACCTTATCATGTGTTAGGACCCATAGGAAGACCCCATGACCTCTTTCAACATATTGGAACACTCAAGTAAAGCCCAAGAGGTTGTAGGACCCCTTGGGACACACTTGAGTGTTATAATGTGTCTCTAGGGGTCAAAGAGGGTTCTAAGGGGTCCTAGTACACCTTTTCATGTGTTAGGACCCTTAACAAGACTCCATGACCCCTTTCGAGGAATTGGAACACTCAATTGTGTCGCAAGGGGTCCTACAAGCTCTTGGGACACACTTGAGTGTTCTAATATGTTGAAAGGGGTCACTAGGACTTCCTAGAGGTCCTAATGCATGATAAGGTGTACTAGGACCCCTTAGGTCCCTCTTTTACCCCTGGGAACACATTGGAAGACTCAATTGTGTCCCAAGGGGTCCTACGACCTCTTGGGATACACTTGAGTGTTCCAATGAGTTGAAAGGGGTCATGGGGTCTTCCAAGGGGTCCTAACATGTGAGAAGGTGTACTAGGACCCCTTAGGATGCTCTTTGACCCCCTAGGACACATTGAAAGACTAAAGTGTGTCCCAAGGGGTCCTACAACCTCTTGGGACACATTTGAGGGTTCCAATGTGTCAAAAGGTTGTTATGGGGACTTCTTAAGGGTCCTGACATGTGATAATGTGTACTAGGACCCCTTAGGTCCTTATTTGACCACTAGGGATACATTACAATAATAAATTGTGTTCCAAGGGGTCCTGCAAGCTCTTGGGACACACTTGAGTGTTCTAATGTGTTGAAAGAGGTCATGGGTACTTCCTAGGGTCCTAACTTGTGATAAAGTGTACTAGGACCCCTTAGGTCCATCTTTGACCCCCAGAAACACATTGGAACACTCAATTATGTCCGAAGGGGTCCTACAAACTCTTGGAACACACTTGAGTGTTCCAATAATTTAAAAGGCATCATGGGGTCTTCTTAGGGGTCATAACGTATGAGAAGGTGAATTAGGACCCCTTAGGACCCTCTTTGACCCCTGGGGACACATTTGAACACTCAAATGTGTCCCAAGGCATCCTACGACCTCTTGGGACACACTTGAGTGTTCCAATGTTTCAAAAAGGGTCATGGGGTCTTCGTAGGGGTCCTAACGCATGAGAAGGTGTACTAGAACCCCTTAGGACCCTCGTTGACCCTTGGGGACACATTGGAACACTCAAGTGTGTCCCAAGGGGTCCTATGACCTCTTATGACACATTTGAGTGTTCGAATGTGTTGAAAGGGGTCATGGGGTCTTCCTAGGGGTCCTAAAATGTGAGAACATGTACTAGGACCCCTTAGGTCCCTCTTTGACCCTTAGAAACACATTAGAACACTCAATTGTGTTCCAAGAGACCCTACCACCTCTTCGGACACACTTGAGTGGTCCAATGTGTCAAAAGGGGTCATGGGGACTTCCCATGACCCCTTTTGAAACATTGGAATACTCAAGTGTGTCCCAAGAGGTCGTAGGACCCCTTGAGACATAATTGAGCATTCCAATATGTTCCCAGGGTTCAAAGAGGGACCTAAGGGTTCCTAGTACACCTTATCATGATTGTAGGACCCCTAGGAAGTCCGCATAATGTCTTTCAACACATTCAAACACTCAAGTGTGTCCCAAGAGGTCGTAGGACACCTTGGGACACACTTGAGTGTTCCAATGTGTCACCAGGGGTAAAAAAGGGTCCTAAACGGTCCTAGTACACATTCTCACATGTTACGACCCCTAGGAAGACCCTATAACCCCTTTCAAAACATTAGAACACTCAAGTGTGTCTTAAGATGTCGTAGGACCCCTTGGGATATACGTGAGTGTTTCAATGTGTCCCCGATAGTGAAAGAGGGTCCTAAGGGGTTGTAGTACACCTTCTCATGCATTACGACCCCTTAAAAGATCATATGACCCCTTTCGACACATTGGAACACTCAACTGTGTCCCAAGGGGTCCTAAAACTTCTTGGGATACACTTGAGTGTTCTAATGTGTTGAAAGTGGTCATGGGGACTTCTTAGGGGTCCTAACACGTGATCATTTATACTTGAACTGCATAGGACCTCTTTGATCACTGAGGAAACATTGGAACACTTAAGTGTGTCCCTAGGGGTCCTACAACTTCATGGGACACACTTGCTTGTTCCAATGTTTCAAAATGGGTTATGGGGTCTTCCTAGGGTCCCTAACGCATGAGAAGGTGTCCTAGGACCCCTTAGGACCCTCTTTGATCCTTGGTGACACATTGGAACACTCAAGTGTGTTCCAAGGGGTCCTACGACCTCTTGAGACACACTTGAGTATTCCAATGTGTTGAAAGGGCTCATGGGCACCTCCAAGGGGTCCTACAACCGTGATAAGGTATACTAGGACCCCTTAGGTCCCTCTTTGACCCACAAGAACACATTGGAACACTAAATTGTGTCCCAAGGGGTACTACGACCTCTTTGGACACACTTGAGTGTGCTAATATTTCAAAAGGGGTCATGGGAGGTCCTCATGTCTCCTTTTGACACATTGGAAAACTCAAGTGTGTTCTGAGAGGTCATAGGACCCCTTGGAACACAATTGAGTGTTCTAATGTGTCCCGGAGGGTCAAAGAGGGACTTAAAGGGTTCTAGTATATGTTCTCATGTGTTAGGACCCTAGGAAGACCCCATGACCCCTTTCAACACATTACAACACTCGGGTGTATTCCAAGAGGTCGTAGGACCCCTTGTGACACACTTGGGTGTTCTAATGTGTCTGCAGGGGTCAAAGAGGTCCTATTACACCTTCTCATGCATTAGGATGAATAAGAAGACCCCATGACCCCTTTCGACACATTGGAACACTCAATTGTGTCCCAAGGGGTCCTACAACCTCTTGGGACATATTTGAGTGGTCCCATATCTCAAAAGGGGTCATGGGGACTTTCTACGGGTCCTAACCCATGATAAGGTGTACTAGAACCCATTAGGACCCTCTTTGACCCTCAGGGACACATTGGAACACTCAAGTGTGTTCGAAGGGATCCTACAACTACTTGGGATACACTTGAGTGTTCCAATGTTTCAAAAGGGGTCATGGGGTCTTCCAAGGGGTCCTAACGCATGACAAGGTGTACTAGGTCCCCTTAGGACCCTCTTTCTCCCCTAGGGACATATTGGAACACTCAAGTGTGTCCCAAGGGGTCCTATGACCACTTGGAACACTCTTGAGTGTTCCAATGTTTCAAAAGGGGTCATGGGGTCTTCCTAGGGGTCCTAATGCATGAGAAGGTGTACTAGGACCCTCTTTGACCCTCAAGAACACATTGGAACACTCATGTGTATCCCAAGGGGTCCTATGACCTCTTGTGACACACTTTAGTTTTCCAATGTGTTGAAAGGGGTCATGGGAAATTTCTAGGGGTCGTACGACTATGATAAGGTGTAATAGAACCCCTTAGATCCCTCTTTGACCCCCGAGAGCACATTGAAACACCCAATTGTGTCCCAAGGGGTCCTGCAACCTCTTGGGACACACTTGACTGTTCCAATATTTCAAAAGGGGTCATGGGAAGTCTCCATGATCCCTTTTGACACATTGGAATGCTCAAGTGCATCCCAAGAGGCCGTAGGACCCCTTGGGACAGACTTGAGTGTTCTAATGTGTCTCTAGGGGTCAAAGAGGGTCCTAAGGGGTCCTTGTACACCTTCTCATTTGTTAGGACTTCGAAGAAGACCCCATGAGCCCTTTCAACACATTTGAACACTCAAGTGTGTCCCATGAGATCGTAGGACCCCTTGGGAAACACTTGAGAGTTATAATGTGTCCCTATGGGTCATAGAGGGTCCTAAGGGGTTCTAGTACACCTTATCACATGTTAGGACCCCTAGGAAGACCTAACTACCTCTTTTGAAACATTGGAACACAAAATTTTGTCTCAAGAGGTCGTATGACCCCTTGGGAAACATGTGAGTGTTCCAATATGTCCTTGGGTGTCATAAGGGGTCCTAGTACACCTTTTCACCAATTAGGACCCCTAAGAAGACCCCATGACCACTTTCGACACATTAGAACACTCAAGTCTATCCCAAGGAGTCCTAAGCTCTCTTCGGGCACACTTGAGTGTTCCAATGTGTCAAAACGGGTCATGGGGACTTCCTAGGGGTCCTAATGCCTGATAAGGTGTAGTAGGACCCTTTAGGTCCCTCTTTGACCCCTGGGGACATATTAGAACACTCAAGCATGTTCCAAGGTGTCCTACGAACTCTTGGGAGACACTTGAGTGTTCCAATGTGTCGAAAGGGGTCACGGGGTTTTCCTTAGAGTCCTAACGTGTCAAGAGGTGTACTAGGACCCCTTGGGACATTTTTTGACCCCCAGGGACACATTAAAATAGTGTCCTAAGGGGTCTTATGACCATGTGGCACATACTTAAGGGTTCTAATTTTTCTAAAGGGGTCATGGGGACTTCTTAGGGGTCCTAAGACCGTGATAAGGTGTACTAGGACCTCTTAGGTCCCTCTTTAACCCCCAAGAACACATTGGAACACTCCATTGTGTCCTAAGGGGTCCTACAACCTATTGGATCACACTTGAGAGTTCCAGTGTTTCAAAAGGGGTCATGGGAAGTCCCCACGACCCATTTTGAAACATTGGAACACTCAAGTATGTCCCAAGAAGTCATAGGACCCCTTGGGACACACTTGAGTGTTCTAATGTGTCTTGGGGGGTCAAAAAAGGTCCTAAGAGGTCCTAGTACACCTTTTCACATGTTAGGACTCTGAGGAAAACCCTGTGACCCCTTTCAAAACATTGGAACACTCAAGTGTGTCCCAAGAGGTTGTAGGACCCCTTGGACACCATTGAGTGTTCTAATGTGTCCCCGGGGGTCACAGAGGGTCTTAAGGGGTTCTAGTACACCTTCTCACACATTAGGACCTCTAGGAAGACCTCATGACCCCTTTTAATTTACATTAGAACACTGAAGTATGTCCAAAGCGGTCGTAGGACCCCTTGGGAGACACATGAGTGCTCCAATATGTTCAAAGGGGTGAAAGAGGGTTCTAAGGGGTAATAGTACACCTTCTCATGTGTTAGGACCCCTAAGAAGACCTAATGGCCCCTTTTGACACATTGAAACACTCAAGTGTGTCCCAAGGGATTCTATGACCTCTTGGGACACACTTGAGTGTTCCAATGTTTCAAAAGGGGTTATGGGGTTTTCATAGGGGTCCTAACATGGGAGAAGGTCTACTAGGACCCCTTAGGACTCTCTTTGACCCCCGGGGACACATTGGAAAACTCAAGTGTATCCCAAGGGGTCCTATGACCTCTTGGGATACACTTGAGTGTTCCAATGTGTCGAAAGGCATCATGAGGATTTCCTAGGGGTCCTACGACCATGATAAGGTGTACTAGGACCCCTTAGGTCCCTCTTTAACCCCCAAGAATATATTGGAACACTCAATTGTGTCCCAAGGGGTCCTACAACCTCTTGGGACACACTTGAGTTTTCCAATGTTTCAAAAGGGGTCATGGGAAGTCCCCACGACCCCTTTTGACACATTGGAACACTCAAGTGCATCCTAATAGGTCGTAGGACCCCTTGGGACACAATTGAGTGTTCTAATGTGTCTCCAGGGGTCAAAGAAGGACCTAAGGTGTCCTACTACATGTTCTCACATGTTAGGATCCCTAGGAATACCCCATGACCCCTTTCGACACATTACAACACTCAAGTGTATTCCTAGCGGTCGTAGGACCCCTTGGGACACACTTGAGTTTGCAAATGTGTTTGAGGGGTCAAAGAGGTGTCCTAAGGGGTCGTATCACACCTTCTCATGTGTTAGGACCCCTAAGAAGACCCCATGACCCCTTTCGACACATTGTTCCTAATGCATGATAAGGTGTATTAGGACCCCTTAGGACACTCTTTGACCCCCGGGGACACATTGGAACACTCAAGTGTGTCCCAAGGGGTCCTACGACCTCTTTAAATACACTTGAGCATTCCAATGTTTGAAAAGGGGACATGGGGTCTTCCTAGGGGTCCTAACGTGTGAGAAGGTGTACTAGGACCCCTTAGGACCCTCTTTGATCCTCAGGGACACATTGGAACACTCAAGTGTGTCCAAAGGGGTCTTAGGGAAGTTCAGTTGAAAAGAAATATTTAAAATAAAACAAAATAAAACATCAGGTACTCGATAAAATTAGGTACCCGAAAATATCAGGTACCTGAAAAAATTAGTTATCTGATTAGGCTTGTGCTTTGGTGCCAGGTTTGCCCAGGTGTACTGACACCCAGGCCTACTAAAAAGTCAACAAATGTTTTCATGCACTTTTGAACGAGTGAAAAGTGGATTTTTTTCACATCGCCACTTTTCATGATCTTGCACATACCCTTAGGGGGAAATTTTTCTTGGTGAAGGAAAATTATTTTTCCAAATTTGGAAAATAAAATAGTTTGTACTGGTGACTTTTTCCTTACCGGATTAAAATTCCATAAAATACTGGCGAATAATACATTAATGTGGGGGAACACATATATTGTATAAGGTGAATTTTTTTTATTTTCAAGTAAAAAAAAATAATATATGATGCGAATGATTTTCTGTTGAAGGAAAAAAAAATTTGCTTGCGAATTTTATCTATTGTTTGAAAATTTATTTATTTTATTGGTTAATCTTTCGTTAATTATGGGAAAAAAAATATTTTAATGGTAATTTTTAAACGATGGGACTCGTCATGTGGCATAACCTAACATGGACACATAGCCTAACATCCATCATTTTGTAATGTTAAATGTATTATTTGAGGTCGTTTGATGATCCTAGATCAATGGCTAAAGTTTAATTTCGGCCCCAATTCCTTGAAGAAATAGAGTTCTCAAGGAAGTCATTGGAATGATGACACGTATCAAGCCTTAAAACCTACATCGTAACGATATTACCAAATTACCAACTTCTAATTTTGACACGCATGCATTTATGAGAAATATTTACATGGAGATATGAAAGATTAAGGACAATGGATTGAAATCTCTCACATGCATAGTGCATTTATAGGAAATATTTAGAATAAAGAGTCAAGCGTGTCATCTGGGCCAATGCCAAATGGCAATTCAAAAAACATCTAATAATTGTAATGTCCTGTTGAGTTAATATCACCTTTTTAGTTTCCAAGTTATTTTTCGTCACTGCACATGGTATGGATATGGTCGACACATACCTTACATCTATTATTTTATAACTGCATAGTGTATCTGTATTAATCGAGACCCTTAATTGATCGTAGATCAATGAATGAGGGTTTATCTCAGGCCTAGTTTCTTGAAAGAAAATGATTTCTACAGGAATTATTCAGAATGGAGATATGTGGCAAGTATGGTAGGGTAACTTGGAAGAAATGAATGTCTTGTATTGCGATGATCCACTGGCACTCATCAAGCACAATTTTTAAATTTGTACTAATACAAACTGTAGTTATAATTTATTACTATAGTCATTGTATTAGTATTTTGCTGACACTCGTGCATTAATGGGAATGATTTATCTAAAGATATAGAAGATATGGACAAGGGCTATTTATAGACAATCTTTTTTTCTTCTTCATTAATTTCAATCTGATTTTTCCTTTCAACCTTTGGTTTTAATGTTTTAGATATGTAGAATTACAATTGTCTCTGTGTATTTTGAAGTTTTAGGTTTTTAAATTTTTAGTTGAGGGTATCCAGGATCTGCAAGTAGAGATGGACACACCAATTAGGTTGAGAAACACAACCAATGATGAGAAGAATCCTTTTTTAGGCATGATACAAGATGAAGTTCTCACTTTTGTTTGCAAGGAAGTGGGCACTTTCATAAACAATGCTATATTGATGGTGCTTGACCATGAGTTCCTTCACAACAAAAAGACATAACGTGTCAGCATGGACATTATGTTCTACTTTAGAGTGTCTCTTCTCAACCTCAGAGGAGAGAAGGTAGAAATGTTAATGCTCCTACAAATATTTTTCAAGGAACAATTTCTCGTGGATGACGTCCTAGTTGTTATATTTGCACAACTGGGATTGGGGATCCCCTGGGATGATGAAATAGAAAAGCCTATCCAGTGAGGCAACAATGTGGAAAGGCAACCCTTCCTATTGAACATTAATGAAAGTCAGCTGACGTGTCATCAGAAGTGGGCGCGTCTGGGGAGGGACTTCTTGTGGAAGTATTTTCTCCTCAACGACAAGGTGGAGATGGACTATACTTGGCTCAAAAATTTCTCAGAGATTATCCTCTCCAAACAATTCTTCTTGGATGGGGTTGGAAAGGAAGATCCTTAGTGTTCTTAAATTGGAGGGTTTCCATAGTTCATTGTGTTTTTTTTTTTTTTTTGTTATATGATCGACCAAGTTACCAAACACTACTAGTGCCCTTCTGGAAAGAAATTTTTGTAACTATATTACTTCCTATTCACACCATTTTGTAGGGGTCAGACGCATGAATACAGTCTATATAGTATATTAGTGATGTAAATTTTAGAAATAATTAATGAAAATTTTGGTCTTCGACTTCGACCAATTAACATTCATTTTACCTTTCTTGTTTATTCTTAACGAATGATAATAAATTGCCTGTGTAATTTTGTTTAAATGTATAAATGCATAATTATTGTAATTTTTTATTCTTTTCTGTAATTATTTGCATATGTTAACAACTTACAGATATTTGTGATCCTTTTCTGTAATTCTTAGCGCTTTTGAGAAAAGATCAAAGGTTCAAGGAGTATTTCAGGTTTAATGTGGGAATGATAGCCATATTTTTCCATCTTCCTTCATAAACGAGACGCATAACACTGTGTGATATAAACCAAACAAATGTTTAATGTATGTGTGTGATTTATTTAACTTTCATAACATAAATTTTCCATGTGTCATCTCATGTGTGCGACTATGGAATTGTGAAAGTTTAAAGTATTCAGTTATTCTTTACAGTAAAACTAAAGTCTAAAATTAGTATTTCTATTTTTAACAGTTTTATTATTGTTTAGTAATTAATTCAGATCAATGTCATCAAATTAAAAAATTAAATATAAAAATTATGTGGTCTATATTGATAAATTATATGCCAAATTTGCCAATGTGCCATATCGATGTGTGATAATGTAATTACAATTATAATAAAAATATAAATAATTCAATTCAATTCAATGTTAAAGTTTGAGTTAAACATTACTCAAAATATAATTAATTTTTAAATATTTAATTTAATTTAAATTTATTAAATTTAATGCCAGTGACTGCCAACTACCATTGGATGAGCACAGATCGATCATGTAAGATGAATTTTGGGCCGAAAGGGAAAAAGAACCCCATTTTTGTAAAACAATTCCGCAATCATGACACATGTCCACTCACACTGTCAGTGTCATTCGATGATGACATGTGAGGTGACTAGGTGGCTACTAGTACTGATAAACCAAAAGTTAATGGGACCTGCAACACCTGATAGTGACTACCAATGACCATTGGATGAGCATAGATCAACAAATGAAGGTGTATTTTGGGCCGAAAGGTAAAAGAAACCCATTATTGCAAACCTATTCTGGAATCATGACACGTGTCCACTCACATAATCAGTTTCATTCGATGATGATGTGAAAGGTGACTAGGTACTGACAAGCCAAATATTAGTAGGACCCACGAGACCTGATATTGACTACCAATGACTGTTGGATGAGCGTAGATCAATGACCAAAGGTGTATTTCGAGACGATTTGGGCAACGATCACCTCTTTTTTCAAATGTCCCCTGAAAACAAGGTGTGTGTCATGAGTTAACCCTCAACTAAGTATTTAAATAAAATCTAAATTTCAGTAAACTGTAAATCTAAATATTTAATAAATCTAATAACTAATAAGCAATAAGCTCAATTTCAGGCCTTTAGCTGAAGCAAAAAATTGTAGCTTCAAATGATTAAGTGACACATGTTCTAGTGACAACATATATCTGTCCTTGTAAAGAAGCAATAAAAGTTATCACGAGTCATGAATGACGACTCAATACTCATGAATGTACAATTTTTGCCGTTTAGGTTTTCAATCTAAGTATTGATTGACGACTCAATACGCATGAATGCTAAGGATTGAGGAATGAAACAGAGTCTCTCAGCTCTCTGCCTATTCATAGTCTGCACAAATTGAAGTAACAAATAAAATCCTGAGCACCTATGTCCTCCCTTTTAAATTTTTAAATCTCGTGGTTTATTGTTTAGATTGTAGAACTAGAATTAGGGTTTAATTTTGAAAAACCCTTGTAGATTGTAGTTGTGTAGTAAATAGTAATACTACGATGGGTAAAACAAATCCCAATTTTACGACTAAAATACAAAGATAGGATACACATATAATAGACTTCCACAAACTGGTTAAAACACAAGGTTTCACTGATGAATTCCATGATATTTATGATCATGTTATCCTTGGAAATAAGAGAATCTAGGAAATTATATTTACACTTGAAAATAAGTTGAAATATCTAATGAAGGATTCAAAATTTTATCTATTTAACAACATGGTAAAGGCAACGATAATTAAATTGCTGCGGTGGTTTCTGGGTCAGCATGCATGGCGTTACCTCAAGTATTCCCTTGTCTGAAAATTGTCATGTTCTGCACTGAAAATTATGATGAAAATACAAAAGCAATTGTCAATAAAAATACTTAGGGGGAAATTTTATCACTAACCGAGATGAAATTTGCTAGTAATTTGGACCTAGGATTTGAAGCACAAAACTCAAATGTGCACATTGACCTAGGAAAGCAGGCAAAGAATTATGAAAAAATTGATGGAATATAGAAAGATTCGTATATTAGAGGAATAACAAGAAGTTCTAGTCTGGATCTAGATGATAAGCCTCCTTATGATTAAGATATTTTTTTGTAATGGGTTCAGGATAGTATTAATTGCTAGCATTTTGTTTGGATTTGGATAGTAACAAAGAAGTGGGTGCCAACATTCTTGAAATGATTTTCATATTTATTGTGAAAAAGAACCAGTAAAATATAATTTTATTGAGCACATCGTTCATTGCATGCAAGAACAATTACTAATGATTAAAAGAGGTTCACAGAAGGCATTTAGATTCACAACATACTTGTGCTATCTTCTTTTAGCAAAGCATTGTGCAATATTTCAGACAAACAAGCTTCAAAGTTAGGTCCAAAATCCAATATATGAATGGACACCTGAGATAAGGATGAATGATAATAGAAGGAAATATAACAATTTTGTAGACTTCATTTTGGCACCAATGTAGCATAAAATTACATGCACTCCAATGCCTAGATTTCCTGTGTCTTATAGAGATTGCATTCCACTCAGAAGTGAAATGCAATTGGGTGATTGATACTTCATGGAAGACTACACTGTCTTAAGGTTTTACGGTTCATTGGTAGAACCCTAAAAACTTCCAATACATGTGACATAGAGGGTATTTGCATTGGAATATGTATGGTATATGGAGAGCATAGATATATTGTTTAATAGTTATCAAAAGAAAATGATATTTCCTTCCTTTCCTTTCTCCTTTAGAGGGTTCACGTTTGATAAAAGAGGATTCAAAGTGGCACATGCTTTTTTTTAAAAATAATTTTTCATTTTTCTATTGACAATCACTGGCAGTATGATCCACTCAACACAATTGGAACAAAGCTTACAAAGAATGGGAACTCCACAAGCAAATGTCAACATTAGAGTATGCCATTGATAGAAAAATTTAAAAACATGGAGTCCTGGGACAAGGTCAAAAAAGAGATGGAGAAAGACGCCACTAAAAATAATATTTCAGTGCAAGAATTGTCATCACAAATTATGGCATTGCACAAATAGAAAGGAAAAGTGCAACACAAGACATCCTAAAATTTCTACCAGATAACTTCTCAACCATCTACAAAAGCTATTCAAAAAGACCTAGTGGGTTAATGTAAACATGGTAATTGGACTCAAACCAAAATTTCTGATTTTGGGGAAATGAGGAAGAATCTCAATCAGCCAAAGACATCTATTGATCTTTATAAAGTGGAAGAGGATGAAATATTTAGCGATTTGTGGAATGAGGAGCATCCAGCTAAAACATATCACAATGATGATGATCGTCAAGATAATGAGTATGAGCGGGATTCTGTGAATCCCACATCCAATGATGCCTTGCACCATACTCCCAGTGACAAAAAGATTCAAAATCCCATGGATTCCTCTTCCTTGTCATCTAGTTCTTCGGTACTTTCTGCTTGTACCCTGCAAACAAAATTTGTCCTCTCTTTCGTGGCTTCTTGCACCCACCTCCAATCAATTTGTACTCATGCCAAGTACCCAAACCTTCAATATTTATATCCATGTCTTTTAAATCACTTCAACATAATCATCAAAACAGAACCCCTGTAAACCTGCAACAAAAAGGTTAGGAAAAAGAAATAGCACTGCTTCACTCATTAAAATATCTATTTTTTTCACTATAGAAACCATATCATCTTCGTGTTCACCAACTGCCTCTTACAAGATCTTGTTCATGAACACAAAGAGGGTCACATAGATGATCCTAAGAATATGGAGATTAAATTGACCTATACAGTCTTAAATCATTATATTAAGGCCATTAGTGCCTATATGATGTAATTTTTCTCAAAATAGGTTGATTGGTTTCAAATTGCCAACATGTGGCAATAGGTCCTAGAAGGGTCACTATGTAATGATTTGATGGTTTAGAGTCTTAAACAGGTTAAAGGGGAATAAAATATGTTTCAAGGCCATTAAAGAGGCCCCATGATTGTAATAGAATGATATACAAATGCAAAGGGACATAAAGTTGTCGAGTTGACAACTATGTTGTCAACTTGACAACGTTAAACTAAAGGTGGCAAGTCAAGGTTAGTAAGTAGTTATAGTCAGTTTGGGGAAGTTTTAGGAGTTGGTCGGTCTTTTGGGAGATGGAGAGACCTTTTTAAAGGCTGTGTAAGCCCGATTATAAGGGGAGAGAAATTGATGTATAGAAGATTTTACTAAAATCTTGTGTTTCGTGTACATTCCACATTCTGTTCCCTGTTACAGTCATCTTTAACTATGTTTTCCTGGGTCTAAATGCTATTGTTTCGAAATCTCTCTTATTGGGTATGATACTGCATTGAACTAAGATTATTTTGGCTTTTATAGTGTTTCATTTGGTTGACCATAGGGAAGGAAATCGTGTTTTGAACCAGATCTGGTTTAAACCCTCATCTGGGGTACCCGATAGCAGGGAAAATATAATTCCTACCCTGTTTTACGTGCAATAAGTCCCTAGATTCTATTTGGGAATGGAGCGGTATGTATTTTATCTTCCCTCAATGCCTCAGAAAGCCATGCAACAGGAATCACGAGATTTGTCCAGTGGAAGGTGACTATAACTGTCTCTGAGACAGTAATACAGAGATAGGAGTAGTTTTGTAGGGCTTTGTCCATGCAAGGGTTGATACTTTTTATGTGTGTACTAATGAAGGACATTGGAGGTATAGAGGATGTCGAAGTACCTCCGAAACAGGTTGTGGGTTCAAGGAAGGGTCGGATTGATGACTGTGTGTGGAAGTAAATGAGACTACATCATAGTGGACAGCGAGGTATGATGGTATTGTTCTGAGAAATGGTTGTAAGGAGTTAGGTGTTGAAAATTGTAATGGAAAATTTCTTAATGTTGGGTGAGGTTTGGAACCTCAAGGGTTAGTGGTTGGATCAGTCAACAAGCTTTTGTGTATTGTCCAACTAAGTGGGATAGTGATAGGAAAATAATTAAAAAATTGTTAGACCCAGTGACAACCTTAGTAGATGGTCATTGTCGAACTCTTAATAGTGAGCGGTGAGTGTTTAATTGGTTTAATTGGTTCACTGGGTGAAAGGAGATCCTTGGTTGAAGTGTATGGATGCTGAGAAGTGTATTTCTGTCATAGAGTACCATTGGGAGTTGTGTATGTAGTAAGAAGTCAAGAGGACAGTACATGGTGACATTGAATCATTGGATGTAATCAAAGATAGAATATGATCAGCATTTGGTGTGTGATCAGAGATTGATGTTTGAAGAGTGGAGTATGGTGGAAGGGAGAGTTGACCAATGTTCGGTCTGACCATTAATAGGTCTTTTGAAGTGTAAGGAGAGTGTGATCAGTTGAGGGATCTTGTCGATGATCCAATTGATCCTAGTAGAAGAGATGTGTCGATGGTGTTGAGTGTTCCCCTATGATAGGATTGAGGATCATATCATATATGTTTGGAAGGATGTTCATGTGGTGGAACCCTCTACATCAATTTTATTCTCCTTAGGTTTTCCTCGTTTCTCCTTGCTTTTGATTTAGCATTGTGCATAGGTATCTAACATGGCTAGTAGTTGGGGCCCAACTTTTTCGTGTCCTCCTAAGTTATGCTTAAGGGGGGTTGTTGGTGTAATTATTTAATCACACTTAGGCTTTTTAAGCCTTCTTAGTTCTACATTTTCATTCGAGACTTGTCTACACAAGTTGTCTTTCTTTAGGAGTTGTTTATAGAGGTGTCTACAAAGGTGTCAATTTCATTTTGATACCTTACCCTAGGATCGTGGGAGGCATCTTGCCACCAATCATTGAGTGTTGAAGTTGACTTCTGATTCAACCCAATCACTCACATCTATATCTACACTTCTCATTTTCATTTTTGAATGGTCGATTGGGCTCTCATTTGTAGATTTGTCAGTCATTTCATCTCTTTAAATTCTGGAAGTTCTTATATGTTCTTATAATATTTCTTGATTACTCTATCATAAACTGTGAGAATACTTGATCAATTGATTTAAAAAAACTAATTGATATAACTTTACTTATATCTTCCTAATCAAAAGAGTCATCTTGATGCTTTTACAATCATAATTATTTTTATTAAATTTTAAAATGACAAACAATTTAATATTCAAGATGAACAATTGTTAGACATCTCAAAAAAAATCTACAACTCAAAAAAGTTCAATTTTGAACAAAAATAATTAAAAATAAATTAATTTATACAATGAAATTGAAACAATTACTTACAACACATATTATTCAATATAACAAATAAATTACAGCTGAAACTCGAATGCATAACACAACCCAAAACTTGGCCATTAAAATTCTATACTTAGCTCTCTATAATTGCAGACCTTCACAATCCTTGATTTTCCTTATTCAAATAAGAGTATATCGAACCAATAATATAAAGTTTGAGTCCCCCAAGATAAAAACCAAAAGAAATCCAAATATAATATAATAAGAGAGCAGCTAAATAAAGGTCTTCCAGATGAACAACTAAACTAAAACCACGACTTTTAGTAAATAAAATCCCTCAAATACGGCTCTGGTACCAAATAAGCTTTGAAACTGTTGTAAAAAGCTTCAAATTAGAAGCAAAATCTTCCATGAGAAGGTTGGCTATAATTTGCATTGCAACGAATGGCGCAGCTTCACTCCTCCAACATATATATACACACAAACCCAGAAGATGAAGATCAATATATTGTTGCAATTTAATCTCTTCTTCAGCTTCGAAATTACAATGGCATACATTTGGGTTTCTCTAGTATTGGTTTTCCTCGTCCCCGCCATACTTGCAGATGAAGATGCACTGCAGGATTTCTGCGTAGCAGACACTTCCTCTTCCACACTTGTTACGAATGGGCTGCCTTGTATCGACCCCACCAAAGTTTCAGCAAAGCAGTTTACTACATCCGTTTTGAGCAGGCAGGGAAATACATCAGGCAATCCATTTGGATTAAGTGTGACTGCCACAACAACACAAGTTCTCCCTGGTATAAACACACTGGGGATAATAGCAGCTCGAGTGGATCTTGCAGTGGGAGGAATTCTTCCTCCTCACACACACCCACGAGCCTCTGAAATATATTTCCTTCTGGAAGGAGATCTGAGAGTTGGGTTTGTTGACACGAACAACAAGCTTTTCACTTCAGATATCAAAGCAGGCGATGTATTTGTGTTTCCGAAGGCCCTCCTTCACTTCGCTCAGAACATAGGAAAGACCTCTGTCTCTGCCATAGCCGCTCTTAACAGTCAGAATCCTGGTATTCAAACCATTCCCTTGTCCACTTTTGCTTCAGACCCAGCAATTCCAAGCAGCGTTGTGGCCAAGTCGTTCCAGATTAAGGATACGGATGTGGAGACTATCAGAAAGAAGCTTGGTGGCAGCTAACTCTTTCATTCTCTAATACTAAATTCTGACCTACTCATTCTTCACGATAATAACCTGCCGTTTTAACCTTTTGTTTCATGTGTTTCTTAATTATCAATAAACTACATGGAGGCAGCAGCTTGATGCTAAGTTTTTTATTTTTAATGAGCAATTGTTCGTTAATATTTTAATAATATTATTATATGTATTCAATTACGTAGTTGTTTTTAGTTAAATTTATTGACTGGTGCTTTATGAATAGTGGTTTAGAGTATTGTCTTTCATGACAATGAAGGATACATTTAACATTTATTGCATCATCGTTATACTAATATCATAATTTCACTTTATGTATCTCTTATTTCTAAATAATCTATTTTATTGTATTTTCTAATATTGATACTTAAACATTTATATCAAAATTTATTAATCTAATTTAGAACTACTATATTTATATTTGAATAAATATATATAAAATACATCTAAATATTTTCTTTTCAGGTGTATATTGTACTTATATATATGATTGATGACTTCAATATCATGATATCATGTAGTTTTATTCATACAATTGAATCCAATTGATTTATTATTTGAAATTTTATTGGTGAGGATTCATGGTTTCTTAGATCTAGAGTATCTTATAATTTAAGTTTAAATAGGTCTATGAGAACGAAACAACATTGATGTGCTTACCAATAAATTTAGTGTCTATAATTTGAAAAAGATTATAATATAAAAAAACTATTTATTTATTTATTGGTTGTAAAGTAAAAGAGTTAGATATATCTATACAAGAAATAATTCATATACAATCAGAAGAAAAATCACAATAATGAATAGTAAAAACACATCATTTTCTATTACAATAATAGATCTGGTGTATCATTATGTACATATAAATAAACACATCTTGCATATTGTATAAAATCATACAAAAGATAGATAAAATAAAATTGAACAATTGATGACTTTGCATAGTATATTCAGAAAATTCACTATTAAAATGATTTTTATACTCTTTCATACCTTGTATGCTTATGCAAAGTCTTCATCTTCTGCATATAGATCTTTGAAACTATCAATACCCGTGCTTTGCAATTGTACTTCTTGTACTGTCAGAAGTATTTTACTAAGTGCATCAACTACTTTGTTCTTCACTCCTTTATTGTGCTTGACATTGAAGGTGTAAGCCTGCAAGTACTCCACCCATTCCATGTGCTTGTGACTAAGCTTGTCTTGTGAATTTAGAAAGGTACGTGCTTGATTGTATGAATACACCACAAATTCCTTTGGAAGTAGATAGTGACTCCATTTTCTTAGTGCTTGGAGTAGAGAATACATCTCTAATTCATAGGAAGAATAATTCCTCTTAGCATCACTGAGCTTCTCACTATGAAAAGCCAATGGTCTCCCTTCTTGGCTTAGTACCGTTCCAATGGCAACATTTCTAGCATCACACTCAACTGTGAAGAGCTTCTCAAAGTTTGGTAATATCAAGATAGGTTGAGTGGAAATCTTCTTCTTCAGCCACTCAAATCCTTGGTTAGCTTGCTCATTCCATACAAAATTTGTAATCCACCTTTTATGGTGTCTAGCATAGGAGCACAAATAACACTAAACTGTGTAATGAACTTCCTATAGTATTGAGCTAGACCATGAAAACTTATTACCTCTTCTACAGATTTGGAGTAGGCTAGTTGACAATGACTTCTACCTTGCTTAGATCCATCTTGAGGCTTCCTTGAGATAATACAACACTAAGATATACTAACTCCTGCTTGAGGAATTCACACTTATCCAAATTGATCAAGCTTTTCTTCGTGCAACCTTTTGAAAAAAATCTGCAGATGTCTGAGATGTTCCTCTTTAGTCTTGCTAAAGATTAGTATGTCATCTAGATATACTACTACAAATTTTCCAATGTAGTCTTTTAGGACTTCGTTCATAAGTCTCATGAATGTAGATGGGGCATTTGATAAGCCAAATGGCATTACAAGATACTCATACAAACCTTCTGTGGTTTTGAAGGTTTTCTTCCATTCATCTCCCTCATTGACTCTGATTTGGTAATAACCACTCTTTAGGTCAACCTTTGTAAAGTACCTTGCTCCTCCTAAACAGTCCATTGGGTATTCTATCCTAGGAATAGGAAACCTATACCTAATGGTGATTCGGTGAATAGATTTGGAGTCAATGCATAGCCTCCAATTTCCTCCCTTTTTGGGTACTAGGACAGTGGGTAGAACAAATGGGCTAATACTCTTTCTAATGAGGTCTTGGTTTAGGAGCTCTTCAATTTGCTTGGCAATTTCCTTATTTTGTTGAGGGGTCATCTTATAGGTAGATTTGTTAGGAAGGATAGATCCTGGGATAAATTCAATTTGGTGACTAATAGCTCTCTTAGGGGGTAGGTTTGTAGGTTGTCCATCAATGACAATGTTAGTGTACTCTTTAAGTAACTCTTGTATCTCTTTTAGAATTTTTGTCTTCTTGACTATCTTCTCTGCATCTTCTTCTTTTGGTTTTAAAACCAAAGCATATGCTACTCCCTCTCCTTCTTCTAGAGCTTGTAGGAACTCCTTCTCACTCAACAATAGGACATTAGGACCTGAATTCTTCACTTATCCTTCTTCTAAATGTGACTATATTTTAAAAGTCACACCATCCTTCTTAAAGGAATATGCATTCTTAACTCCATCATGCATGGCTTCTCTGTCAAATTGCCATGGTCTACAAAGTAAAATGTGACATGAATCCATAGGCAGGACATCACACAATACCTTATTATTATATATTCCAATTGAGAAGTCCACCAATGCTTGTTCATTCACAAGGACATATTGTCCTTCGTTCGACCCAGTAGCCTTGTATGGGTTACTATGTGGAATCCTTTTCAATTTCAGCTTATTGACTACTTCTTCTGATACAATATTATCAATAGATTCTTAGTCTATGATGACTCTACATACTTTACCCATCATCTTGCATTTCACTCTAAAAATTGATCTTCTCTGGATTGTCTCCTCTTTTACTAGTTCTTTGATTAGTGTTCTTCTTATCATCAAATTCTCTCCTTCATTTGATTCTAAGGGTATCTCAAGATGTTTTTTTCCACCACTAGACTCCTCTTACACAAAATTAACTCTCTTGTCTCCTCCTTGAGAAGTAGATCTCTTCTCTAGACACCTATAGGAAGGATGTCCCAACTGATTACAGTGGTAGAATTTCATTGTTGCAAAGTAGGAACCTCTTCCTTGGCTACTACCTCTTTCTCTCCAATTATTGTTAGAGCCTCATGCTCTGTCGAAGCTTCCTCTACTTGAGCTTCCTACTTTTTGTAATGTCAACTTAGTCTCTCCTTGATTCTTGGGCTGTGAACTTCTACCAGCATTTACACTTCTTTGTCCTCTATTATCTGTTCCTCTATCTCTGCCTCTAGTATTACTAGAGTCTTGTTTCTTTTATGAGCTTTTATTCCACCTTTATTGCAAGTTGGTGGCATATTTGAACAATAGTAGGAGTGAGTAAACTTAACTCATCTTGAATAGTCCATTTTAGACCATTAAAGTATCTAGCTACCTTCACAATTTCCTCTTCTGCAGTTATTGATCTCATGCATAGCCTCTGAAACTCTTCGGTATAAGAGTTAACATCCAAGTCTTTTTGCCTAAGATTTTGTGTCCTTTTATGAAACTCAATCTGACAGTCTTTAGGTACATATGCTTCTATGACTCTCGTTACCATAGCCTTCCATGTAGCGATGTATAAATCTCCACCAAGTGATTAAAGACCCTCTTAGTCTAACCTTTACCACTTTCACTTTCTATGCTTCTGTTATACCATCACATTCAAAGTGATTTTACAATCCTTCAATCCAATCTAGGACTATCTTTGGTTCCATATTTCTAGTGAAGATAGGAACTCCTTCCAATGTCTTACCACTCAAAGCCTTTAGTGCTTTTAGGAATGCTTCATTTGTGAGTACAGGGTCTAGTTTAGGGACCTCATCCTCAGTAAAAACCTCGTTGTGTTTTCCTTCAATATTTTCCTTGAATTCTTCAGTATTCTCATCCACTTGGTCCACTTTGTGTTCCAAATGTGCCAATATTTCTCTAAGCTCAGTCTATTCTCTTCTTCCTACTCATCTACCTTCTTTTCCAAATTAGCATTTGTCACCATTGTAGACTCTCCTACTGAGTCTACTGGTTCAAAAATTCACCACTATCCTGATCAAACAAGCTCTGATACCAATCTGATAGAGATGCTCCAATGTGTGCTTGCACAAACACTAACTAGGAATTTATTTGTCCTAGCCATCTCTATATCCTAAGCTCACTTCTAGGACCCTAAAAGTATTTTCTCTTCTGGCCTAAGACTATCCTACCTCAACTCCAAGAGTTAGTCTCTTTTTGTTTCACCTTGAGGGATCACTAACATTAAGGTTACTTCAACTCTTCACTCTTCCTTGGATGAATCCAAGTGCAAACTCTTCACAACATATTCACAAGTGTTGCAGGGGGTGAAACTCTTACTAAGACAAATTCTTACCTCCCACATGATCCCATTTGAATAGGACAATTGTTCTAAAAATGATCTCAAGAAAAATGAGGGATTTTTTTCTTTTAGGCCTTCTTGGTTAATTAAGCCTAAGTAATAGTCAGCCTGCTCAGTTAATGAAACCTAAGTAATAGTGAGCCTGCTCGGTTAATGAAGCCTGAGTAACAGTGAGTTTTTCCCACTTCTCTCACAAAACTTCCAAACAATCCTGAAAATAAACTTGATATCCTAACACCCTTTTTTGAGACTTGAAGGATTTTGGTGGTCTTAAATTTATAGGACGCTCGGATAGTGGATTCCTAGAATTTAGGGCTAATAGGACAAATAGGGCTATTTTTAGCAATCTTCTAACTTCTTCTCAAAAATATATCTTAACGGATTGTCCAATGCATAATCCTCTCAGAAGGTATGTTTAGGACCTCTATTCTTCTCAAACCATGCTTTTTTCCATCCTTCCCATCCTTCCTTTGCAATTGCATGTCATTAGCTCACTGTCATGCACCTAGTCAGGCACACTAGATTCTCCTAGCGCATGACCTTAAAATTAGCTAGCCAACTCTTCTGAGCTCCTCCTTGCATATGTACACTATATAATGGCTTCCCTTCCATATCCCTCAAGTCTATGATGATTTTCATGGTGGAGAGCTATGGGGAAGCCATGTTTCCTGAAACTACCAAAACAACACCAATAACTACTCTACTTGCAAAACACTTTTAAAAGATAATCTAATGAACTCAAAAAAACTTAAGTATTGAATCCAAAGTTCTTAAAAATATCTCTACAACTCTAATAAAAAACTGGTTCACTTAGTTCAATCCATCTATAAACTCACAAACTCAAAACAAGTCGACTGTATGCGAAAATTAGAACTCAGAGCTTTCTCATTTAATATCCAAAATCACTCAATACATCTGTCCACTGTGTCTTTCCTTGGAAATAGAATCCATGGCCACCAAATATTCCTTGTACATGATTGTAGGCCATTACATTTAAGAACCATCATCATTCATCGAAGAGAATCATATTCTATCAAATGTTGTCATGCAACTTTTTAAAAACTGCAAATATTGTCATGCAACATTTTGACAACATTGACACCTTTGCATAAAACAAACTCTAATGATCTCCAACCATCCTAGAATGATGTAAAAACATTCTGGAGGCCATTTTAGGCACATTTCTAACCTAGCATAAGCCTTGAAGGATTTTTGATCCCGTTTCCTATTTTGAGGATTAATCTACCTCTAACCACTAATAAAGCATAAACATCTAGGTTGGATTGATCCTAGTCAAATCCACCTAGGTACACACTTGTAAGAATCTCTAAGGTCAAAACCAAACTCTACTGACTTGTCTAAGGTTAGTACAAGCCAAAATAAAATTGGAGTAAAGATTAACCTAGGTGATCCTGCAACAATTTTCATATTGCATCATTAATGAGAATCCAATCTATTCTTCTTCATATAATCTCTCTTGTCTTTACGTTATTAGGATAGAGGGAATATCGTGTATCCTTATTTCCTTCCTATGAGGATGATTTATTGTAAATACATTAAGTATGTCATACTTGGGGGATCTTGAGTCCTCCATCCATCCATGCATATTATGTGTTTTTATGTTTCTTTTTGGGGGGAGGTTTGTCCAATTAGTTTTTGATTTGAATTTTGAATCAGATTACAATACCTGGTGTGATACCTATGGTATTGTCAAGTTCAATATAAAAACCAGAAGACTAACAACATAATTGCAAGCCAAAAAGTAATCCATTCGATTTGAAATTGGAGTTTATACTAATATAATGGATCCCAACGATCACTGGAATACCTTGGAAATGAAATGAAGAGCCCTCATAAGGGTATGTGCAGGATTATGGTATGCCAAAAATTGGCGATGTGAAAAAATTAGTTTTTCACTCGTCCAAAAGCGCACCAAAAAGTTTGTTGACTTTTGAGTAGGCCTGGGTATCGGTACACCTGGCCAAGCCAAAAGCCAAAGCTAAAGCATTATCAGATATCCGATATTCATCAGTAACAATATATTGTTTCCCGCGGTGGCGTTCAACATTTTTATTGTGAAAATGTTGAATCAGTGAAGCCAAGCCAACAAAATCGTATATGAGATAGGGATCTGATATCAGATTGGCCACAGTATACAGGTAAGTGAAATATAGTAGTTTTTTTCTTGTTTTTTGTTTTTTGGATTGAAATTAATTGTTTTTTTTTTAAACTAGGTTTTATATGATATTTTTTATTATTTTTTAAAATTGATTATAAACTAGAGTTGAAATGATAAAAAGTGAGGTTGAAATTGATATTGTTTATTCTATATTGTTTTTGAATCAGACATGGATTCAGACCAACCCAAAAACCCTCCCTCTGAGTCCATGAACAATCCAGAACCACCTCAAAAAAAACCCCCACCTTCAAAATACCAATCGTTCTCAAACCCTCGACCATTACAGGATCTCATAGGAGATAATCTAAATCAACTTAGAGGATATCAGAACACATATGCGAATATCCCCACCTTGCGCCCCATTTTTTCCACACTAAAAGCCATTATTGATAGCATGGAGAAACTCACAGAACAACACAATGCTACACTTCTTTGGCGCGAATCCATGCATGCCCAATTTGATGATGGGCTTGACTACGATCAAGTTATGGATCTAAACATAACAAAACATGACATATGTAACATTTTTGTTGGTCCCAAAACTGGTTTAAAAGTGGACCCTAAAAAAACCAAGTTGTCAATTAAATCGTGTACAAATGATGCAATACGTGAGAACTTTTGGGCCGATTTCTAGTGGATGGTTTTTAATAGACCACCCCACAAAAATTTGGATGTCCCATTCTATTTCATATGGAAATGGTATGCTGAATTTGTGCTTGGTCACAAAGTCAAAAACTGGAGCATGAGATAGAACCAGGGCATGGGCTTAGGCGCTCCCCAGGATAGGCCAGGGGCACAGCAGGTGAAATCCCATACATATCTCCCCCCTCCTGAGAGTTCACCACCTCCCACAATGCAACATCCTAACATTATTACTGTGGCCAGCTCACAGACTATTCAAGCCATTCACACCTTGAGCTATCTACTCGTTAGGTAGAGTGCGACATTGTTGCCTCCTCATACTGATGCTTCTGGCCCTTCCACATCCTCTACAAGCTCACATGTTTGTGTGCCTCATACTTGTGTTATGTGAAATAATATGTGCTTAGGTCCCCTGAATGATACTACACAGTACACGACAGGCACTGAAGCACCCCATGGACATGTGCATCATGGGCATACAGATCCATGGAATCCTACTGTTATGGTAAGAGCAAACAATTAACTTGTTACATTGTATTTTATTTTAAACATTCATATTTTTAATAGAATTTTCTTATAATGATCGCCCACTTATGTCTTTTTATGTGTTTCATTTATGTCTAGTTGATGACAGAGGAGGAGATGGCATAGGTGAAGGGGTCCATGCTTTTGGCCATTTCATTTGGCCTTGACACTTCCATGGTACATAATTTTTAATGTACTCATTGGTTTCCTTTTATTATAATATTCTATACATGTATTTTCTAATTTTTATGATCATCTTATTACATACTGATGCATGTTTCACCAGTTTCCATTCGGGGGCAATGTGAGGAGGTTCAGGCGTTTGGTGTTGACAAGGGGAAGGTAATTAAGTATTTTAGATTTTTAAGCATACATGTATACTTGTCACTTGTGCGTACTCATTTTTAATTACATGTTTTATTTGATAGAGGGTGATCTCTGATGATGTCATGAGACCGGTTTGCCATGATAGAGTCATAGGCATCTCAATTCGTAGTGATAGCCCCACAGTACGTATATTTCTAAATTTATTTGTCTAGTTTACTATCAAGTATATATTTAATATTATCAAGTCATGATTGTATGAAACTTATCTATTTGACTTTTGTAGGTCACCCCTAGTTTAAGGGAGGTACCACGCCAAGGGTTTGTATCACTGATGACCCAACCGATATTTCCTGAAGAAAGTTCAACACAGGTAGTTTTTAATGTTAATTGAGTTATATTTAAAAAATGTATTTTCTACCAAGGATTTAACATTAAATAGTATAATTCTTACATCATCTCATGTTCACAAACATATATACAGGTCGGAGTTGACATTGGTGGCATTGTCCCTTCACAACTAAAGACATATATTAGGTCTCTTGACCACATGAGGAGACCGAGAGGCGAGGTACATGAGAGTTCAATTTAAAAAATATATATTTATTATTGTTGACTATGATTTTAAATTTTTATTTATTATTTGTAGAAACCATATAAATTTTAAAGTAATCTAACTTGGTGTTTAACTTTTGTGTTTGAATGCAGGATCCATCAGAGCCAAAGAGTAGTTCGAAGAGACTTCACTTAGATCAACGATCAAAAATAAAATTTATGCCTCCTAGGCATTCCAATTTTTTGATTGGCTTCATGCCATGCATAGCATAAAACAATTGAATGCGTAATTAACTCCATAGAGAATATTAAATGCTTCACATATATCAGCCCAAAACACCCATAAGTCAGCCCACACATATTACCTTAAAGTTTGTGTCATATCTGACATGTATGTTAAAACTGTCTAGCTCGACACTTAAGTCTCTGGCACTCAGCACTGAATTTCCAGATAGCTCAGCATCTATGATCTGTTCTGCTTAGCAATGACTTGCCAGGTAGCTCGGCCTACACTATTTTAGCTCGACCGCAGTGGTAGCCAACCAAAACTGCCTGAATAAATGACTAAGTGTGGACACTAAATGATCAACAAAAACTTTGAGATTAACAATCTCCCCCTTTGATATTTAGTGGAAAAAACACTTATCATCTCTTTTCCATCCATAAAACTACCTAAGTACATATAGTACTCCCCCTTTGAGTATACTTCATACTTATAGATTATCTACATAGTATGCATGCCTTCAGCAAAACAAAATATATTATACCTTCAGCTCATCTGTTCCTTCCTTTCCTGATTCCCCCTTATTTTTGTCACTCATAGATGGAGGGGTTAGGTTGTACTTATCCAAAAAATATTTATGAAGTTGAAGAATCAATGCAAATGAAGTGTCCCAACTATCTTTAACAATCTTCATAATTCCCAACTTCACTTCTAGTTCAGCTGCAAGACTTACCAAACTTTCTGTAGTAGAGAGACGAGAGTCTCTCTTTATCAGCTCTCTGGCAGTTGTGAGTTCTTTCTGCATAACCTCCAGATGAGGTATTAGATTAGCCTGAGTCATAATCAAATTTTCCCTGATTCAGCCATCTTCAACCATAAGCTCAGATAACCTCCTCTGTGTATGAGTCAACTTATTGAAATGAATTGAGCTAGAGATACCCTCCATGCTCAGTGAACTTGCAGTTGACTTCATATCTATTTGCAATTTCTCAATTAACTTCTGATTTTCTTTGGTGATGAAAGATTCATCACATAGTCTTTTGTACAAATAAAATACATTGTTTGCAACTCCTTCTAGAATTTCAATGAGAGAGGAAAGTTCAACCTATTGTGTAGCTATCTAATCAGATATCTTCTCCAGTACTTTTTTCTCAAAATTTCTCTCAGACCATTGCAATAGTTTGTCATTTGCCTCTATATTATCATCAGTCACATTTTGTACAATGTGAACTAGTTGTTCTAGTATAGGTGCCTAGTCATTTACATCATCCATATCAAAACAATTAACAAAAATGTCTTTGATTTCATGTAGAACTTGCTTCTGCTTCTGTTCACTCTTCATTTCTTCATGTCTCTTCTTCCCCTTCAAAATTTCTTGAAGGGTCTGAATTTGTTCATATGAAAAATTCTCAAGATCCCATTTAGGAATCACAATTACTTCATCTAATGTGATATTTAGTCTTGGAGACATCTTCTTATGTAGCTTCCTCCTTTTGGGCTTAGGAGAGCTATCAATCGGCTCAGTTTCAATAATTTCCTTTCCTTTTTGAGTAAGCAATTCAGTTGCTGACTTCATATTAATCAAGATTTCATGTTGATCAGGTACATTCCCCGTTTTGGGTCTAGTGGGGGTAGATGAAGCAGAGTGTGGTAGGTTTACCAACACTTGTATAGCCTCTTGTTCTTTAGGCTTTTCTCCAGTTGCTTCCATTTTGTCTCTATTGTTTAATAATGTAGGAGAAACCTCTAGAATAGGTGGATTTTCACTATTTACCTCTTGATCTTCTATTTTCTCTTTCTCGGCTCCTTCTTCATTTATCTCTTCATCGACCTGAGTAGCCTTGATAGGTGATTTGATAGTTGTGTTTTTCAGCTCATCCTGATCATCGACATCTACATTTCTAACATTTTCCAGTGTGGTGTCGATGGGAATATCCATTGTCAAGTATGTAACTTGCTCATCACCTATTTCCTTTTGTGTTTCTATTTTTTTTTTATTTGATCAGTGTTGATTTTCTCAGAAGTTCCTTCATCTATTTTCTTCTCTTTTGGAACTGCCAACCCAAAAATCTCTTTCCAAATCTGAGTACTTTGCTGTACTAATCCTTAAATATCATTCTTGAAAATAGCATAAGCTCTATATTTGGGTATAGAGTTTTTCTTATATTGATCAACAAATTTTTCTTTTTGTTTCTTTGTCAATTGTGGGATGACTCTATCCAAAGTTGCTTCCCTAATTTGCCTTTCAATCATTAATGAAAATTCCCATTTACTAGATAATTAATCATAAAGTTCTGTAGGGACATTATTCCCTATCTCTATACGTGTCAATTTGAATGTACTCATCATATCTAATAGAGCTTCTTGTAACTTGACCTTATTATCTATACTTTTCTTTTCATACTTGATAAATTTAAATCCTGATAACGCAGTTGAACTTCTAATGTTCTTGCATACCTCATCAATGTCTATAGGATGTTTCAATGATGTTGTAGGTAGGTTTCTTGGCACATCAGTGTCTATTTCCTCATCTTATTCATCACTCAAGATTAGTCTTCTTTTCCTTGATATCTTGGCAAAACTGCTCGGCACAAATTTGGTTTTGACTTGTTTCTTTTTCCCTGAGCTTCTCTCGGCAACATTCTTCTTTGTGTAGATTGATGTTCTCACCATAGGAGGTGAAATAGCTGATACCGTGGTCCTTGGTCTATTTATAGTAGGAAGGGTAGCCTGAGGTTTAACTTTTCTTGCTTTGGTTGCCTTGGCAACCATTGGCCGTTTCCCTTTGCCCTTAACAACTACATCCTCTTCAGACTCAACTTCTGCTTCTTCTTCTTCACTAGGTATGTCTTCTCCTTGTCCAGTAATTAAGTCTAGAGGAGCATCCTCTACTTCCTCATCACTTGAAATTCCAACCATCTTCTTCAAATTCTTGACAATATTTTTCCTCTTTCTTTCCATGGTGCCAACCTTTAGGTTGATAGAAATTTTGGCCTTTGCTTCTTCATAATTACCAAAATGTTTAGTAGTACTGTCAATTTCCTCTACTAGTAGTGCTCTGATTGATGTAGATGTTTCATCTATTTACTTCATAAGGTAATGCCCTTAGCCATGATACTCTAGGTACTACAGCCTGAACATAAGTGTAATCTGTGTCAAATAGAAAACACACATCCTCATAATGTTGTTCCACTAGTGAACTAGGAATTCTGCTTCTCAGTCTCATACTTTTCTTGAACTCCACAAAGTATGTTCCCATCACATTATCAAAATTATCACCTAACTATTGAATTAGTACATTAATCTACTAGGTGATAGGTCTATCTATTTTCCATACTATGTTTCCATAGGTAGCAAAATTATTTTGAACATAGAAAAATATGCATACAAGCAAGGATCCGAACTTACACACAAAATTCTTCACTTTTCTGATTGATGCAAGGTTCTCGGCAAGCTGAGTTAGCTGTATCTCCACCATGTTGTATGTGTGATTCTTCTTGATGATCTTCCATGCTTAGTCTACTGCAATGCAAGGCACGTTGTCCAGTTGGCTTGACTGATAGAACTTGTGAGCTATAACCCTCATAGAAAAATCAATTTCTAGGTCTTCAATGGTGGAAATAGTCATTCCTCTCTTGTTCTTGTGTATGATGAATTCTTCAATCTGTTGGGAGCAAGCTTGAACATGACAAGTTAGTGGATTAGCACATAGAAATCCATAGAATGAGCAAAAAACCAAAAAGACTTCATCATAACATCAGATTGAGCTTAAAATAAGTAAATTGCACCCTATTATTACTTATTTGATT
>MU226354.1:3202999-3213624 GCA_018584345.1 Thuja plicata
CATGTGGGTGAGCATTCCATTAGCCTTAAAAAGGTTAGGAATCACCCATTAAGCATGGTTAAAGGACAGTTAGGTGGGGAAGTATACTTAGGAAATGAGGTGATGGGATTAGGGTAGGAATAGGGTAGGCTTTAGGGTAGGATTAATAGGTTCCTAGCTAGGGTTTTAGGGTATTATTCAAATCAAATTTGAATAAATTATAGTTTAGAAGAATTAGGAAAATGGAGGATTTAATAAATGTAAATTTATTATAAACGGAATTTTATGAGACAAATGTATTTAAATAAAATACATTGGAATAGTATTTACACTATTGATAAATACTAGAAAATGAAAGCTATTTAATTGATTAAATTAAATAGTTAGAAGGAATAAGAGGGAGAAAGATATTAATAATAATATTAATATTTTTGGACGTCTACATTTTGCCCCTCTTTGACGTGGCGTCACAAGTGATGTTGCGTCAAAGACAAGAAAATAAGTTTCCCCAGAGGAAGAGGGTTTCTAGGAGTCGTGCCAAAGCAATGATGACATAGGGTTGTGCCCCCTCGAGAAAATAATAAAATGAAGATGACGTTGTAGAATTTTCTCAAAAAAGGACACGACGTGCAGAAGGAAGAGAGAGGAGGGAATAAATAGAAGCATTCTGAAATGCAATTAAGAATGCAGCTAAGAATGCTAATGCAAATGAAATGAATGTAGCTAATGAGCACTGGGGATCCATTTGTGTGAAAAATATGGAGAGCACATCCGATTTTAATATTGCAATAAGACGTATGCATTAGGTGTTAGAAAACACAGATGACAAGATTCCTTTGCATGGACCAGACACTCAAACAAAATCACACTGCAAAAGATGCATGTATCAGTAACCATCAGTCACAACGCACCAAGATATAGAAGATCAAGTAGTGGTGAGTAGGTTTAAACTGACACAAAAAGATAAAATCAACAAAGAAGACCTCATGACCAAGCAGTCATTCAGTCCAAAGTTCTTGCCATGAATAGGATTGATGTGATGAAGGAGTTGATGAGCCAACGCCAGAAGGATGCATCCTGACGGGCAAGGATTGGATTTGATGTGATTAAAATATATTCGCTGGAAAAAGCTGGGAATAGGATGAGGAGCAAGGATAGTTGGTCGCAAAACTGATTTTGTGAAAAACATGATCGTAGGTGCAAGAGTCAAAACGCCACTGAAAATTGATGAACTGAACAATGTAGAAATAAACGATGGTTTATTGCAAGAGTTTTGAGAATATTTGATTTTTGTAAATTTTTTGGAATTTTTTGGGATTTTTGAAGTTTTTAGATTTTTTGGGATTTTGCGACGCAATTAAACTGTACAAGAGGACTAATAATACAAAATATACAAGCGGGAGACGGAGAAAACGGGGAAAAAAAATTTTCATGATGACTCGGGATGTTAGTGTGATGGCGAGAAGACTAGATACGTTAAAAATATACAAGGACCAAACTGAACGATTAATTACAAGTGATTAGTTACAGCGATTATGTACAAAGGTTGCTACCGAGATTTGATTGGATCATGTTGTTTGATGCGTGTGATAGTGTATGCTGATTGATTAGTTTCAAGAGGAAGGATACATCCTACAAGAACCTAGAGATGATGATGATGATCTAGAATTAAGTCAACGAGAGGAAGGATGCATCCTCAAAGGACCCATTTCCAGAAAGATGGGATTTGTAAATCTGATTAGTCAAAGGTGCACTGTGATCAAACGGTGGAACCAAGATGTTTGTCAAAAGGAACTTGTGGAAACCTAAGATTTTAATAGCATAATTTGATCATGTTCTACAAGGATACCAGCTAAGGACATGAGATATATACAAGCAACACTACGTGAAAGACTACGCAAAATATGTACAGGACTGAAGCTCAGGGATTGGGATAGTACAATGTATGGACAACAATATATAGGACTATGTGTACAAAAGCTCAGGATACAAGATAGGAGGATCACTTCAGACAAGTGCGTATGATATGCGAACACCCAGGGAATATGGGAAATGCAGAGGTTAGTGGAGGCGTGGTGCTGGTGATGGAGGAAAATGAGATTTTGATAGATAATGGAATGGTCCACTATGTGTGACGCCTATTTCCAGGTTTTCATCACCCATACTTGTCCAGGGCGCCTGATTGCCAAGTTTTTAGCATTGGATGAAAGTTTTCTCTTTATTTTTCTTTTTGATTTCTTTGGATCTTTTTGATTTTTTTGTTTTGATATTGCCCAAGTGCCAGTTTACCAGGTTTTCACTAGGACAACCATTATTTCAGCTTCATTTTTCTGCTTTTTAGAGATTTTTTCAGGACTATTTTACATTGTTTTTGTTCTTTTTTCAGGATTTTTTTATACTTTTTATGGATTTTCTCAGATAACTGGAATGAACAAGTAGCCGTTAGGCATAGAAGTGCCTGAGATGAATGATGTTGATAGGATCATTCAATGGTTCTCCTTCAAGAGTGGAGAGTTGATATGCCCCAGAACTAAAGCATGTAGTGACAACGTATGGGCCTTGCCAGGTGACTTCAAACTTGCCTTTCTTTTCCTGATTAGTACCCACTTTCTATTTTTCTTTTCGCACAAGGTCCCCTACCTGGAACTGGCATGGGTGGACCTTCTTGTTATAGTTCCGCTTGAGTCTATTCTGGTAAACAATCAAGTGATCATAAGCTTGCTGGCACTTTTCATCTAGGAGATCCAGCTGTGTGAGTCGTGCTACCTGATAATATTCATCATTAATTAGGCCTCTTAGTGATACTCAGAGGGAGGGTAGTTCAACCTCAATGGGTAAGACTGCGGAGTAGGAAGTAGTTCCAGTAGGAGTACGGTAGGAAGTGTGATATGCCCAGAGGGAAGGATTGATCTAGAGATGCCAGTCACGACCAGTATCATTGAAAATTTTCTTGAGGATTTTGAGGATGGTTTTATTAGTTGCCTCAGCTTGGCCATTACCTTGCGGGAAATGTGGACTAGAGAAATGGTGATGGATATGGAGGCAAGCACAGAGATCACTGACATGTTGATTTTCAAATGGTGTACTGTGATCTGTGAAGATGGTGGAGGGTATGCTGAAGTGGCAAATGATGTGATAGAGGAGGAATTTGGATATTTGGACACTAGTAGTGAGTGTGAGAGGAATTTCTTTGACCCACTTTGTAAAGTACTCCGTAGCTGTTATTATGTACTTGTGGCCTTCAGAAGAGAGGGGAGTAATCTTACCAACAAGGTCAAAACCCAAACAAGAGAAGGGCCAAGGAGGCGCAATAGGTCTGAGGTCCTAAGCAGGAGCATGGATCAAATTAGCATGATGTTGACAAGGTAGGAACTTTTTGATGAACTCACAAGCATCATGTTCCATTGTAGGCCAATAGTACCCTGTATGTAGAAGTTGCTTGGCTAGGACCATGCCATTCATGTGGGCACCATAGATTCTAGCATGTACCTCTTGTAAAGCCTGGGAGGCTTCATTTTCATCTAGACATCTAGAGAGCACATTGTGATAACCTCGACGATAAAGGGTGTTGGCTACAAGGGTGTAATGGGATGCTCTGCGGATAAAGTTTTGGCATTGGTTTGCCGTGAGATGAGGAGATATGATACCATTTTGTAGGTAAGCTTGGATATTGTGGTACCACGAGGACTAGGGACCAACCAAGACACATACGTGATTTGATTCATCATTCTCATAAGCGGGAGCATGTAGTTGCTTAATTAAGAATTCATATTGCATAGACTCATGAGGAACATCAAGAAGGGAGCCGATTGTGGCCATTGCATTAGCAAATTTATTCTGTAGGTGTGGTACTTGTGTTATCTGTAAGCAGAGGAAGTGCTCTTTTAGTTTGTCAACCATCTGCTTATATGGTGTCAATTTGTCATCTTTGGTTTGATACTCATCTAGGACTTGTTTAATGATGAGTTGGGAATCGTTAAAGACCTAGATATCTGTCATGTTCCATTCTATGGCCATGCGGAGTCCTACAATTAGTGCCTCATATTCTGCAATGTTGTTTGTGTAGGGGAATCCCAATTTGAATGACATGGGGATGTAGTCACCTTGAGGTGTGACAAAAAGTATTCCTGCCCCTGCGCCATGAGCTGTGTAGGACCCATCAAAGAAGAGTTTCCAGGTTGGTTGTTCTTCTATCATGTACAAATGCTCATTTGGAAATTATGTGACCAAAGGATATGCATCTACTAATGGTTCTTTGGCTAGCTGATCAACAATAACTTGCCCTTTAATGGATTTTCTGTCGACATACTGAATATCAAATTCACTTAGCAGCATAACCCATTTTTCCATTCGACCTGTAAGTGTAGTCTTGGAGAGTAGGTACTTGAGAGGATCCAGCTTTGAAATGAGCTTGGTTGTGTGAATAAGCATGTAGTGGAAAAAATTTTGAGTGGCAAAGACCACTGCCAGACATGCTTTTTCCATAGGAGAATAATTGAGCTCATAACCCACTAAAGTTTGACTGATATAATAAACGGCTCTTTATTTACCTTCATCATTCATTTGAGCGAGGAGCACCCCCAGTGTTGTAGTAGTAGAAAATATGTCTAGGATGAGTGGTCGACTAGGTACAGGTGGTACCAAGATGGGTGGATTAGCCGAATATTCTTTGATTTTGTCAAAACTCTTCTGACACTGAGGATCCCACTTGAATGTGTTGTCTTTGCGCAGGAGATGAGTGAATGGTTGGCACTTGTCTGCTAGTTGAGAGATGAAATGGTGCACTGATTGTAATTTTCCTTGGAGGCTACGTAGTTGTCAGAGTGTTTTTGGTGGAGGCATCTCTATGATAGCTTGTACTTTATTTGGATCAATTTCAATTCCTCGTCTAGATACAATAAACCCTAGGATTTTACCTGATGTGACTCCAAAGACACATTTCTTAGGGTTGAGCATTAAGCAATAGTGTCCAATTCTGTCAAAGATGCATTCCAGAACATTTAGGTGATCTTCCCTTTTTACTGATTTTGCTAAGATATCATCTACATAGTCTTCAAGGATCTTGTGAATCATGTCATGAAAAATGATAGTCATGGCTCTTTGATAGGTTGCCCCAGCATTCTTTAAGTCAAAAGGCATCATTTTATAGTAGAAGGTGCCCCAAGGGGTTGTGAATGTTGTCTTATGCTGATCTTCTTCTGTAATGCGGATCTGATTATATCCAGAAAAGCCATCCATGAGTGACAACATCTCATGTCCTTCTGTGAGATCCATAATCATGTCTATGTGTGGTAAGGGGAAATCATCCTTGGGACATGCCTTATTGAGATCTATGAAATCTATACATATCCTGATTGATTTATCAGGCTTAGAGATGGACACCATATTAGAGATCCAGTCAGAATAGTGAATGGGGCAGATGATCTTGGCTTGGAGTAATTTTTATAGCTCCTCTTTGACAAGTAGTGCCACTTTAGGGTGCATCTTTCTGAGCTTTTGCTTAACAGGTTTGATGTTCGGGTCCACTGCTAGATGGTGAACTACCAAGTTGGGGTCTAACCCCAGCATGTAGGAGTAAGACCATGCAAACTTGTTGATGGATTCCTTTAATAAAGTGACAAGATCACTTTCTTCTGCTTCAATTAGAGATGCTGCTATGTATGTGATGGGGGGATTTTCTTTGGTACCTAGATTCACAAGTTTTTCTTCTTCAATGAGAATTGATGACTGTTTAGGCTTGTAATCTCAGATAAGAGGAAGAGTAGAATCTTCATCCTCTGGCACCTCAGAGAGGTTTTCACCAGAGGATACACCCTTTGTTTTTACTTTTTTATGATCAGATAGCGCCCCAGAGGGGTTTTCGTTATGGGATCAATTTTTCTCTTTTTTATTTTTATTTTCTGTCATTTCTGTGGCTAAAGTTCTCCTCTTCCCCAAAGTATGCCTTTGGGTCCAATTTGTAGACATATATTGAGTCTTTCCCCCAGTCACTACTTTTCTAAGTTGCTCCCATAAAGCTTAGGAGGGCGTCCTCACTTTGGAACTCGTCAATGTGCACGAAACTTGGTTGGTCCCAGTCTATGAGTTCAGGATAGCGAAGGGGGAGGTTAATGAAGAGGATGGAAAGTTGTTGCAGGATAGCATTGCCCAAGAAGGTTTCATCATTAAAAACATCACCATAAGCTCTCACAACTTTCTCTTCCAGGATATCTTCGATGTCAGCGATTTCGCGTAGGGATGGACAAGAGGAATGGTTGATGAAATCGTTGGTGCCCCCATTCGTGTCAGAGCCCATGCCAAGGCCCAGGTGCTTTTCTAGTTGGGTAGGAATAATAGGATCTTTCATTTTTTTCTCTTCATAACCAAGGCCACCTCCTTGGTAGTTCCATTTTTCTGTCACCAATTTATGCATTGTGGGGTACTTATCTTTGAATTAATTAAGGCGACTTGTGTCCTTGGGTGGTGGATCTTTATATAGCCATTGGTTGATGTTTGGTGCCATTTCCTGGCCAGTCAAAGTACCTTTTGATATAACAGTGGTAGAACCAAGTTGTAGTGCCTTGGTTGTCTTTGATTTTGTTTTTCCTAGATTAGGCTGGTGGCCTTGAGTGTGAGGATCAATTGGTAGTGATCCAACTGTGAAGGCATCAGATAAAGTGTACTCACCACAACCTTTGTTGTTGATCTTGACCATGGACAAGGTGGAGGAGAGGATTGTTTCTGGGTTTGAATGGATTCGAGATGAGCTGGCAACAGAGGTGCCAATATCAATCCCAGGATAGTGATTGGAATGTGGAAAGGAAGTCTCCAACGCATTGCAGTATGCGAAGGGCTTGGGATCTACGTAGATGGTGATCTCAGTGCCTTTATATGGGAATTTGATGCACTGATGATAGGTGGAAGGGATGGCTTAAGTAGAATGGATACATGGGCATCCGAGGAGGATGTTGAAGGGAAGGTCAATATCAACAACATAACATAATGTATCCTGGATAGCTGGGCCCACTTGAATGGGCAATGATATTATGCCTTCAGAAGTACACTCTAGATTCTCATATGCTTTTATTATGATGATATCAGTTGTTATATCAGCCTCAGTGCAACCCAACTGTTTTATGAATTTTAGAGTACACAGATTTAGGGCTGATCCATTATCTATCATGACCTATTTGATGGAAAAATCTTTAACCATGACAGCGATACAGAGTGGGAGATTATGATTGGTTTCTTCAGAGCATACGTCTGTTGGTCTAAAGGACACCCCACAAGATGCAGATAGGTGTCCAACAAGGTTTTGGAATTTAGTGAAGTTGATGTCACTAGGAACATGGGATTCTTGCAAGGCTTTATTGAGGATTTATTGATAAGTGGGTGATGTGTAGAGAAGATTCAGGATGAAAATATGGGCTGGAGTATTCCCTAGGTGTTCCAAAATGTTGTATTGGGTCCCAGCAGATGGGGCGGGAGTAGCACCTGCGACTGTTATCCTACCTCTATGAGTGGTGATGGCGCATTGGTTATCGACACCCTTGACATGGATGACATTGATGGAGGACTGGACTTGGGATATGAAGTCGATGAGATTATCGTAGTTGATATAGGCATTTGTATAATCTTTTCTATAAAAATTTTCTACTTGTTTACCCTTTCCCTGATCAGAGGATTGAGTGGGATTGCCTGGGCCTATACCAAAAGTGTGTTTAGGGAATGCATTTTGATAAATTTTAAGGCCTGCATTTGACAATGATTGGGTAGGAGAGTCTACTTCAATCTCCTTGCAGTCAATGAGATCTTGGATATAGTGTTTCAACTTCGTGATTTGAGTGGTATGTCCCTTAACACAGTGGTATTCACAGTACTCATTGTCTTTATACCAAGTAGGCTTAGGAGTTGAGTCATCAAATGGCTATGTTTTAGGATACATGACTTGGTTAGCTTAGACCAGCTTGCAGAAGATGACGTCTATAGGTTCACCCAAAGGGGTAAATGTGCATTGTGGCATATTCAAAGTGCAAGGTCTTTGTTGTCCATACGAGACTAATATAGCATTCATTTGATTCATAGGACCTTGGTAGTTGTGTTGATATGATGTCCCTGGAGGAGGATAGATAGGCACACCTTGAGGGTGCATGTTTTGCTGATATGTCAGTTGGGGATACATGAGAGTGGGTTGTTGATACATGGGAGGAGGTTGAGGGTACATTGGTGGTGCTTGCTGATAAGTCTGGGTTGGTGCATTAGGAATAGCTACCACAACCTGAATGTGTTTGGTGTTAGTGGCTCCATCTGTTACTGCATTCTTGTTCTTGTTCCAGTATCATGCTTGATCATTTTTGTGTTTGTCAGGCTGGGATTCTTTGTAGTGCTTAATGGTACCTTCTTCTACGAGGCCTCGTTCAAGGTCCATACCCTTGATTATGATGTTGTGATAAGTTTGTATACAGTTCATGCACATGTGATAGGCAAGCTTAGGATGAAGGTTATTAATGAAGATTTTGATAAGATGTTGTTCTGGGGGTTGGTAAGACAACCTTGTAGTAAGCCCTTGCCAGCGCTGAAGATAATTGGCTAGGATTTCTCCTCCCTTTTGTCTGGAATTGCATAGGTCAAGGAGTGAGAGTTCATTTTCGACATTATGTGCGTATTGGGCCACAAACTTTTTGGATAATTCTGCGAAAGTAGAGACAGTGCCGTAAGGGATTTTGTAGAACCATTCAAGGGCGGTGCCTCCCAAGCTTTTGGGAAATATTCTCATGAGGAAGTTATCTCTACAGGCCACTTCTTGGTAGGCCATGTAGAATTCTTTCACATGACTTACAGGATCACCCTTCCCTTGATATTTATCAAATTTTGGGGTCTCAAAGTTCTTGGGGAAGGGTATAGCAGTGATGGATCGGTCAAATGGATAAGGACACACTTCCTTGAACTTAAATTTTTTAGCCTCTGTCTAAACTTTTAGCTCCTTGAGAGCATTCTTCATTTGCTCCCATTCATGATTGATTTGCGGAGGAGGATTGTTGATCGTGATTGCAAGATTTCCTTGAACCTAATATGGATCGAATGGCGAGTATGGAGGATTCTATGGGGGATATTGTGGTGTTTGGTAGGGTGGTTTCTGGTCAACATATATGGGTTGTTTTGGTGGAAGCTATGGTTGAGTGGAGTATTGCAGTGGAGGAGGTGTCGGTGTTTGATAAGATTGCTACAACTGTTGGAAATATGCTTGTATTTGTTGCGGCATTGGATAGGTGGGATGAACTTGTTGCACAGTTGTATAGGATGGAGGATAAGTGTTTTGCAGTAGAATGCCCCCAGTGGGAACTTGTTGTGGAGGGGGAATTGTTTGTGATGCAGCAGAAGATGGCATGGCTATGTAATTGACAGAATGAGTTTGTTGTTGTTGCACGGGTTGTATAAAAGGATTAGCAAACTATTCCATTGGTTGTGCCATGAAGGGATTTGCCCCTACATTTGTGGTTGTGGCTGTTGTGTAGTTTGGATAGTGGGCTGTGCAGCTGTGAAGGGGTTGATTGGGTGTTGTTGCGCTTGGGATGTGAATGGGTTGGTGATTTGTTTCTTTTGGATAGGTTGTTGTTGTTGGATAGGTTGTTTTTGTTGGATATGTTGCTATTGGATAGGTTGATGTTGTTGCTATTGGATAAGTTGTTGTTGTTGTTTTTGGATAGGTTGGATGGGAATTTGGGGTATGACGAAGGGATTCATGGATGGTTGCAGTATGGGGGGATTTGGGTTGAACAACGTTTGAGGTGGAACTGCTGGTATTCATTGTGATTATGTTGCTGGTGGAGCAGGAAAAGTGGACCCTTGTGGAAATAAGGGTTGGTTATAGGCATTGGTAGGTGGCATGCATGTGGTGAAGAAAGGTAGAATAGGCATGGAGAATTGGGTGCTCTGATGTTGTGAGCTGATTGTAGCACTTTGAACGGGTTGAGTAGGAATGGATGGAATGGTGGTTTGTTGTGTGCTAACTAGTGGTGGTGGAAATTTTGCAACGAATGTTGGGATTGCTTGCAAAAGAGGAGCGACTGTGGCTTGCAGAGGTGCTTACATAGTGATAGGGGGTATTGCTTGTGCTACTAATGTGGTATCAGGAGGTGGGGCTCCTGAGGTAGGTGTAGGTGTTGTGTGTATGATGGAAGGTGGAATGGAGGGATGAACTACTTGCGCGAGAAGAGTTCCCACTTGTAGGGCTTGTTGAAGTGGATCAAAAACTTCATTTCTAGTGGGATAAGGACGTTCCCCTAGAAGTGCCATAGGTCATGTGACAAGTGTGGGTATAATCCAAGGTGGAAGTTGAAGTCCTTATTTTTGGATATCCGTGAGTACTTGGTTCCTGTTAGGTCCACTCATGGCGTTCACCATGTGGACAAGCGTTGGATGCTTGATAAAGTTTCCACGGTACTTAGAGTGGGAGTTTCATTAGTGTATACCCAGATATGTTCGATTTGATCATTGGGCTGAGGCACATAAGTGACCATGGTGTTGGTATTGTCAGTCGTAGGATTAGATGAGCTAGCGGCAAGATTAGGATCCATGTTCTTCCTCTTCTTAGTGGCTCATGTGATAGGTGGCATAAAATGACTATCCTAAAGGAATATGAGATGCAAGATGTATGCAAGGATGCA
>MU226354.1:3217334-3247079 GCA_018584345.1 Thuja plicata
TAAATTTATTAAAAAGGGAATTTTATGAGACAAATGTATTTAAATAAAATACATTGGAATAGTATTTACACTATTGATAAATACTAGCAAATGAAAGCTATTTAATTGATTAAATTAAATAGTTAGAAGGAATAAGAGGGAGAAAGATATTAATAATAATATTAATATTTCTGGACGTCTACAGTTCCATACAGCTTTAGTGATCTTCTCTATGTCTTCTTTACTCTGACATTTCATGGTCCTTTTGCCATTGATAGTAGGGTTACCAGTTACACAATGTATGATATCCTTGGTAATCTTTACTAGTCCATTCTCCAACAAAATTCTCATCTCATGTAACCTACTAAGAACAATTTTGAGCCATTCTTCCCTAAAATTCTGTGGAAAATCTAGGGCTTGAGTTAACCCTCGCTTGGCTAAATGATTGTGTTCATGTTTTAGGGCTCCGTCTATACATAGTTTCCCATAGGATTCCATCACCTTGTGGTCTCCAACTTCACTAATTTTACACATGTAACATGCCCTAATGTCATGAATCATGAGTACCCTTGGAGGGATTGAAGATAGGGCTCCAGTTAGATCACCTTTGACCGCGCTCTCAGGAATGGCTCAAAAGTTGGGAGGTGCATAGGTGTCGCTCCTCACCAATTGAACTTCTATCAATTCTTTCTCCATTCCCTTAATTGGTGCAAACAAACTAGCGGCCATGATTTCACAATAAAGGGTTTCAAAGATGAAACAGAGTACCTCAACAATTGTCAAAGTTCACACTTTTGCTGAATAGCCGACGACACTCTATATAATTCTTCAAAAATCCATGCTGAAATAAAGTTTGCCAATGCTTCAACACTTCAAGAAATCTCAAATCGCAAGGTGAAATGAATCGTGAACAATTCATCCCTTTATAGGCTTCGAGGTAGGTTTACAATAAATGTTTTGTCCGTTGGAGTTAGTGCAAAATAGCTGTCCTCAGCCGACTCTGACAATCACTTGGTCACAACCCAAACTAACTTGGCACATATGCCGATGAGCTCGGTCTTAGTACAATACTGATGCTTAGCACCTCTAGTGCTTGAGTGACTTTTCTTGGTACTTTAACTTTAAAATATGTCCTGATGCATCTTATCATATACAGATATGGAATTTGGCATAGTATATGTTAGGAACTAATGTAAGATATGAAATTAAATACAGTTCCTTACATACCTCTTCTGCTTAGTTTGAGATTGTGTGATCACCTGATGCATTGGATTGGGTGACCTCAGCTTCAGTAGATTCACTACTCCTTGACTCTATTTTCCTTACCCATGTCTGGTTCATCTATGCTCTAATTTCCTCAACAGTATGAGTAGGTACTCTTATCTTTCACTCTCTCTTAGTATGACCAATTTTCAAACAACTAAAACAAATTAGGCTTCCATTCATCTAACTCTTAGATCTTCCTCTGAAATGTATCTTTATGCAGTCTTTAGGTGCATGTCCATACTCTTCACAGTAATGAAAAATTTGCCTTGTGTTATAATCCCAATTGTAAGTGTTTCCTTTTCTTGGTGCTTTTGCTTGTGTCTTTGATGTCCATTATTGTTTAGCATTAGATCTACAATCTTGTGCCTTATGTCCAAATTTTTGACAATTGCAACAATATCCATTGATTCTTGATGTGGGAGGTGCATCATTTGCCTTAGCCCAACATTCATGTGCTTTATGTCCAAATTTCTTACAATTAAATAAATAACCATTGAACTTAGGTTTAGGATTGGACTTACCATTCTTTCTTCAAAAAATGTTTGCAGTGTGTCCTGGTTTTCCATAATGGTGGCATACAGGTTTGTTTCTCTTTGTCCTTTCGTTCCTCTTTTCACCAGTCTTTGATGATTCTCCTTTCTCAGTAGATGTTTTTGGGTTTAGTGTCACCTAATCCAAAAGAATATTTTTGTCTCCTTGATGCTTCCATCAGATTCTAAAAATGAGTCAAAGATTCATTAGGTTTATTTAACCTTTCATTTAGTTCTTTCTCAGATCTCAAATCATCTTTCAATTGATTGTTTTCAGATCTTAGATTCACAATTTCCATGTCTTTCCTACTGATCTCCTGATTTGCAAGTAGTAGTTGATTTTCCATGTCAACCTGATTGATTGTCATCATTTGCACATCATGTGTCCTTTAATCAAGTCTGATAGTTATCACTCTTTTATCTTCTTCAGCCATAGCTTTGTCATCTTCAGCTTTCTTCTTTTTTTCCACTACTTCACATAGTCTTACTATCTGCATTTCTTGTTCTCTTTTTAGGTTCCTGACTTCTTCACACAATACATTGTTCTTTTCTAGTAGATCTACAATTTTTGCATCGCTCTTAGTAGAATATCCATCCTGAAATAGATTTGCAATGTCTTCTTCCTGATAATTAGTATCATTCATTTGTTTGGCCAAATCTTTCCTAGATTTCAATGACTTCCTCAATTCCTATCTAGCTATTTCAAGCTGATGTGATGCTAGTTGAATTTCAATCTTTTGATTCTTAATGACTTTGCCCAATCTGTAAATCTCCATCTCCAGATCTTTACTCTCAAGCTGATTAAAACTTATGTAGGAGAACAAAGCTCTGATACCAATTGTTGGAAATACAATATTGGGAAAGCAAGATACTGAGAGGGGGGAGGGGAGGGGAATCAGATTTGGAACTTTAATATTTTTAAAACAAACTGATCCACAATCATATAAATATGTAATCAATCTAACATCTAGTAGCATCCATGACAGTAAATGAATAACACAATACACATAATTTGGTAACCCAGAAACCCAAATAGGTAAAAATGGGGTGGGGATGACACCCACAAATTCTTCACTACTGTAGCAATAAAGTGTGTCTATTAGGGCTACAAAAGTTTGATTACAATATGCAATCTACCTGGTTAAAGGTCTGCCTGGTTAAGAGATTTAGATCATTACAATCTACCTTGTGAAAGGATTTCAACTTACAGTAAAGTAAGCACTCTGCCAAGAGGTTTAGAAAGGTCTGCTAGAACCACTCTGTTAATAGATTTCACCTAATACACTTGTTAGAATGTCTCAAGATATGATCCTTCGATATGCACTCTGATGCTGATAATAGATCTCCTCTTTATAATGCCTTTTTTGATCTTATAATATGATATGTCTTTACTCTGCTTCTCACTACTCTTCTACTCTGCTAGATCTATGCTTCTTATAAAAAAAACCCTTTACACATCTCTCATGTATGTATGCACCTTCTCTCTATGCTCTCCAATTTCTCACATATAATTAGGGTAAGAAGCAGTCTTATTATACACTTTGAATCTACTGAATAGATCTAGATCAACGATCAAAAATAAAACTTATGCCTCCTAGGCATTCCAATTTTCTGATTGGCTTCATGCCATGCATAGGATAAAACAATTAAATGCATAATTAACTCCATAGAGAATATTAAATGCGTCACATATGTTAGTCCAAAACACCCATAAGTCAGCCCACACATATTACCTTAAAGTTTATGTCATATCTGACATGTATGTCAAAACTGTCTTGCTCAACACTTAAGTCTCTGGCGCTCAGCACTGAATTGTTGGATAGCTCAGAATCTATGATCTGTTCTGCTTGGCAACGAATTGTCGGGTAGCTTGGCCTATACTATTTTAGCTCGGCCGCAGTGCTAGCCGACCTAAACTGCCTGAATAAATGACAAATTCTGGACACTAAATGATCAACAAAAACTTAAAGATTAACAACACCATGCATGCAACCCTTCAATACTGTCAAACTCACTCATTCATCCATAATTTGGGGATTTTCATGTTCCCAAGGGTTTGAGACTAATTCATTTCATATTTGGGTGCTTTAGGAAATAATTAACTATTGTCCAAGAGGAGGAGTCTTTGGGCTAAGTTTATGATGTAGTTCCTTTGTAATTTTTCCTATTTTTGTGTATTTTTGAGGTCTCAAAGTTGTAATAGCAGGGTATGGTGCAAAACAACCTACCTCTTGCTTTGCATATGTTGGAAATATTGAGAAAGGGTGTTTGAAAACCCCATTTTTTTCCAAGTGATTCAGAATTTTTTGGAGTTATGGGTTTTTGAAGGTCGTTGATGTCCTAAAATAGTGAACTAGGTCTCCTAGCAAATTTCAATCATTTTTTGCATAATCCATAGAATCTGACTATGCAATCAATTGATTCCTTGTGAATATGGTTGAATTAGGTCTCTTGTGGCATTAGAAACCTTGAGTGAAGTTGTTGGGTTGAAATATGATTTTTAGTTAGTGCTCCTTGGGAACACTTCGGTCTGACATGTGCCAGAATGTTCTTGATGCTACATGAGAGAAGAAAGGTCTCCCCTAGCATTTACCTAGCCAACTAGAGCCGATGGAGCTGGCGGTTTGGTCCCACAATGAACTTTGAAAGATGCACCATTGAGAAACTTTCAATTTAGAAATAATGACACTTTTTGCACCAACTCAGATCGGGTTTCAAAATGGAATCTGAGTGGAATATCCCTAAACCAAGACATGTGCTTGTAGGCCTTCCCAAGATGGTCCTTGTGCACTTCACAAATCTTTGATATCTGTCACGAGTTCCCAGATATGCATCTCCAAAAATTGCTGCCAAATTTGGCTTAGTGCACCTTGGGAACACCTCGATCTGACATGCGCTAGAATTTTCTTAGTGCTACCCAAGAAAATAAAGGTCTCCCCTAGTGTTTACCCAGCCAAATAGAGCTGATGGAGCTGACGATTTAGTCCCACAACGAATGGTTTGAAAGATGCACCAATGCGAAACTTTCAACTGAGCAACAATGACACTTTTTGGACCAACTGAGATCCGGTTGCCAAATAGAATCCGAGTGGAATCTCCCTAAACTGAGTAGCATGCTTGTAGGCCTTCCCAATATGTTCCTTTTGCACTTCACATATCTTTGATATCTCTCATGAGGTCCGAGATATGTATCTCCAAAAATTGTTGCCAAATTTGGCGTAGTGCACCTTGGGAACACTTCAGTCTGACGTCCACCAGAATGTTCTTGTTGCTACATGAGAAAAGAAAGGTCTCCCCTAGAATTTACCCGGCCAACTAGAGCTGATGGAGCTGACGGTTTGGTCCCATGATGAATGGTTTGAAAAATGCACCATTGAGCATCTTTGAACTGAGCAATAATGACACTTTTTTTACCAACCAAGATCCAGTCGCCAAATGGAATCTGATTGGAATCTCCCAGAACCAATCCATGTTCTTGTAGGCCTTCCCAAGATGGTCCTTGTGCACTTCATGGATATTTGATATCTCTCACGAGGTCCAAGATATGCATCTCCAAAATTTTTTGCCAAATTTGGCTTAGTGCACCTTGGGAACACTTTGGTCTGACATGTGCCAGGATGTTCTTGGTACTACATGAGTGAACAAAGGTCTCCCCTAGCATTTACCCTACAAATTGGAGCCATTGGAGCTGACAGATTGGTCCCGCGATGAATGGTTTGAAAGATGCACCATTGAGAAACTTTCAACTGAGCAAAAATGACACTTTTGGCACCAACCGAGATTTGCAAAATGTAATTGGAGTGGAATCTCCCAGAATTGAGCCACATTCTTTTAGGCCTTCCCAAGATGGTCCTTGTGCACTTCACAGATCTTTTATATCTATCACGAGGTCTGAGATATGCACTCCAAAAATGGCTGCCAAATTTGGCTTAATGCACCTTGGGAACACTTCAGTCTGAGATGCGCTGAAATGTTCTTGGTGATATGTGAGAAAAGAAAGGTCTCCCCTAGCATTTACCCATCCAACTAGAGTTGATGGATCTGACAGTTTGGTCCCACAATGAACTATTTGAAAGATGCACCATTGAGCAACTTTAAACTGAGCAATAATGATGCTTTTTTCACCAACCGAGATCCGATTGCCAAATGGATTCCGAATGGAATCTCCCAAAACCAAGCCATGTGCTTGTAAGAATTCCCAAGATTTTCCTTGTGCACTTCATGGATCTTTGATATCTCTCACAAGGTCCGAGATATGCATCTCCAAACATCGCTGCCAAATTTGGCTTAGTGCACCTTGGGAACACTTCGGTCTGACATGCGCCAGAATGTTCTTGGTGCTATGTGAGTGAAGAAAGGTCTCTCCTAGTGTTTACCCAGCCAAATAGAGCTGATAGAGGTAATGGTTTGGTCCCATGACTAATGGTTTGAAAGATGCACCATTGAGCAACTTTAAACTGAGCAACAATGACACTTTTTACACCAACCAAGATTCAGTCGCCAAATGGAATCCAAGTGGAATCTACCACAACTGAGCCACATGCTTTTAGGCCTTCTCAAGATATTCCTTGTGCACTTCATGGATCTTTGATATATCTCAAAAGGTCCGAGATATGCATCTCCAAAAATCACTGCCAAATTTGGCTTAGTGCACCTTGGGAACACTTTGGTCTGCCATGCGCCAGAATGTTCTTTGTTCTACATGAGAAAAGAAAGGTCTCCCCTAGAATTTACCCAGCCAAATGGAGCCCATGGATCTGATGGTTTGGTCTCACAATGAATGGTTTGAAAGACGCACCATTGAGGAACTTTCAACTGAGCAACAATGACACTTTTTGAACCAACCGAGATTTGGTCACCAAATGGAATCAGAGGGGAATCTCACAGAACTGAGCCACATACTTGTAGGCCTTCCTAAGATGGTCCTTTTTTGCTTCATGGATCTTTGATATCTCTCACGAGGTTTTAGATATGGATCTCCAACAATTGCTATCAAATTTGGCTTAGTACACCTTGGGAACACTTTGGTTTGACATGCGCTAGAACATTCTTAGTGCTACATGAGCGAAGAAAGGTCTCCTCTAGCATTTACCTGGCCAACTAGAGCCAATGGAGCTGATAGTTTGGTCCCACAATGAATGGTTCTTGATGCTCTCAAATTCTTAGTGGTATGTGACTGGTAGAGAAGCATAGACTAGATGCTCGATTCCCCATAACTTCTGATCGGTATTGTTTCAAGAACCAAAAATGGATAAATGATATTCTCTCATGTGCTCCAAGGTATCCCAAGTGTTATATTGGTTGAGTTCAAGGTTTGATGGGTACTTCCTTCATTAAGTTCCCCAATTATCCCTTCCAAGCCAAAGTGAGGGTTCCTAAGTTAGAGGAGCTGTATAATGTTTCAAGACTTGTCCTTTTGGGAAAAGTGCTGCCCCAACTAGTACTCTTTGATCATAAAATTAATTTCCAAGTACCTTTGGGATATTTTAAAGTAAAACTAGAAAATTTTTTCTATACGAATGAATTTTTCATGTAATTCCGTGACTTTTTGAAATTGTACGGATCTATACTTTACTACTTTGAAAAAATTCAACAAAGCCTTATATTTTATTGTACAAGAATTTATAAGACATCTTATCTAACACGTTTGAAATAAAGCCTTGAGAAATGTTTGTCAAATATTTGCATTCTTGCATGTGTTTCATCATTATACAAGTTTGATTATATCAATACTATCAAAAGTTCGATATAGAATTTCAAAATCTTAGATACAGAACTATATATATTAAAATTTTAAGTGTCATTTCTGCTCCTAAAGTGCAGAATTTTAACACATGGTACTCAATGACATCTACATTCCAATCCCTGCATTCAGAAGGCACAAGAAAAAAATAATTTTATAGGTTGCCAAAAAGATTATGAATGTATAAGTAACTAAACGAACCAAAGAACATGACTAGCCAATGCATAGTGAAGTTTACCATCATAAAAGATCTGGGCTAATCAAATTCACACCTTAATCTCCTATATCTATCATATATGTATCCAACTGCACTTACAATTTACATACAAAACCAAGTTTATTGGCCCTCAAACAAATAACGTAGAAAACTACAATGAACATGTATTGAACGTAACCGTAATGAACATGGAAAATCTTGCAGTGAGTTGTACTTACCTACGAAAGTGTGCCTGAAGGGTCATTTCTCTGCTTGAGGGTATTCAATAGTGCTTCATGATCAGTAATACTAATAGTCCAAAGTTCCTTTGTCTTTGGTTTTCCTTGATGTTTCAGCAACTTAACATTGCCTGCTATAACAAGGTATGAATACATGAGAATGGTTTTGTGCTTCTCGTAGTCTTCAAACACAGGAATACCATTATTTCCAATCATGTATGTACGCAACCATGTTCCTACAACAACATGTGATCCTATTGGATATGTGAGCATATCATCATCTATCGTCGGTTGTGCAATTTTCTGCTTTCCTTGTACACAAAGTGCTAACCAGTAATCTGATCTCTCATCATTACCCTGTGGTGCAACCAATGCAAAAACATGTCTTGGCTGTAGAAGATCTGAAAGATGGTCATAGTCAAGTGAACAATCCATGTCATCATTTATTACAGAGAGTGTGACAAATAAAGGAATTAGATAATGTGGAACCCACATATTGACCCACTCACTTGACTCACATTGATCCCAATCACACTAAAGATATCTCAGACAAAAACAAGCCAACTATTGTGTCCAAATGGTCCATGTACTAGCATCAGAGCTTCTAAATGAATGCATTTTTGAAGAATCTTTCATGGTTTGACAATCCAACCTATCTCCAATTTTTCCCAACTCAACCAACCAAAAGAATCTATGCACTGCTAAATGAAGAGTCCCCCCTGTGACAATGTTGAAGTACACCAATCAACAATAGAATGAGCATCAAGGAGTTCTGCACCTGAAATCCACAATTTCTCCTTAACTAGAGCTCTCTTTACACGTGCACCTGCTCCATCATTCTCCCCTTTTCCATGACCAGCCTAAAAAAAAGCTCCAAATATGAGGTACACATGTATCTACATGCATTCTACATAACCAATAAAACATACGAGCATTTTTTAATTGACCTGTGCAATTATCTGACCAAATGAAATGTCTGTCCATAGAAATATCATTTTCCCACACCCACTCAAAATAGTTCTCAAAGAAATGTTGGACATACTCGTGAGAGTGAGAAATATCATCACTGATATAAAAATGGTATTCTTGGATTATCTTTCGGTCATCTTCTGTACTATCAGGGGAATGTCTATATGTTATGTTCGCAACAATAGAAACCTAAATAGAATTGTAATATTGAGATTGCAAATCATTTTGGGGCTACAATGTATAGTTCTCTGAAATGTTAACGGCCGATATAATAGTGCCAATCAGGAAAGTGTCCTTACAAATCCTGAATTGTTGATCCAACCACTGAGACCTATGACTATGCCTTGCATACTTGTAAAAAAGATTCTTCCTGAAATCTGAAATAAAATCATCTACATTGCATTCTTTTGTTTCCAACTCACATCTAGAGTCTTCACCTCCACTTTTCAATGTATATTTAGCAGTTTCATATACCTTTTTTTGGACAATTGTCTTTCCAAAATCATGTTCGCAGCCCTCATGAAAACATGAAACAAACTTCACTATCCCACTACACTCTGAGCACTTGTAATTTAAGCAATATTTTCTATAAAAGAAACATCCATCATCTCTAGGACATATAAAATGATCTAGAAAGTCTCTTGATGATTTTGGAAGAGTACTTGCACTACACTCCTCCAATATTTCCCTAGTATGCAAAGTAAAATGAATGGATCGTAACAATTCATGATGCATTTAAAACTCCACATGATATTTGCAACAACAAGTATTTTGAATCTTAAGAAGCACACAAAAAAGGCTTCAATTCTTCAAAAGATCTTTCTGATATTTGCAATATTGGATGTGTCTAACAATTATTTTTGAACAACATTGTTTGACTCACCTCCAAATAATGTTTTGGATGTGGGGTGCGGTCTTGAATGCCAATTCTCAACTTCAAGACATCCTTCACATTTGGTGAGACTCTTGAGTTAGATTGCCAAAATAGTTGAATTTGATCCTTCACATCATCGGTAAGCTTCTTATCACAATGTGGAAGCCTCCCACCATAAGCCCATGTATCATTTTGAAGAGGATCATCAAGTCTTTCTCTTCTTGCAAGTGCTCTATCCAAATTTTTACGGTTTAGGTTCAAGTCAACACAAGTTTGTCTCATCAAATGAGCCTTTCTCAAATGATTACTTACTAAGGAGGTTGTAATAAACCTCCTAGAAACTCTCTTATCTTTTTCCTTGATATTCTTCCCAATGGAATTGAGAGCACTAAAAATATTTCTCACAATAATAGCATTCCTCTCCTTTTTCTTGTTCACACTAATCTTCAATTTGGCTAGAATAGGTCTCATCTTCTGCATCTTTAACAACTGCACAAACAATTGGCATTGCTCAACCAATGTCTTGTGGCTAAAAACTTGATCAAAAAGTTTTGAAACCCACAACCGAATTCTTCTTTCTGATCGCTTGCCATCAAAATTTCTCATTATGTTCTCATCAATTTCAAGTAACCATTTTGTTGTTCTTGAAGGTCTCAAATATGAAGTTTGTATTTCTTCCTCACAAGGGACTTCATTCCTCATATAATTTGGAGATGTGTAATGCTATTTTGGTTCTTGTGCACCATTATCATTGTCAATTCCTTCATATTCGAATAGTGGATTGTCATTGTCAATGTCTACACTTCCATTGTCCACATCTACATGTTCATTTTCAAAACCTACATTTTCATCTTCAATCCCTATATTCTCATTTTCAATATTATTGTCATAAATCATTTCAAATTCATTTTCTTCTTCACTTGAAACCACATTTAAGGGTGGGCCTATGCCCACATCTTCACTAAAAATTAACATACCTTGTCTCTTATTCTGATGGGAAACCCTATCCATTTCTCTATACACTTCAATCTCTTCATTTGGGAGCTTCCTCTTCTGTTTATGATTTCGACGACTACTACTCCCCATGGTGAGACCAAAAAGGGTCAAAAATTGTTTTCTTGTCTTTCACAACTGATTTCCCATGAAATTCTCTCTAGAAAAATGTGCTTCTCAGACAGGGACACAGAGAATCAATTTTTGCTTTTGGATACCAATAAAGCATATTGGATATCTGATATTATCGAATGTCCGATATCTCCCGCCCAAATTTGGATTCAAGCTTTTCATTTTCATCCTATTTTGAATGTTTATTTTAGTTTATGTATTACTATTATATTTAAACAATATTAATATTAATATTAAAATTATATTTATATTTATTTTATTATTATATTAATATTAATATCATATTAATATTATATTTATATTTATATTATATTTATCTTTCTCTCTCTCTCTCTCTCTCTCTCTCTCTCTCTCTCTCCTAAGTATTATTGTTATACTATAAATATTAATAAATAATTAATACTAATGTTATACTATTATAAAATAGAGAAATAAATAATAATATAATACTAATGCTATTACCATCTAATACTAATATTAAAACAAACGAAATTTATAATATATAAACTAAAAATATAAAATCATAAAATTAAAAAAACCTGAATCATAAAATTGAAAAGAGGTTTGAAATAAAAATGTTGTACTTGGGCAGGAGATATCAGATATAGGATAATATCAGATATACGATAATATTGGATATACAATTAGGCTTGGTAGTTGCTTTGGGTTTTGGCTTTCCAATGCCAAACGTGGATGGTCAACCCAAATGACATGTTTACCATATTTCATCTGGTCTCTAGACTTAGACAATGTAGCTGACGACCTTTTTTTACCCAAAATTGATGAAACAAAAAGGGTTTCTTAAAGATGTTATCAACTTTCCATCAATATAATTGCTGTCAGAATTCGAGTTCAGTTATTACTTATTTTCTAGTTGAGTTATCTCTAAAGTCTTGATTGACAAACTGATTGAAAAACAACTATAACTTTCAAATGGTTTAACCTTTTTGAAATCAGAAACATGCACCACATTCTATGCTTCGCCTACTATAATTTTTTTTTTTTGCAATCTTGTAAAGTTTAGAATTAGTTAAGGTTGTCAGACACGAGATTTTTTTTAATTTTAAATAAGTTGTAGCAAAAAATTCATAATTAATTATTTATTTGGTAAAAAATTACACAAAAATATGTGTCCCATCTAGGCATGAGTCTACTACTTATATTTAGAATCTTGTGAAAATATATGATCATTTGATTGTGATTAAGGTGGTAAGACATACATGTATGTTTTATCTTTTTCCTAAAAATTTTATGCTACTGCACTGAAATCTAAAATATTAAACTATTAGATTTTTTTATTTTTTTCTGACAAGGGCTAGTAGTTTATAAACTACATTCAATTTCCTACATATTTTGTTCTTACAACTTTTTGACATAAGGTTGATAAGATGTTCAACTTTTTACATCAATTTCACTAACCTATTTTTTTAATTTTTATTGCCACTTAAGGTCATAGCTTGGTATACCATGATCCTGCACATACCCATAATGTTTATTACAAATAAACTTATTAAAACTACCAAAAATTTCAAAAAACTATATAAAAATTTAGGCCTACTTGGAGAAGGCTTAACTTTCTAGTCCTAGGTCTGATTTGCAAACCGTTTACTTCGTTGGAAAGATAATAAAAGATTCTAGACCTTCAATAATGCATTTTACTGAGACAGAAAATACTGAAAAAATTATATTTTAGTATTTCCCAATTCCATGTCGATCAATTTTTCTCCCTTTCTCTACTTTATGAGAGATTACATATCATGTATTACATTTCATATTGTACATGGGTACCTAACATGGCCTTGTAGTCAAGACCCATCTTGCATTGTGATTTTAAGTGCATTCCTCTAAGCTTCACTTAAGGAGGTGTTGGTGTAGTTAAATATTCTTAATTACACTTTACTCAATCTTACATAGGATAATGCATTGCATAGTAGTTTATCATTGAGACACCTAGGAGTTTGCATCCTATATTAAGCACATAATGTAGGAGAAATTTACTTTAGGTGGTGATAATTGTTATCTCATATGTGAGATAAAATTTTAGTGCATATATCACATTATCATCCTCATCATATGACACATATATTTCATTTCATTATGAAGGATGATCTAGCGTTGGTGGACATATGATTCCAGCTTTGTGTAGATGATATCCTATCTTATCCTTATCATGGTCTCTTATTGCATTTCCTATATAATAAGACACTTCTATATTGTAAATCATCTCCAATATCTCCAATATCTTCTATTTGCATATTGCATTATTAATGAGAATATAATCTATTCTTGTTCATATCATCTCTCTTGTCTTTGTTCTATTCTTTGACATCTAGATATTTGGTTCATTTCTATTTGAAAATTCTTACATAATCAATCAATTATGTCTTGTATTCAGTTAATTTAGTTAACTCTTAATCAATCCAAGTTATCAAATCAATGAGGTCTATTCTAAAGGAGTCTTAACTATCTATTATCAATCAATCAAAACTATCTATTGAAATCCATGGAAATTCTATATAATGAAGGTGATTCTTTATTATTCATAACCATAATTTTCAAATTATCATAGTATTATAATTGGAGAAACTCTTAGAGCTCACAACTGCAAAGAGAGGGAGAAAAGATGGGCAAGGATTTATGGTTTCATGCATGTTTATCATTTGAATTATTTAATATTTTTATTGAATTATGATATTATTTCTTTAATAGGAGTAGATTGTTTACAATAATATGGACCTTTTGGTTGGATCTAATCTTTATTATTGTAGGTATATTAATTTGAATATTTACTCCTATTACAAATGGTCAAATTGATGTGAAACATCTATTGTTTCTAAGTTTTGGGTTTCTATGCAGCTACATGAACATGCACATCTAAGTCTAATTTTCTATAATTGGATGTTTGACAGTTGCATTTGAATTTTATTGATCATAATTTCTTTCTATTGATTTATCATATATGGGTTGTTCTATCTTTAGTGTGCAGGTTTATATGTCACAACCATAGATTATACGATGCAATTGCATCTTTTGGATACATGGTTATTTTTAACTAACAACATATGTTTTCTCTTTCAGATCATTTTTTATTTCTATTTCTATGCATGCATGTTTTTTGCATCAATTGATTCTAATGAAATGTATGTGCTGGTGAAATGATGCACTTGTAGGTTTCAAATCTGCATGTTCACATGAAGTGACACAGTTGAATGTCAAAACAAAAACATAAAAAATTCAAGATGAATCAACCATCTAAGTATAGAAGAAGGGAAGAAATCTTGGTGAATCAAAATTTCACATACAGAGGATTTGTTAATTGATATCGAGTATTAGAAAACCTTCAACGATTATTTGAAAAATGCATTTAGTTATTGTAAAAAATATAGTTTTGTTAATGTCAATATTAGTAATCTTCAGGAATATGAGCTTTGAATTCTAATTCTATGGTTTTTGGATACTAATATCTTATTTGTAGCTTGTGGCAAGGAAATAGGACTTATTTTTCTTATTATTGACACTTGATTTTGGGCTATAAAATGTAAATTTTCAATTTTGTCTATTTGTATCATATAGAAAACATCATTTTGGGATATAAAAATTGAATAAGCATGTCTTGCATTCTTGCTTCATTTTGCATACCCTATTAGTATAACCTTTTTCCTTTTATTAGAGAGACCTATCTTGGGATTTCATTACCCTAGAGGATGACCTCAAAGAGGAAAATCCTTTCGCCTAATATAGAAATAATACATGGAATAAACTACTGAATGTATTACACTTGACTAATATCATACAATAGTTTTGGTGATAGGTCAGGTTACACATACGTGCCTAAGGAGTTGATGTGACCAATTGGATTCTTTATTGTCTTGCACTCATTGTCTGATTTGGTCGACACAACAGATCTTACTAAAAACCCTAAGCTAGAGGCCACCTATTCTAAATTTTGAACATCACAAAATCAAAGTACATGGGGAGGGAAAAATCCTCTCCTAAGATCACTCACCATATGTTTCCCAAGAAATTGGTTCAATTGGGGGGAATTAATCTTTGATCAAGATCTAGAAAAAGAAAATAAACTAGCACATTCTCAGGTGTGACACTGGTGTTTGACCCGATAGACATTCAAGCTGTGGGCGACAATTTTGTTGATGAAGTTGTGACCTTAGGCTAATAACTAAATTTTTTTCATATGTAGACTCACCATTGAAAATATTGTGGCTTGTAAAAATTATTAAACATATATATAAATCAGTAAAATTCTCAAACAACCATACTATTCTATGTGTTTTCTATGTTTGAAAAATCCAGAATCGACTGTCAAGTTGTTACATGAATAAAATGACGCATCTATCATTAAAATGTTACAACTAATATTAAAGTAACACAACTCTTAGATAAAAAATCATAATTTTAAATTTCTGCATCAAATTTACTAGATACAAAGCTACAATTGGCCTGAATGTGAAATGCACTTACCTGTCTATTTACTAGACCATAACATTCTATATTAAATATTTCAGCAATTGAAAGAAATTACCAATCTCAGTTTATATCATGCACTTGTAAATTGTTATATGCAATTGACTAGTAAAATTAGGGGTTTTAGATTAGACAATTCAGAGTAAAACTGTGGGGCCTCACCCTGAACCCCATCGTAGCTTTCCATATTTCTTCTTATGATAGATACATTTCATTTTTTTGCAGTATGGACTTTATGGATTTTATGCTTTATATCATGGATTGATCACTTTGGACTTTGGATACTAGATACTCTATGATGCATCTGATGGACTATATTATGTTTCTATTTTGGACCTTTTATTTCAAAACATTTGATCTGGAAAAACATTATGATTATGTGATGGATTATTGATGATATGAGGATTATTAGAAAATTGACATTTAATTGAATTATCATGCAAAGTGGATCTTACTTTATGTTATATGCTTAAATGAAATTATTATTGCTTATGACCTTAGGTAATAAATTTAATATGAAGATGTTTCCTTAAGGTTTTGCATATTGTTTATTTTCTTTATGAAGTATATTTTATATCCTTGGGCTACTGATATTTAGATTTAGTGTGTAGGTATGAGACAATGGTATTAAAAATCGGGGAACCAAACATAGGTATATGTGAGCTCAGTTTAAGTCAAGGTTGCATCTAATGAGAGACAAGACCTCATTGTATCGTGATTTAATTTGTAAACGTAAATGTTTTATTGTTTTAGTTTAGTTCTTAAATGTTATTTTCACATTTAATTTCTTTGTGTTTTATGCCCAAGTGGATATGACATGTGTCTAGTGATGTGTAAGTGTTTGTATGTATCACTTGACACTTGTGTATGTACTTAAGATCAAGACATGTCCACATGGGATTGGGTTTACATCTAATTAGGATAGTACCAAGCAGATCCCCATGTATTTTTCCTTGATTAGAGAGCTGGAGGTGTGGTCACTTCAATGGAATTTCTTGAGTATGCTTTTAGTGGACTTTTGGGGGGTTAGAAAAATGCCTGGGGGTGTGTTAGGGTCATTTTAGGTAGCCCACTTGTTATACCTATGGTTAAGGGTCATTTTAACCCTAGGATAACCTTTGGCTGGCCAAGAGACCCTCCAAAAGTTGGATTCCCAAGTTGGACGAAAATCAACTTTTGGGAAGCTTGGTCTTGGATAGACCACTCTTCCATTTTGATGCAAAGACCTTACTCACCTTTTTGAGTTTCCCCTTCTTGGATTCATTTTTAGAAAGTTGTAAGAGACTTAGGGAAGAGAGACCAATGGGAGGCTTTCCTTTTCCCCATGAGTTTCTAGTGGCCTTTTTAGTGGGGACTCTCCATGTTGGCGAGTTTGAACACCCACTCTCTAACTTAGAGACTTGGCTAGAATTGATGAATTTGGAAAAAGGAGTACTTAGGATTTAAGGGAGGTCTTCAAAAAATTTCATTGCCATAAGCTTGGAACTAGGTTGGTGGACATCTTTCATTTTGCTACTTGTTTCATTTTGTGTTGTAATGAAAAAGAAGGAAACATGTTAGTGTGCTTGAAGAATGTAAGGATGTCTTTGTGTGTTATGTTGTTGTGTGAATCGTGTTCTTGTTGATGTTTTATTCCTTTGTTGTTGTTTTGTTAATGGGAGTTTTTGTTTCAAGGTCCACTCACCCTTGGGAGGGAAGAGTAGCCTTGGGGGTGGAGGAGTTTGATAGCCCTTTGGTGTAGAGTCTCTCCTCAAGGAGGAGAGGGAAAAAGCATGGAGCATGGGATCCATGAAGCCATCCTTTGTTGTTACTTCTCTTGGGGGTCATAAGGGAATTTTGATGATTATGGGATTGATATTGAGATGGATTTTTTTGAGAGACTTGTGAGGTCTTGGTTATAGCTTTTCGGTTTGGACTTCTCCCTTGGGTATTTGGTCCACTTCACCCCATTTAGGGTCATCAGAGACCCATTGTGAATTCCTTGGTTGAGATTTATTGTGTGATGTTGTTTGTTTGAATTTGTGAAATTTATATGCATTTAACCTACCTTTATTTGGTTCCCCAAGCTCGGGAATGGCCTCATAAGAGACCTAGGTTGGGAGGTGAGCATCCCATGGTCTCCTTGTGTTCTTCTTAATGCAATTTTTTTTGAAAGGGTGGAGCTCTTATGATATCCTAAAGTGGACATGGAAGACTAGAGAAAATACTCATTTATTGAAGCCATTGTAAAAGCCATGGGGAAATATATCTTGTAAAATTGTAACCTATGTGTAATGTTCCTCTTCTTTTATGAAAGTGGGATACTCTTTGAAAATTTCAGATTTATAACTTGGTGTATTTTTGCAGATTTAGTTCTTGAGCAATTTGATAAATGAAAGAATAAATTAAAGATGTTTGCATAGGGATGTTGTAACAGCCTATTAAATTAATAATAGAAATGCTTTTGTATATCCATGTTTGGAAATGTTAAATACTCAAGAAAACAAGATTAACATTTCTTAGTTAGTAAACCCTAGCTGTATCAATTAAAGTCTCTTATACCTTTAATAAAAAAAAAATTTGTTGAATTTTTGGGCGTGAAATTTTGGGCATGACAAAAACCATGGTCAATTCATAAACTTATACACTATCCAACAATGCAATTTTATTTATTTATCATCAAATATCATTTAAGGTTTTCATTTAGTGTTCTTTACCTTATTGCATCATTAGGTTTTGGTCATCCTTTCATATCATCATTTTAGGGTCTACGTTACATACCTCGTAGCTTTTAGTTAGGTCTTGCAATTTTTAGAGTTGGGTACCTTAATCTTTTAGGGTATCTTTTGAATATTAGAGAATATACCTTCTTTTGGATCTTTTGATATGTGGTTGGTAGATTATGTTTTACCTCTCCTATCAAAATGGTCATATTATTATCAAAACATTTTCATTCCCTTGGCATTACTACCCAGAGGTCAGAACATTTCTCCTCATCATTTAAGATTTCTCCTACGAAGTCATAATCTTGAAATTTTCATTTTCCCCTTTAAAGCTTTATTTTTCTAGTCTTAGTTTTCATGTCGAGTCTTGCATTGATATTTTCCAAAATAAAAAATCCAAATGTATAGTTTCTTTCCTAAGTCATTAATACAACCAAATCATATAGCTAGTCTTGCATTGTGATTTTCCAAAAATCATAAAATACAAAAATAGTTTCCTTATAATGTGTTACTATAGTCAAGTCATTCTAGTCTCATCTTGTATCATTGTCATATTTGATCATTACATTTCTAGATTTCATTTCCTCGGTCAAAGGAAAAAGGATAGATGGACCTAAATCATGACCCTAAATTCAATCTTACAAGTAATACAAGTTTCAATTTCAATGAAACAATGGGATCACAAAGACCATCTAGGAGTGGAGCTACCTTAACTGCTAATGATTAATTTTCCTTGATCCAAGAAGAGATAGAACACATGTCACAAGATCTTTGGGTCCTTACTGTCATGAATGCCATATTATCAGGAGACCATAATAGATACTTCCATCTTCTTGAACAAAATGGAGCCAAAATACCACCATGTTTTGATACCTCCACCATTGTAGAGGGTGATCAAATAATATCTACTAGGGTTATACAATCGTATTCATACCAAGTCTCTACTATTCTACCATCTAGAAGCATGACCCATGTTTGCACAACACTTACAACTTCAGCAATGCCATCTAGGATTCAATACACAAACCCGCTCTACAATACAGTAGAGTCATCTACCACCAACACCATGATAATAGGTCAAAATCATAATTCTACTACGCCCTCTAGTACATCATAGACAAATGCAAGTACCATATCATAAACTATGTGAGTGAATACTATGACACTTAGGACAACAATACCACCAACCTCTAGTGTAAGTGTCATGAAGAATATAATGACTCAAGGAGGACCTTCCAATCAACCCTGTAGTTGTATAAATGTCAATTTTTAAGGTGTACCTTCCAACCAAAATACTTGCAGTACAAATGTCAACTTTAAAGGAGGGCCTTCAAATCAACCCCCTAATGGTATGAACACCACCTTTGAAAGGCACTCCTATAATCAAAACATAAGTGGAAATTTTTTTAGTGTAGTACCGCAATTTAATCATACACATCCTTTTGCTCAACCTAATTTAAAATTTCCATATTTCACACTGCAAAGTGAATTCACCAATGTCCCTAGTTATACAAACACCTAAAACATGTCTCTAGGAGCTCAACACACTTATGTGTATGATTAGACACCCATGTAAAAACATCATACCCCATTTGTAGACCCTAATCTTTTTTTCAACACGAATATGCCTCCAACACCTACTGAGATATTCACACAACAGGTGCAAACCCTCCACCAATAACTAACTAGCATGTAGACTAGTGGGTTAAAGAAGATGTACACTATGGAGGACTTATCTCCCTATCCATTTGAAATTTTTTTTTGTTAAAGTAATAAGTTAATTCACTTATTAAATCATTTTTATTTTATTATTAAGTCACTTAATATCTCTACTTTACCTAGGATAAACTTTAGGCATGTAATAATTAATTCTTTTATTAATTATTATCATGCAACATAGGTTTCTTCCTTTTAGGGTTTTGATCACATTTATAAGGTTTGATGTCCTTGTATTTTATTATTCCCTCTCAGAATGAGTATTTCATCTTTCAGATCATTCTTTGTTGTCACTTTATTATTTGCTTTTGTGAAAGGTTTTTTCTACAGTGGATCTTGCTGATAGAATTCTATGAATTCTAAGATGGTATCAGAGCCTTGTTGTTGCAACCTATTCTTGATTTTTTGATGATTTTTTGAAGATCTAAGGGTTTCAGGTTTACAGAGGTTTCCTGTGTGGATATGGCATATTTTTTTTTCAGACCACTTTGGGCACAAATCGACCTCACGGTTGCATCCAGAAGGTCTAAAAACCCTATTTTCATATAAGGCACGTCCAATTTGGACACAATTGCAATTTGAGGCAAAAAAATTTGCATGTGCGGCCATGTTTTGGGCACATTTTATGAGTCAAGCATATTTTTTTTCAAAAAAAATTAATTTTAATTGATTATTTGGCATTGTTTTTAACCCTGCTAGTGTTAATAAGTAATTATGCCCAATGACCACCATCGCGTCACCATACTACCTAGTAGCAACCGCTGAGCTACCTACAATCGACACACCGCCCAACACCCACCACTCGGCGGCCACCGACGGGAAGCCAGCCCCCTGTGCTAGGCCTTGGTCATGTGGGTGACCTCAAACAATGTTGTCAAGCCCCTGGCACCCATAAGACCTCTGGATAGTCTTTTTAAGCCCCTAAGGGCAATAAAATTTTCTTTGGGGCCCTTTTTGACCCACATTTAGTGTTTTTCTTGTATCAAGAGCAAACATAGGTCTTTTTTTGCAAACAAGATATCATCGGAAAGCTCTTTCCAAGACAAAGACTTTGGTCCAGGTTTGATTTTCATATGTTTCTACTTCATTGCCTATTCTTCTAGTCAAAGTGAGGGCTTATTTTATACACTCCCAAGACTCTAGAATGTGTATATGGACTCCATTGTTCGCTCATGAATAGGCATTAGACAGCTGTTGATGAACTCTCTTCAGATCTAAGTTTATTTTTTTGAGAAATTTGATGAGGTATTTTCCTATTATATTTGAAGAATTTATTTCCCCATATCTCCTTCTATATTTTCAATTTGTACTAGGATTTGGTATTTCTCTTTGTGGGGAGTTTTTTTCTTGTTTTTTTATCATTTATCTTAGAAAAATGATAATGCTCAAAAAGAAAATTACAAACCCTTCTGGATCTTTGTGCGGTGACCCAATGGTGACCACTGGGTGGTGCAGTGATTGCCATTGGGTGACACTACCTGTTAGCACACACAGTGTTAAAAACAATGCCAAAAAATTAATTAAATTTAATTTTTTTTAAATATTTTTAAATTTTTTGTTGCTTTCCTCATAAAACATGCCCAGAACAGGGTCGTTCATGCAAAGAAAATTTTCCTCAAATTGCAATTGTATCCAAATTGCACGTTCCTTATATGAAAATAGGATTTTTTGGCCTTTTGGACAAAACTGTGAGGTCGGTCTGTGCCCAAAGTGCTCCGGAAAACAACTCCCCCTCAGACCCACACATGAAACCTCTGTAAAATTGAAACCCTCAGAGCTCCAAACAATCTTCAAAAAATCAATAATGGGCTGCAAAAACAAGGCTCTGATACATGGGTGACCTCTAGCACAGCCACCAAGCCCCTGATTGCCATATTACTTATGACCAGGGTTTTTAAGGCCCTAGGGGATATAATTTCTTTGGGGCCCTTTTTGACCTACTTCAAGTGTTTTGCTTGTATCTAGAGAAAGCAAATGTTTTTTATTTAAAATGAGATATCTTCATAAATCTCTTCCCGAGATGGAGAGTTTGGTGTAGGTTTGATTTTTAGATTTTTTCTACTTCATTGTCTCTTTTTCCAGTCAATATGAGGGCTTATTTTATGCACTCCTAGGCCTCCAGAATGTACATACGAACTTAATTTTTTTTTCTCATGAATAGGCATTGAAAATCTCTTGATGAGCTCTCTTCATATCTGAGTTTATGTTTCTGAGAAATTTGATCAGGTATTTTCCCATTCAATTTAAAGAATTTCTTTCTCTGTATCTCCTTCTAGATTTTACATTTGTACTAGGGTTTGGTATTTATCTTTGTGGGGGGTTCTTGTTTTCTGTCATTTATATAAGAAAAACCAGAACACTAAAAAACACAAAATACAAAAACTTCTACATCTTTTTTCTATTTTTGAAATATAACTAATATTAAAGCAGTCAAAGAAATGCAACAATGACAAATTTAACACCAATTGAGCTTCTCACTCCACATAATTTCTATTTTTGGAAATGTCGTATGACTTGAATTCTCAGGTCACAAGGGTTATGGTCTTTTTTGGACACCAATCATATAGTATTGAATTTTCCTTATGAGATCATGCAACATAGGAACAAGATGGATGAGCTCATATGTCTGATATCTCTGCATGTTTTAGATAGTTTACTCTTTCATCTTGATGGGTTTGATACTCCTCTTGATATGTGAGAGAAGTTTCAAACTCTCTTTGGAATAGTCAATGAGTTTGGGGAACTTTATATTGTGGGAGAATTGACAACTTTGGGTCCTAGGTCATTTCCTTCTATTCAGGATTTCTTGACAAAATTCAAATATATTTAGTCTATTTTACAGGGTTGTGGAAAGAATAAGATAGATTCAAAGTAGATTTACCTGATTCTTTCCAAGCTTCATGGTCCCTTTCAGATATTTTCTTCTACCTTCCTTTCTACCATGTATGCTTTGGGTCCATGATTTACCATGCCTAAATTTTATGTGTTTCATGATCATTTGATCGTAAGTAGGCAAAGCTATCTCAGCTTGATTTTCTCACAAGATCAAAGAACCAAGCATTTGTTTACGAAACATCTAAGGTGAACCAAAATCCAAAACTAAAGGCAAGGAAATATACAAAAGGTAGTGAGAGTTCCTCTAATCCCCCCCTAAGTCTAATTCAAAACCACATTCCCATCCCAAGCAAGGGAAATCTTGAAAGTCTAGTGAGTCTTCCTCCAAGACTACAAACTACACAGATGATCCTTGTAATTTCTATGGAAAGGAAGGACATCCAGTTTCCAGGTGTTGGAAATGGTTAGAGGCTTTAGAGGGATCCATGCAACATTATCATATCACCTCACCTTAGCCACCTTCCTCTTCCACAGGGAAAGGACATGATCTTTCTACATGAAATTTGTCTTCTTGATCCATGGGGATTATTGATTTAGGTACTTCTCACCACATGTCACACTCTTGACAACTAGTCATTGCACTTGCACCTAGTCATACTTCACATATTGTCATTGGTGTCTCAGCACAACTTAGAGTTACAGGTTCTGGTAATGTCTCATTCTCTGGTGGTTGTTCCAAACCTCTCAATAAACCTCCTTTCTGTTTATCAGGTTTTCCATTCTAGCTCAGGGAAGATAGTTGAGTTCTCACAACATGAATTTCTTATGCGAGACCTTCATGACCCTTATATGAGTGTGGCTACTAGCAGTGTTGATCCCCAGTCTCTCTTATATAGGTTTGATGGCTTCAAGAGTTCAGATGGTTATAGGGTCTCTCTTGTGACACATGCATATACAATGAGTAGATTTTGGTATGAGATTTTTGGCCATTTTATTTAAAAATAATTACAAAAGATGAGTACACGTTCACTTTTGAGTGGCCTTCCTCTAATTTCCTGTACTAATGGTGTATGTCAAGATTGTTCTCTTGGAAAACATCACAGGGATCCTTTTCCAATTGGTCAAACCACTTTTACTAAGGAGCCCTTGGATGTGGTACACAATGATCTCATGTCATTTATAATTCCTTCATTTTTAGGGGCCCACTATGTGCTCACATTCATTGATGACTTGTCCAGACATACATGGGTGTATTTACTCAAGTACAAGTGTGATGTCTTTGATGAATTTCATGTCTTCATGACATTTGTAGAGAGAAAATATGGTATTTATATTAGGCAGATACACAATCAAAATGGGACGAGTATGTGAATCATACTTTCATGTATTTTTGCACTGAACATGGTTTATAATATCAGTTGACAGTTCCACACACCCATCCTCAAAATGGTGTTGCTAAGATAAATAACAAAACATTACGGGAGATTGAAAATTGTATGCTTCAGCCTCGTGCTATGCAGCCTTCCTTTTGGGCCAAGGAAGTCAATTGTGCTAACTATATACAGAATCAGATGCCTCATAAGGTATTATGACATATGACTCCTAAGGAGGCTTGGTCTAGGGTCAAGCCTAATGTTTCCACATTCCAAGTTTTTATTAATGATGCGTAGGCATTTATCCCATATTATCAAAGGAAATCCATGGAGAGGAAGATCCAACCACTCATATTTTTTTGGCTACTATGAGGATGCCAAAGTGTATAGGTTGTTTGATTCTGATTCCCAAGAGGTCTTATTTCGACGAGATGTCCATTGCTATCCTCTGATGGATTCTCCATCACCAGCTTCTCCCTCACTATCTGCTCCTCCATCTTCATCTCTTGAGGATAGATCCTCTCTTGATGATGATAATGATGATAATCACCATCTCCACCACCACCAACTGATCTTGTTTTTTCTAGGTGGGCATGTATTATAGTTGATGCAGGAGGTTCTTTGGCAAGACCTTCTTTGACAGGTGATCCTACAGATAGACATCTTACTCGATCTCAGACATCTGGTTCTATCCTTTTGAGTCATTCAAATTAGGATGACCCTCAAAATGTTTTAGAGGGAGTGGGTCACACAGTGTGGGATAGGCTATAGATGAGGAGTATTCTTCTTTGATGAAGAATCATACTTGTGATTTGTGTTCTCTTCCAAAATGGATAAATTTGGTTTAGTGTTGGTGGTCTTACTATACCAAGTATGTTGTTGATGGTTCTATTGACAAGCATACGACTCATCTTGTTACAAAGGGGTTTTCTCAGGTGGAGGGTATTGATTACTATGAAACCTTTCCTCATGTTGCCAAGATGAATTCTATTTTCCTTGTACTTTCACTTGTAGCATCACAGAGATAGAAAATGTTTCAGATGGATATTAAGAGTGCCTTCTTGCATGGGTACCTCCAGGAGGAGATCTATATGAAGCACTCCCAGCATTTTGTGCAGGACTCTTCCTTAGTTTGTAGGCTTACACATTTATCATATGGTCTCAAACAAGCCCCTAGGGCTTGGTATGAGAAGTGAACTCTTTATTTGTTTCTACACACTATATACATTGTCATTCTGACCACATAGTGTATCTTCAGCATTAGCAGGTTGACATTGTGATACTTGTGCTTTATGTTGACAATTATTTCATCACACCCCCCCTTAAGATAAACTTTGGGATTATCTAAAACCTAGAAACAACTATTGAAAGTAGTAAATAGGTCCTTACAACATGGCCTGATCACGTACCCAATTACAACTCCGCTTTAGATCCACATAGGAAACCTGTGTAAACTTGAAATCCTCAGAGCTCCAAAAAAATCTTAAAATTTATGTAAAAATGGGCTGCAATAATGAGGCTATGAAAACATTGTATCAGATCCTTACTGTTGTAGCCCATTCTTGAGTTTTTGATTATTTTTTAGAGCTTTGAGGATTTCAAGTTTATAGAGGTTTCCTCTATAGATCTGGAGGGGAGTTATTTTTTGGAGCACTTTAGGCACAAACCGATGTCATAGTTGCGTCCAAAAGGCCCAAAGACCCTTATTTTCATATAAGGAATGTCCAATTTGGACATAGTTGTAATCTAAGGAAAAAAATGTTGCATGTATGATCCTATTCTAAGCACATTTTATGAGGCAAGAAAAAAAACTCAAAAAATTCAAAAAAATAATATTAATTTAATTGATTTTTTGGCATTATTTTTAACACTACCAGTGTTAACCGGCAGTGCCACCCAATGACCACCACTAGGCCACCATGCCACCCAGCAGCCACTATCGAGCCACCTGTAGCCTATGCACCATAGACCGAACACCACCACCCACTGACCACCGCCCAACATCGACCTCTAAATTCCCACCACTCCGCGACCACCAGCGGACTACCATCCCCCTTGTGCTAGGCCTGAGTCATGTGAGTGACCTCAAACACCATCGCTGAGCTCCTGTTCACCATATGACCTATGACGAGGGTTTTTAAGCCCTGAGGGCTATAAACTTTTCTTTGCAGCCCTTTTTGACCTACCTTCAGTGTTTTTCTTGTATCTTGAGCAAACAAACATCTTTATTTGCAAACACGATATCATCAGAAAGCTATTTCTAGGATGGAGACTTTGGTGCAGGTTTGATTTTCAGATATTTCTATATCATTTTTTCTTTTACCAGTCAAAGTGAGGGCTTTTTTTATGCACTCCTAGGCCTCAAAAATGTGCATACAAACTCTATTTTTTGCTCACGAATAGGCGTTGGAAATATCTTGATGAGAAAGTGTGCTAACTATATTAAGAATTGGATGCCTCATAAGGCATTACAAAATATGACTCCTGAGGAGGATTGGTCTCTAATCAATCATGATTTTTTGACATTTTGAGTTTTTGGTAGTGAGGCTTGGGCATTTATTGTAGATTCTCAAAGGAAATCCATGGAGAGGAAGAGTCAACCACTCATATTTTTTGGCTACTGTGAGGATGACAAGGTATATAGGTTATTTGATCATGATTCCTAAGAGGTCTTATTTTGATAGGATGTCCAATTTTATGAGTACTATCTTCAGATGGATTCTCCATCACCAGCTTCTCCCTCACTTTCTACTCCTCCATCTTCATCTCTTGAGGATACTTTGTCTCTTGATGATGATGATGATGATGATGATGATCCACTAGCTCCACGACCACCAGCTAATCCAGTTTTTCCCAGGAGGGCCATTTTTATAGTTGATGTAGGAGGTTTTTTGGGAGGTGATCCAACAAAAAGATGTCATACTCAAGCTCAAACATCTAGTTTTAGCCTTTTGATTCATTCTATTTTGAATAAATCTTAGATTTTTTCAGAGGTGACATGTCAGGAAGAGTGGGATAGGGCTATGGATGAGGAGTATTCTTCTTTGATGAAGAATCATAATTGGGATTAGTGTTCTCTTTCAAAATGGAGAAAGTTGGTTCAGTGCCTGGTGGTTGTACCAGACCCAGTATTCTATTGATGGTTCTATTGACAAGTATAAGGCTCATTGTGTTGCAAAGGGGTTTTCTCAAGAGATGGAGGGTATTGATTACTTTGAAACCTTTGCTCCTGTTGCAAAGATGAATTCTATTCACCTTGTACTTTCACTTACAACTTCACAATGATGGATAGTGTTTTAGATGGATGTGAAGAGTGCCTTCTTGCATGAGGACCTCCAGGAGGAGATCTATATGGATCATCCACAGGGTTTTGTGCAGGAATATTCCTTAGTTTGCATGATTATACATTCTTTATATTGTCTAAAAAAATCCCCTTAGGCTTGGTATGAGAAGATGGACTCATTGTTTCTTTCTATACACTATACATGTCATCATTCTGACCATATAGTGTATCTTTAGCATCAGGGGGTTGACATTGTGATACTTGTGCTTTATGTTGATGATCTTTTCATCACAGACCTAGCTCAACCTCCATGATTTAGGATATACAAAGAGCATTGATGGAGTAGTTTGAGATGACCGATCTCGGTCTTCTGTATTATTTTTTGGGCCTACACATGATTTTGTCTTACGATGGGATATTACTCTTTCATCAGAAGTATGCTATTGATACACTTCATAGATTGGACATGCTTAGTTGCAAGCCTACACATACACTATTTCAGTTAGTTGTTGTGTTGTCTTCCACTTTTCCTACACCTTCAAGGGACTCCACTTTGTACAGATAGTTGATTGGCAGTTTGTGGTACTTGACACACACCCATCATGATCTTTCCTTTGCGGTTGGACTTGTCTATAGGATCTCTCATGATCCTCATGAGAGCCATCAGGAAAGATTCCAAATGTATTTTTTAATATCTTTGGGGCACTAAACATTATGGCATTCACTACACATTAGATTCCCCACACATCATTGGCTTCACTAACTCAGATTTGGCTAGTGATGCTAATGATCGCAAGTCTACTTCTGGATTTTTTTGTTTTCCTTGGTTCTTGTGTGATCACATGGTCTTGCAAGAAGTATTATGCTACTGCATTATCATCTAAAGAGGTTGAGTACCGAGTAGCGGTGTTATCCATTCAATTAATTTTGTGGCATCATCATTTGATGACTGAGTTTGGGTTTCCTCTTGATAGTCCCACTATTCTTTGGTGTGACAATCAGAGTGCCATACACATTTCCTACAACCCATTGGAACATCAACGTACCAAATACATTAAGATCCACATGCACTTCATCAGACAGTTGATTGAGGATGGTTATCTCATGTTGGAGTACATACCTACAAAGGAGAAGGTTGTAGACATCTTCACTATACCTTTGGCATCTCTACTCTATCTTTAGCTGCGTGGTATGCTACAGGTGAAGGATGTTGTCTTTGGGGGGTCTCAGTGAGGAGAGGCCTTCCTTCCTTCATGTTTTTTTTAGCATTCTTTTTCCATCTCTTTTTGGACTATATTTTTTCCCATGTGGTTTTCTCTATTTCTCCACTTTATAGATATTTGGTTTTAATTGGCTACCTGATCAGGCCATGTCATCAAGACCCATTTCCTACTTTTAGTAGTTGTTTCTAGCTTTTAGTTACTACCTAGGTTTATCTTAAAGGGGGTGTTATAATAATAAGTTATTTCACTTATTAATCAAATCATTTTGATTTAATCATTAAGTCACTTATTATCTCTAGTTTACTTAAGCTAAACTTTACGCATGTAATAATTAATTCTTTTATTAATTATTATCATGCAACCTAGGTTTCTCCCTTTTAGAGTTTTGATCACCTTTATAAGGTTTGATCTTTTTGTATTTTATTAGTTCTTCTCTGAATGAATATTTCATCTTTTAGACCATTCTTTATTGTTTCTCCATTCTTTTATTTTTTGAGAGGTTTTTGGTACAGTGGATCTTGGTGATAGAATTCTTTGAATTCTAATAGAAAAGTTACCCAAGGGATCATATTTGGGAATTCTTTACATCTTGTATCAAGGTTTCTCACAATGAAAGTCATTTAATGCACCTCTTTCTACAAATTGTTATTAGTCCATGTATGGAACAATTCTCATGCCTAACATCCGGAATAGAGTCATGGGGAGAAATGGCAGAAAAATTCATATCAAACTATTCTCATAACATTGTCACATAAATCACAATCATGGATCTATGTAATTGCAAATAGAAAATGGGGAACCCTTTGCCTCCTTCCAACAAAGATAGAGGAGCATGGATAAAAAGGAACCCTTTCCTATTCCTGAGAAAGATAAGATTCATATATTAATTGAGAACTACCAAATTGACATAATCTACTCTTTGCACTCCCAACATATAGACACACTTACTGAAGTTGGTGAATAAGGTTTGAAATTTGAAAAAGGAATCACTCCCATGAGCCAAATAAAGGTAATAAAGAAAAAACTATGACCAACCAATATAACCCATCTTTTGACAAAACTAAATATTGGTCTCAAAACGAGAATGTCACAAATGATGGCATTGTTGATGCTAAGTCTATTCATTTTATTGTGTGAGTTAAAATTCTAAAAATGCTCTCTCTCTCTCTCTCTCTCTCTCTCTCTCTCTCTCTCTCTCTCTCTCTCTCTC
>MU226354.1:3252538-3262551 GCA_018584345.1 Thuja plicata
ATGTCGTTGAGCTCAATGAAGGAGATCTCTCATTCACCCCTGATCACCAAGAGAAGGTTCAAGAGGTTCTCACGCATTATCAGGAGCTATCCTAGGTTGCAAGCACACCCACAAAAACTCCTGATAATCGAATTATGCCTAGTTCAATTCCACCATGGCTCACTGAATCTATTAGCAAGAGAAAAAGTTTCAAACCACTTGCTTTTTCGATTAAAGAAATCGTCACCAGGTATGCTGCCTGCACCCCGAAGGCTAAAAGAATGAAAAGTGATGCGAGGTTAACAACAGACCCGTCTATAGGGAAGATTATTGCTGAAATTGCCACAGTAAAGCCTATGGGAGAGACGCAGGATCCTGAGCCTGAGGATTATGAAATAACCAAAATGGAGTTAGGGGTTCTGAATAGAGACTCTCGTGTTCACATTTTCAAATTTTCCGCAAATCATATGTTAGGACAATCACAGAAAGATGGCAGGGAGAAAGGGGAATTGAAGCGAATAGTTTCAACCATGGCAGAATTTCTCTCGTCATTGACTGAAAATGGTGCACTACCTTTGGCACAAGCCCACCAAGGGTTCGACCCCAATTCGGTAGAAAACCAAAAATTGGTCAAACAGGTACAACAAGGAAGAACTTGGATGGAAGTAATCAAGACATGGACCAATGGCATCATAGCGGAAGGGAGCACCTTCATATGGGAATTCATGAGTACCCGCGTGGACGGCGAAATACTCCTAGGGGAGATTCAAACCTTGATCCCAATATGGGAAAATGAGGCAGAAAAATGTGCAGAGGTTGTGATGTGAGTGCAAGAAATTGAAGATTACAGAGTAAAACAATTTTTAATTGAAAATCCCATGAAATTAGTTGATCCCTGTATGCTGTTTGTCTTGAAGAAAAACTTTGGCTGGAAGAACGCATTGTTTGAAATAGCTATTTCCCAGATGAAAGCCATGGAAAAAGAAGTAGAGGAGATTCACTCTGACACTTTAAAGGACATAAAAGTAGTGAATCCCTCTTGCATCTTGCAATTGGAAGATGGAAATCAGGATGTTGATGCGATGGTTAAGTCTTTTGTTGATGTAATGAATGCCTTCAAAGACAACGATGCTCCAATAGTTCACGACCTCACCAGAACCACCAACATTGAAGCTATGCTGATCTTGAACCAAGGACAACTGCCAAAACAGGCTGAGAAAATCTAGAAAATGCGATGGGAGAAGAACGGGATGTACGCCAAGTTGGCTGCACTAAAAAATCTGCACGCCCCGTCTACTCAGGAACTGCTCTATGTCTTCGGGTCATGGAAGCTGGTGAAGATGGCCACGTCAATAGATACACAAGAAATCTGAACTGGATTCAGTTTTATTTCCTTAATTTATCCTGCTTTTAAAAAAAAAATCTTATTCTGAGAACTTTGTTATAACTGGTAACTGTTTCTTTCTTTGGTTGTGTCCGAGAAGCCAGGTTTTTCGGGAGGCTTTCTCAGACTACTGAACTATATAAGCTGGAGCTTAAAAATCTATAGGGGTTATAATAGAATAGAGGGGGATAAAGATATAGAATTTAGAATAGCAGATAAACTTCTTTCTTGTTTTTCAATAGTTTGAGTGACTGATGATATCTAGACTTTGAGCCAGTTATGTCTGAATGCTCATGCTGAATTAAATTTTGATCTTTGGAAATCAGATAGTAATATATATCCCTACTTTGAGAGAGTTATATATTGAACTTTTTCATGTGTTATTCCATTTCAGTCATTTAGTTTTAGATTTATGTATTCCAGTTTTTCGTAGGTAAATGCTTAATAGATCTGAATTCTTTGGTCAGTTAGTTAGTTTAAATTTCTTCTGCAAAATAGTTTCCGGTTCTTTCTAAGTTTTGCAAGTTTCCATGCTATACCTCATCTGTCCAAGAACAGTTGAGAGATCTTTTCTTGCTTTTCAGTTAAAAGATTATATGTTTAGATTGCAATATCCATTCATTGAAAATCTTTGGAAGGGAGCTGTACCTTTGTAAAATTTAGAGAGAAGCAAAGTAAATGCTTCCCCAACTGTTGTTTAAAGATTTTTTTTCAAAGGCATAGAGTTAGAAAGTAAACATCAAGATTTAAGGAGAACAAATCTGTTAGCCAACAGATTTTTGGCGACTCTACTTGGGAAAGACCAATCAAGTGTGCTAGTATGATTCCCGTCATAATGCCACATAATGGTGCTACCCAATGACAATGTGTTCCCTGTGCTCCAGCCAAATTTGGGTTTTGAGGACACATAGGAGGATTTAATCTCAGATCTTGCTTCAGCTACTTGGAGGTTCAGACGAAGTAATCAAGAATTCCACCGGGTTCAAGAAGTGCTCGAGAGAGAAGAAGAAATTGGTGAACACTTGAGAGGTATTCCTGTTGCTAGAGAAGTTGTCATAGTTAACAAACTTGCACAAGGTCGACAACAGAACTAAGTTTTGAATAGATACTTGAACTGGAAACCAGAAGATACACAAGGGGGGAACATAGCAGAGGATTGGTGGATGAAGATTTTGAACTGTTGGAAAGCCTAAATTTCAAATCAGATTTAAATCTTTACCAAAAAAGAAAGGCTCAAACTATCAGCCGACCCTCATCTCCCCCGCGAAGCCCAGCTATCCCATTGACTATCCAAGCCATTGTTTCTCTGGGTACTGTAATTCCCACTATTTTAAATTTTCACCCTTTTAATTTCCAGCTTCCATTCATGGCCGGAAATTGACCTTGGGGCCAACACATTGGGCCTCTGAACCTGGGGGTTAACCAACCTACTGATTTACCTAAAGGAGCCAATCAAATTTTGCCCAAGTTCAGTGGAGAAAATAAGGTCTCTTCAGATGAGCATCTCAATGCCTCCCAAACCATTTGTGGGATCATGAGCGTGCCTACGGAAGATGTGGCGGTGAGACTTTTTGTCAGAACTCTTATAGATGCCACCGCCGATTGGTTCAGTCACTTGCCGAATGGATCCATCACAAATTGGGACACTATGAAGTGGGCTTTCAAAAAAAGGTTCAAAACCCCCGACAATGAAGTCTCTTTGTTATTGCAACTCAGTCAGTTAAAAAAAGAGATCCATGAACCAATGAGAGAATTTGTTGCCAAATTCAATAGGACTCTGCAAAGAATTCCCGCGACCGCCACTCTGAGTGACGAAAACAAAAATATTTACTTCCTTAATGCAGTCCCACCGGATATAAGATTCCATTTGTTGAAAGACGGGGTGCCCAATCTTGAAGATGCCCAAACTAGAGCGATTGAACTTGAAGACACTCTCATAACTGCCGGCAAGTGGAAAAGAGAAGTGCAAACCCCAAGCAGTTCTTCAGTAGCTGCGACTACAGATCCAATGGTACAGAGGCTTATGAATGACATAGCAATGCTAAAAAGGAAGTAGAACAGGATGACTTCCTATCAACCCCCTTATCAAGACATAGGTCAAAGGCAATTTCCTTAACAGCAGACGAAAACTCAGCAGTTAACCGGCCCTCCACAGAGATTGCAAATAGAGCCAGCTCCCAAGGAAACTATGTACTTGTTCCACTTGACCACCGATCATGATGGGGATACGTGTACCGAATGGTTAAGATACTTACAACTCAATGCAGCCAGAGATGAGATGAATAAAGAACAACTTTATGAGGAAAAGAATTCTCCAGACATTGGTTCATCAGGTTCTTTCTACTCAGAATATGTACCCGGTGTAGAGCAAGGTGGAAGTGTATTGGCAACCCTACAAGATCCAGCCTGCGCTATCTTAACAAGAAATCAACAAACTCAGAAATTTGTTCCAGGTGCAACTGCTGCAAGCACGGACACAAAAAGAAAGGAGCCTACTAGTGAAGAAATGCACACAAGTTCAAGGGGCTCGTAGGTAAAAATTCTTCCCAGAAATAAAACTACCCCTCCATCTCCTTTCAATTTTTTTGAGTTCTGTAAGTCTTCAACAGTTTCTATCTCTTCTCTTGATTTCTTGAAGATGAACCCTAAAGAACTAGATAAGTTGGTGAAACATGTTAAAGGGGAAAATTATACAAGTCCTCAAGCAGATAAACCCTTCATAGGGGAAACCACCACTACTCAAGAACCTTTTGTTTTTTGACCCCAAGACACTCCCCAAATTATAGAAGGAGGTCATTCCATAAATTCCATCGAAAATGAGTACAAAGAGAAAAAGCCAAATCCATTTTAAATGTCTCTCTGCTATTGAATGGTCAAAAATTGAGTAATTGTATTATTGATTCTGGTGCTTCAGACAACATAATGCCTGCCCCCATAGCTAAGGCTTTGGACTTACCCTTAACCAAAACCTTCGGTCATTGTTACTCTATGGATGGTAAAGAAGTGCCATTAAAGGGTCAGATCAAAGATTGTCAAGCTGTCCTAGACGCATACCCTGACAAACAGTTAAAACTCACCATTTTAGTAGTTGACATCCCGGCTAGTTACAGGATGTTACTCAACATAACCTTTTGTAAAGACTTAGGCGGGGATATAAAAATGGACTGGGCTGAAGCCACAATTCCCGTAGGCAAAAAGAAGGTAAAACTAGAACCTGAACCTAAGAATAAGTATACCGTGATACCCTCAGATGAACCCAGAGCCCAAATCCTGTATGAAGAATGCAATTTTAGGAATTATGTCATCTTGACTGATTTAGATAAAGATATCCAAATCAAACCTCAGAAAGAAGAAGACATTTGGAAAATGGAGTTTGATGGAAGCTGCTCTAACTCAGGTTCAGGTGCCGGAGTGGTCCTTTTCCCTCCCCATGGAGAGTGCATTCCTTTTTATTTCAAGTTAGATTTCAAAAACACTAACAACACCGCAGAATATGAAGCTTTGTTGTTAGGTCTGGAGGAGTGCAGGTTTAGAGGGGTCAAAAAGATGATAGTGAAAGGAGATGCTGAATTGATTGTAAAATAGGTTCGGGGGTAGTTTTCTGCAAGAAATGAAAAATTGAAGCACTACAGAAACCTAGTCTGGGATGACATAGAATTTTTTGATGCCTTTTCCATTGAGTATATTCCTAGGAATTAGAATACCAGAGCAGATTCTTTGGCTGTATCTGCCTCTTTGCTCTTGCCACATCCTGATTTTAAAACTAAGAAATACCAGATTGAAATGATATACAAACCAAGGGTACCAGACAATGTTCAAAAATGGCAAATGTTTGATGATGATACACAGCTTAAAGAATTTTTGGAGTGTGCTACTGGATTCATTGAAGTATATTTTGAAGGTTCAAAAAGTGAATGTAAATAAATTTACCAAGATGAGGATGATAATGCAGGGATGATTCAGCTAAAAAGTAATAAAATCCCTAAGGGCCTAGTTTCTCTGGAGCATCTGTTCAGAAGAAGAGATGACAACACAGTGAAAGAAAAGGTTTCACATGTTCTAAATTCAAAGGAATATGACAAAATTGATATAGGTGATCAGGGTTCTCCTAGGTGGATTTCCATTGGTCAAAATTGTACTGAATCTGAGAAAGAAGACTTGAAAAGGTTATTGAAGGAATACATAGATGTTTTTGCCTGGGATTATGGAGATCTGAATGTTTTCAGAAATGGTCAATTTGAGCACCAAATCCCCTTGAAACCTGGAGTAGTCCCTTTTTGTTAGAAGTTAAGGAACTATAACCCTAAGGTATTGAAAGCTATATAAAGGGAAGTTAAAAAGATGTTGCAGGCCTGAATCATCTACCCTATTCACCATTCAACATGGATAGCTAACATAGTGCCCGTGAGAAAGAAAAATGGTGAAGTTCAAATTTGTGTTGATTTTCGTAACCTGAACCAAGCAAGTTTGAAAGATAATTATGCTTTTCCTGTCATGGAGCATGTCTTGCAGGCAGTCTCCGGTTCTTAAGCCATGTCAATGTTAGATGGTTATTCAGGTTACAAACAAATAGGGGTAGAAAAAGCCAACCAACACAAGACAACCTTCATCACGCCATGAGGCAATTATGGCTACAACCGGATGCCCTTTGGAATAATAAACGCAGGTGCAACTTTTCAACGGGAAATGAATTCTTCCTTCAAAGATCTTTGAAATAAGATCATAGTGATCTATCTAGATGACCTTACAGTATTTTCAAAAAGGAGAAACCAGCACTTGAATGACCTGGAATGAGTTTTGCAGCGTTGCAGAAACCATGGTATCTCTTTAAACCCCAAAAATTCCATATTCTTTGTAGAGGAGGGAAAGTTACTCGGTCATATAGTATCAAAGGAGGGCATCAAAATCGACCCTGAATGAGTTAAAGCAATTCAGCAACTCAGCCTGCCTGCCAGTAGAATTGGTCTGAAGTCATTCTTCGGTCAAATTAATTTTCTGCAAGCTTTTATTCCTGAATTCTCTGAAGTGACAAGGCATATGATCAAAATGATGAGCGAGAAAATCCCTTTTAAGTGGAATAATGATGGACAAAAATCTTTTGAAGATATTAAAATTGCCATATCTCAGGCACCAGTATTGAGAAGTCCAAATTTCAGAAAAGATTTCGTTGTGTACTGCTACACCTCTCAACATACCCTTTCAAGCATACTCACTCAGAAAGACAAAGAAGGACAGGAAGCTCCCATAGCCTTTATGAGCATGCCCCTGAAGAAGCATGAGCTCAAATACTCCCAAATAGAAAAACATGCTTATGCGGTGGTGAAGGCAGTGAAGCATTTCAGGTATTATATTCTTCACTCGCATAGTACTGTATATGTGCCAGAAACTGCTGTGAAGATCATTCTGATTCAGAAGGAGATTGGCATGAATAACAGAGCTATATGGATTGTGAAGATTCAAGAATATGACTTAACAATCAAACCTACAAATTTGGTAAGGGGAAAGGGTTTATGTAAATTAATTGCAGAGAACAATGAGATATGTGAAAAAATCGACGAAGTCCCTATGACATTATTAGTTGGTTCAATCGACCCTTGGTTCTCCGACATCACTTACTTCCTTACATATGGTGAATGCCCAGGTCATTTGAATCAAAAAGAAAGGCACAACCTGAGATTAAAGGCTAATAAATATGTGATTTCCTAGGGAACCTTGTTCAAAAGGGGGGTCGATGGAAATTTTCTCAGGTGCGTTGATGAAGAACAACGGAAAGAATTGTTAAAAGCATTCCATGATGAAGCATGCGGGGGACATTACTCTTCAACTGTGCCAGCCTACAAGATTCTTCAAAATAGGTTCTACTGGCCAGGAATGTTCAAGGACGCTTATCAGTATGTCAGAAACTGTGTCAAATGTCAACTGTTCGCTGGGAGACCCTATCTAGCGGCATTACCCCTCAAGCCAGTTATTGTGGAAGAACCATTTAGACAATGGGGAATCGATTTCATCGGACCATTGAATCCACCATCTAGTGCTGGGGATATCTACATTCTAACAACCACTGATTATTTTACGAAGTGGGTGGAGGCAATACCCACGAAGAAGGCGAACTCTCAGGTGGTGTGTGAATTTTTGCTGAATTTTATTTTTGTAAGGTTCGAAGTGCCAATCAAAATTGTGGCAGATAATGCTACATATTTTTCTTTAGAAGAAATATCAAATTTTTTCTATGAGCATGGTGTGGCATTGGCCCATTCCTCAGATTATTTCCCGCAGGGAAATGGCCAGGCAGAATCCAGCAATAAAAACCTGATAGTCATAATGAAAAAATTAATGGATGATAGCCCCTGAGAATGGCACAAGAAACTCCATGAGGCACTCTGGGTAGATCAGATCACTTTGAAATGAGATATTGGCATGTCACCCTTTGAACTAGTATATGGAATCGGGGCTCATGTTTCATTACCTCTCGAACTATCCTCTGCAAAACTCCAAGCAGTCATTGAAGATGAGTATTTCAAAGATCCCCAAGAAAGGCGTGTAATGCACTTAAGTAAGTTGGAAGAAGATAGAGAAAACATGGTAGATCATATCACTAAACATCAGATGAAGGTGAAGCAGATCTTTGACATGAGAGCTAGACCTCGTGGTTTTATGGAGGGCGATGAAGTTCTGCTGTGGGACAAAAGAAGGGCATCAAAGGGATCACATGGGAAGTTTGAATCTTTGTGGAAAGGTCCGTTCATTATCTCAGAAGCTCTGGGTTCGAACGCTTTTAAACTATCATATCTGGATGGTGCTAACCTGTCATTTACTTACAATGGGTAGGATCTGAAACTGTGTAAGCTCTAGGTGTCTGAGTTCATTCCCTTTGTACATATTAGTTAGTTCTCTTGGTTTTCAGTTTTGGTAGTGCCCCTCTTTTCTTTCCTTTCCTTTGTTTAGTTCGGTCTGCGAAACCAGTTTTATGAAGTTCTCTGCGTATTTGGAAATCTATAGTCCCCAGTTAGAGCCAATGTTAGGGGGTTAAGAGTTGCCAATATTTTGAACTTTATAAGTTCATGTGTTTATAATAGTCAAAGCTTCACTCTGTTCACTTTCCTACCTTGTTGGTTCCTCCAAAACCTTTATATTCGAGTTTGTCAAATCTAAGCCTTTAATGTCATTAGGTTCAATTCCGGTCTATTATAAGTCGATCACTCAAGCTTTCAAGTCATTTGAACCTCTTTGAACCTCTTCAAACTCAGGTTCGAAGTAGTTCAAAGTAGATCAATAACAACCTAAATATTTTTATCGCTAATGATGTGCTCCTACAGGAAACTATGTGGCATTTTTCTCTTGTGAGGTGTTGAACCTCTTTAAACCCCTTCGAAATAGGTTCAAAGTAGTTCAAAGTAGTTCAGAAAGGACGCAGGAGGGATTCTTAATAATGTGACAACCTGACAAGATGGGCTGATTGACGTGGCATGATTCTATTTGCTAGGTCAGTACATGGAAACCAAGGAAATCACTTGCACAGGTGGAAAATATTTGATTTGGAGAGTAAATAATTATGATTGGAAAGGGTGGTAGGTCCCGAAGATACATGTTGATTTGAAAGCATTTATTTTTAGCATCACTTGGCATTGAAGGCCCGATTAATGCTCACATAAAGCTATCTATCCCGCGCTTCAAACTGAAAATAAAAAGAAGCTTTGTAATTCATTTTTCCCTATTATGCATTCGTGGACTCTCGGTGCTGGAGCGGTGGTCTGGTCTATTTCAACTCTTACAAGTAGCTTTTTTGAGCTGTGCTCCTCATTTTTGGTTGTTGCTTAAAATTCAATATTTCGAGCAGTGAGCTGGTAGACTCTTCATCTTCTTATGCAAATATGAAGTCTGTTATGCACTTCTTTGGAAATGTAAAAAACTTAGAATGTAGGGCTCCAGTCATAGCAGACATAGATTTGTTAGGGGTTTCGGTTGACGCCATAACTTCAAAGCTCTCTTCTCATGTTGATGAAGAGTCTATTGTAGAAATTTTAGCTAGTGGTCTACTGGAAGCAGCCACATTCCCACCGTCCGCCGTCTGTCTAGAGTTAATACAGGAGTGCATTAACAGATATGATGTTAAATTGAAGAGTATTTTAAATGCAGATGGTCAAACCTTAATACCGGTAAACCATGGAACCATTGCAGCAATTTTCAAAATACTTGATGAGGATCTTGTTAACTTCACCCCCACCCAGTCGTTGGCCCAATTTAGGGAAAATGTTGACAAGAACAGAAGCCATATAGCAAGAAAATGGACAAAAACCAACTACAAAGGAGGGTCACGGTTACCCAAATCCCTTACTAAGGATCACATGAACCCTCTGGTACATGATATTGTTGTCCTTCTCCACCGTTTAAAAGGTTCAGAACAGGCCTTGTACTTTGACGAATGGATGTTCCATTTTGTGGAGATTGTTCTAGAAGGAAGACAACACATAGACTGGGCCGAGATCATAGCTGTATCCCTTAGAGATCAACTCAAGCAAAGTAAAATGACCAAAGAAGGGTTTTATATGTCCTCATACCTAATGTATTGCTTGGCCTGCACTCAAAATTTATCTCCTATTCAGAAAGTTCCTTGGAACGAAAGCTTGTTTATTTATGAGTATTGCCCATT
>MU226354.1:3263031-3278798 GCA_018584345.1 Thuja plicata
CAGTGATGAGAAAATGATCTGGGAGCGGGATCGAACCAGACTCACTGTGTCTCAGATCAAGCTATTGCAATTGAGGTTTGATATCAGAAGTGTAGAAGAGGACAGTTCAGAGGTCCCATGTCCATCCACCACCTATTCAGAAGCAGAAAGTGTCCCAGTTATTGATTGGGGCAGGAAAGAATCCAGCGATATTAAACTCAGAGCCCGCCGCATTCTTGAAGAGACTGAGAGTTGGATCACAGTGAAGAAGAAAGGAGTTCAACTCCTTACAGACACATGCCTTGATACAAGATCACCTATTAAAAGTCCTAAGAAAGTTCATGCTAATGATTCTCCTTTGTTACCAAATGCAGGTGAAATAACATCATTAAAGGAGAAGACAACTTCAGTAAAACACCCTACTGTGCCAAGATCAAGGGTAAGGATGAGGTCAGAAAAGAAGAACCAGATGGCTTCAGGAGAACCAGACTATTTGGATGATGTCGTTGAGCTCAATGAAGAAGATCTCTCATTCACCGCTGATCACCAAGAGAAGGTTCAAGAGGTTCTCATGCATTATCAGGAGCTATCCCAAGTTGCAAGCACACCCACAAAAACTCCTGATAATCAAATTATGCCTAGTTTGATTCCACCATGGCTCACTGAATCTGTTAGCAAGAGAAAAAGTTTCAAACCGCTTGCTTTGCCAGTTAAAGAAATCGTCACCAGGTATGCTGCCTACACCCTGAAGGCTAAAAAAATGAAAAGTGACGCAAGGTTAACAACAGACCCGTCTACAGGGAAGATTATTGCTGAAATCGCCACAGTAAAGCCTATGGGAGAGACGCAAGATCCCGAGCCTGAGGATTATGAAATAACAAAAATGGAGTTAGGGGTTCTGAATAGAGACTCTCATGATCACATTTTCAAATTTTTCGTCGATCATATGTTAGGACAGTCACAGAAAGATGGCAGGGAGAAACGGGAATTGAAGCAAATAGTTTCAACCATGGTAGAATTTCTCTTGTCATTGGCTGAAAATGGTGCGCTACCTTTGGCATAGGCCCACCAAGGGTTCGACCCCAATTCGGCGGAAAACCAAAAATTGGTCAAATAGGTACAGCAAGGAAGAACTTGGATGGAAGTAATTAGGACATGGACCGATGGCATCATAGCGGAAGGGAGCGCCTTCATATGGGAATTCATGAGTACCCGCATGGATGGCAAAATAATCCTAGGGGAGATTCAAACCTTGATCCCAATATGGGAAAATGAGGCAGAAAAATGTGCAGAGGTTGTGATGCGAGTGCAAGAAATTGAAGATTACGGAATAAAACAGTTTTTAATTGAAAATCCCATGAAATTAGTTGATCCTTGTATGTTGTTTGTCTTGAAGAAAAACTTTGGCTGGAAGAACGCATTGTTTGAAATAGCTATTTCCCAAATGAAAGCCATGGAAAAAGAAGTAGAGGAGATTCACTCTGACACTTTAAAGGACATAAAAGTAGTGAATCCCTCGGGCATCTTGCAATTGGAAGATGGAAATCAGGATGTTGATGCGATGGTTAAGTCTTTCATTGATGTAATGAATGCCTTCAAAGAGAACGATGCTCCCATAGTTCATGACCTCACCAGAACCTCCAACATTGAAGCTATGCTGATCTTGAACTGGGGACAACTACTGAAACAGGCTGAGAAAATCCAGAAAATGCGATGGGAGAAGAACGCGATGTACGCCAAGTTGGCCGCACTAAAAAATCTGCACGCCCCGCCTACTCAGGAACTGCTCCATGTCTTCGGGTCATGGAAGCTGGTGAAGATGGCCACGTCAATAGATACACAAGAAAGCTGAAATGGATTTAGTTTTATTTCCTTAATTTATCCTGCTTTTAAAAAAAAAATCTTATTCTGAGAACTTTGTTATAACTAGTAACTGTTTCTTTCTTTGGTTGTGTCTGAGAAGCCAGGTATTTCAGGAGGCTTTCTCAGACTACTGAACTATATAAGCTGGAGCTTAAAACTCTACAGGGGTTAGAATAGAATAGAGGGGGATAGAGATATAGAATTTAGAATAGCAGATAAACTTCTTTCCTGTTTTTCAATAGTTTGAGTAACTGATGATATCTGGACTTTGAGCCAGTTATGCCTGAATTCTCATGCTGAATTAAATTTTGATCTTTGGAAATCAGATAGTAATATATATTGCTACTTTGAGAGAGTTATATATTGAAATTTTGCATGTGTTATTCCATTTTAGTCATTTAGTTTTAGATTTATGTATTCCAGTTTTCCGTAGGTAAATGCTTAATAGATCTGAATTCTTTGGTCAGTTAGTTAGTTTAAATTTCTTCTACAAAATAGTTTCCAGTTCTTTCTAAGTTTTGCAAGTTTCCATGCTATACCTCATCTGTCCAAGAACAGTTGAGAGATCTTTTCCTGCTTTTCAGTTAAAACCTTATATGTTTAGATTGCAATATCCATTCATTGAAAATCTTTGGAAGGGAGCTGTACCTTTGTAAAATTCAGAGGGAAGCAAAGTAAATGCTTACCCAACTATTGTTTAAAGATTTGTTTTCAAAGGCATAGAGTTAGAAAGTAAACATCAAGATTTAAGGAGAACAAATCTGTTAGCCAACATAAACTTAGAGAGAGAATGAAAACTTTGGGATTAAGAACATCCAAAAACAATATTGAAATAACCATTATTAAAAATATATTTGATGCATACCAAGATAGTGGTTCAAAATCACGTAGTAAAGATGGTAACATTACTTGTTCTATCCTCACATCAACCACAATGGGAAGGAAAATGAAAAAAAATACATTTAATAAGAAAAATAAGAAAGGCATTAAGGATAAGTATATAAACATTACACAATTCCTTTGAGAGGTGAGAGAAAATTGAGGATCCTAACATTAATTTTCTTTTGGCATTCTCAGGTAGACTCACAAGTATGGACACGGTTGTTGTTGATGCATTAATAGTGGTAATTGAAAAATGATGGCATGACAACGCAGGGGTTTTAACCAGCCAAAGAAATGTTGTTAGAAGGTGAATTAGATTTAGATATGACTCACCTCCAAAAGAATATTTAGATATGACTTAGACACAATTTTACGAAAGGTTTCTTCAAATCTTTCCTCAAATTAGAATAAGCCATAAAAAATTGAGATGATAAACCATTTTATTTTAATATTTATCATGCACGTACTACATGTTGTAGGGCCCATGTTGAATTTTCCATGCATTATGATATTTATCACCATGTATGTTTTACTTTGCACACTAACGATGTTTTGTAGTAATGTGGTCTATAAGCACCTCTTAAGTCACCAAGAGAATTTATTTTAAGTGTACAAGATGTAAATGAGATGATTGGTGCATTTATTATAAGATGATGTGTTTGAAAGGTTTTTGTCCTACATGTGGTGGTTTGTAGAAGTTACATGGATGCATACATCTAAATAGCACACATGAAATTGGTAATAAACTAGTTTCTATTGGAAAATACAAGTCAGTCACATATGGTGTTAACGATGGAAAATAGTTAAAGAGGGGTGAGTTAGTGAAAAATGATATATGGGTAGCTAATTTAATAAATATTTTTCAAGAGAAAATAGTTTATGAGTACACCGGTCATACACATTGAGAAAGGTAGTTAGATGAGCTGTTCAAGTTGTGTAAGTACATGTTTCCCCTTGGTACTATTATCTTTTTCATTAATTTTGCTGAGAATTATACATTAAAACCTCAAAATGAAGTGCAACCTATGTATTACCACTCTACACAAGTTACAATTGTTGTACAGATAGGATTCATGCATGCACATAATAGTATAGAGGAGGATAGAAAGGTTATAAGAGAGTATCACTTTTATATCAGTGATAATTGTACTCATTTGTTAGAGTTTGTGCAAGGATGCTTTACAATTTTCTGTGACAATTTAAGGGAAAGATATATAAGATACAATCAACACATAATATGGTTGGACAATTGCACTACACAATTGAAGAGTGCAAGGATGTTCTACTGGTTGAATAGGATGAATGTGACAAGTGGTGTGCAACATTTTTGGAATTTCACTGAGGTAGGGCATGTAAAGGGAGAGCATGATGGTGTAGGAGAATGTGTGAAAAGAGCTCTAACTAGAGAGGAATGGAAGTACAATGGTGGTGAAATATTAACAGGTACAAAAATAATTGTGCAATGGTGTAAATCTATGATAGGATAAGGTAATGTAGGTAAGGGTATGGTTTTTAGATATTTTTGGTTAATACATGAAGCTAACATTGAAAACTATGTAGATCGTTGTACACTTGCAGGATCAAGTGACATGCATTCATTTAGAAATTCAAAAGCAACATCATTAGCTATTTATATTAGATAGATTGAATTCTTTTTCTCTTTGTGTATGCATTTTGTGTGGGATGAATGTGAATCAAGAGAGTGGGTCGACCAATGGTAGTTTAGACCTTTGAAAACCCTAGCTACATATCAACTTCCTAGATCACTACAACTAAATTAGATTGAAGCATAAATATATTTTGACCATGTATCTTACCTAGTTGAACTAGGTAATTTCTCAATTTATTGTTTAGGTAAAATTAATTTTAGGCTCAATTTATTAGTGCTTTATGTTGATTTTGGTATTAACTTATATCCTTTTATTAAATGCAGGTCATGTATATGCAATTATTGTAGAAGAGAACAATGAAGAACAAACAAATTACTTTTTGTCTCGTTTTATTAAGGCCAAATTTTTTTTGACAACTACAATAATTGATGGAGTGGGTATTGAGTACCCAATAGGATCTATTGTTGTGACAGGGACATGGCTTAAAATGTACCATTGTTGTGTCGAATTGTATTAAGACCTCTTAAATTTATCTTATTACACTTTGCATTGATTTTGGAATTAACTTATCCTTCTATAAAATGCAAGTACCATATCAAAAATTCTAATCACTGGTTGTTTGAGGAATTTGAGACACATAGACATATTCTTTATTATTCTAACCTTGTTGTTGCAAAAAATATTCAATGGATTAAATATCGTGGTAGACCTCTTAACAATAATTTGTGGAAATTTTGTGAATCTGATCATGAGGCAATACTTGACACAATAAGGGTTACAGATGATCTAGAAGGTTCACTTGATTGATTTGGGGGCATGTAGAAGAATGATTCTACAATATGGTAGAATAATTTTGACAATTTTGTATATCTCCTTTTTTGAAATGTTGTAACTTTTATTTTTTGGAGGTGCTCTATCTACATATTTAGAGGCCAAGTTTTGTATATAAAAACATAAATGAGTTGTAATGTGCATATTTAGATTCCAAAATTCGTATATATAAATGGTTATGAGCTATCATGTGCATATTAGATGCCAAAATTTGTATATTAAAGTGGCCATGGGGTTGATTTGCAAATATTGAGAGGATAAATTATGTACATATCATAGTGTGTACCATTTAATTATAAATATATATTGAATTTTTCATTGTTACATTTGTATATCCTAATGTGTACCATTTGATTATAAATACATACCGAATTTTGTATCATACCATTCATGATGTAATAAAATGCAAAAAATGTTAATTCTAATGTAATAAAGTGCAAAAAATGTTTATTATGTATCACACCTTGGACTATAGATGGTTACCATTTATTGTAAAATAAATAGATGTAGCTACAATCCCATGTTCATCAATCCCAATTTTTCTATATCATCCTCTATATATTGAACATATGTAGCTACAATCCAATGTTCATAAATGGAGAATTTCATATGCAAGGTGTTTGAGTGATTGATCATTCAAACCGCTTGTTGTTGCCTCAAACTGTCTAATCTATTAGATCTGGTTGACTAGGTAAACCCTAGGAAAAACCTTGTTTCACCCACATATTTTCTCGAACGTTGGGAGCCATGCCAGACTAAAGTGTTCCTAAGCTACACTAAGCACTATTGGGAAACAATCTTTTAAGGCCCATATTTCAGATCTTGTGCGAGGTATCAATAGATTATCAGGTACTATGAGACCATTCTATGGAGGCCTACAGTAACCTATCTCAATTTTGGGATATTCAACTTCTTTATAGTGTGGCAACACAATCTTAGTTTATGTCAAAACTTGCAGTGTGGCTCAGTTGACATGAGAAAGATTATGTATCTTTCAAACCATTCATTGTGGCCTCAAACCATCTACACCATTAGTTCTAGCTGGCCGGTTAAACCCCAAGAAAAACCTTGTTTATCCCACGTAGTCGCTAGAACATTGCAAACCATGCCAGAACAAAGTGTCCCTAAGGTGCACTAAGCACCATTGGGAAACAATCTTTCGAGGCCCATAACTTGAAGGTCACGTGAGGTATGGGAAAAAAAGTTAGGTGCTATAAGACCATGCTATGGAGGCCTAAAATAATATATCTTTGTTTTGAGATATTCAACTTCATTTTAATTTGGCAACACAATATCAGTTTATGTCAAAACTTATAATGTGGATAAGTTGAAATGAGAAACATTGAGTATCTTTCAAACTGTTCATTGTGGCCTCATACCATCTACATAATTAGCTCTAGTTGTCCAAGTAAACCCCAAGAAAAAACTTTTTTCACCCACGTAGTCACTCGAATGTTGGGAACCACATCAAACCAAAGTATACCTAAGGTGCACAAAGCACCATTGGGAAGCGATATTTAAAGGTCCATATTTTGGAGTTTCTATAAGGTATCAAAAGAATATCAGGTGCTATGAGAGCATCCTATGGAGACCTAAAATATCCTATCTTAGCTTTCAAAGATTCAAATTCATTTTAATTTGGCCACACAATCTCATTTTATGTCAAAACTTGCAGTGTAGCTCAGTTGAAATGAGCAACACTGTGTATTATTCAAACCATTCATTGTGGCCTCAAACCATCTACACAATTAGCTCTGATTGGCTGGGTAAACCATAGGAACAACCTTGTTTGTCCCACGTGGTCACTTGAAATTTGGGAACCATGCCGGACTGAAGTTTCCCTAAGGTGTACTAAGCACCATTGGGCAAAGATCTTTTGAGGCCCATTTCTCAGAGCTCATACTAGGTATCAACAAACCATCAAGTTCTATGAGACCATTCTATGTAGGTCTATAATAACCTATCTCAATTTTGGGATATTCATCTTTATATTAATTTGGAAATGCAATCTTAATGTATATCAAAACTTGCAGTGTGGCTCAGTTGGAACGAGCAACACAGCGCATCTTTCAAAATGTTCATCGTGACCTTGCACCATCTATTCCATTAGCTTTAGTTGGCCAGGTAAACCCCAAGAACAACCTTGTCTTGCCCAGGTAGTTTCTCAAATGTTGGGAACCATGCCGGACCAAAGTGTCCCTAAGGTGCACTAAGCACCATTGGGTAGTGATCTTTCAAGGCCCATATCTCGTAGATCATGCGAGGTATCAAAAAAATGTCACGTGCTACAAGACCATGCTATGGAGGCCTACAATAACATATCTCAACTTGATTTTATTTTGGCAATGCAATCTCAGTTTATGACAAAGCTTGTAGTGTGGCTCAATTGGAACAAGAAATACTGTGTATCTTTCAAACCATTCCTTGTTGCCTTGAACCGTCTATGCCATTAGCTTTGGTTGACTTGATAAATCCTAGGAACAATGTTTTTTTTCCCATGTAGTCACTCAAACATTGGGAACCATGCCAAAATGAAGTGCCCCTAAGTTGCATTAAGCATTATTGGGTGGAAAGATGTACATTGTTGTTCTCTATCATTTTTTATTGGTTGTAGATCTCCATGCATACTTTGGCTTGTGTTAGGGAAGACACAAAACATGTTTTTTTTTTTCAGTCCATTATTGAAAATGAATCAGAGTTGTGGCAAGGGTATGAATGCAAAGTAGTAGCCTTGGAAGGGCGGTGAAGGTGTAGTGGGGTGTGTGGGAGAAAAATATAAATGTTTTGACTCATGGTGTGGGAGAAGAATATAAATATTTCAACTATCCTATGGTTTCTTATTTGTCACTTTAAATAATGTTAAGACAACAGTGCCTTATGTTTTTTCCTAGGGTGGATGGAGGGGAATAAGATTTTTGTTTTGACTATGGAAGAATGAATCATTAATGTTGTCTTTAGTACGCTTTGGTTTGTGTGTTCCTAATTGGCATTGGGAGTTGTGTCTGCAAGTAACTAAGAGTCCTAATGGGTAATGACTTGTGGAAGTAAGGTTTTGTGAGTTGGAGTAATTCAAGGGTTGGATCTTGACCTCAAGTTAGATTTGGGAAAGATGAGTTTGTCTAATGTGATGTATGTCAATGGTTTTATGGGATTCAGGATTTGGGATTAAGGGGCTAGTAGCCTAGTGAGGGGTTGGGTGTTTTTTACCTATTGAATATGTGATTTTGTAGAAAAATCTCCATAATAGGTTGAGATTGGTGAATTATCAACAAGCTCAAGCCTTCATATAATGAATGCGTCTAAAAGAGTGACAAAATACAACTTTGGACTGTGATTATGACATCAAACTTTGGATAGTTAGGTCCTAATGAAGTACAACCAATATAAATTAGGTTCTATCTCTTGTCTTTGGTTTCTAAGGATCCTAATGCACTATGAACACACACCATATGCAAGCATGAGAGAAATACAACAAAAACAAACAGTTGCACTAATTTTCTCCCATTGTTAATGTGATTGTGAATTCAATAGTGATCCACACTGAGGAGTGACTTTTCAACTGCCTTTTTCAAGATTTTTCCCTTTTTCAATTCTTTACAAAAACATTGCTTGAAAACTTTTTGTTAGAGTAGTCTTAGTATAGCTAATAATTAATTCATTTAATTATTAGTCTATTTACTCTATGCTTAAGTTATACTTAGGCAGCTTTCTAATTCTTTAGGGTTTTCCCCTTTAGTGTTTCAGTATCCTTTTATAAGGACTCACCGCTTTACTTTTCATTAAGGATATTGTAATCTAATTCAGTTGTTGATAATATAGAAGTTTTATTTTTGTCAACATTAGAGTAGTCTTAGTATAGCTAATAATTAAATCATTTAATTATTAGTCTATTTACTCTATGCTTAAGTTTTACTTAGGCAGCTTTATAATTCTTTAGGGTTTTCACCTTTAGGGTTTCGTGATTCCTTTTATAAGGATTCACTTCTTTACATTTCATAAGGAGATTGAGATTGTATTCTCTTCACCATTGTTGATAATATAGAATTTTTATTTCTATCAACATGAATATCTCATCTCTGGCTTTTTGGCCGCCATAGCTCTTTTTCTCTTCTCTCTTGCTTCTATTTTGTGACAGGTTTGCATGCAGGTGATCTTGGGAGATTAGCTTTCAGCCTAATCCTAATATGGTATCAGAGCTCTCCTACTGTTCGTTGTTCTGGTTTTGTTGAAGCACAGAGGGTTTCAAAAAAAATTTTGGTGTTTTTTATTGGATCTGGGGGGTCTTTATTTTTTGAGGCACTTTGGACCAAAACTAACCCCAGGGTTGCGTCTAGAAGGCCCAAAAACCTTAGAATCCATATAAGACACATCTATTTTGGACACCGGGGCCTCGGAGAGAAATTTCTTGGCCTTCTAGGGCCGTACGGGCACGTTTTTTGAGAAAAAAATTTAAAAAATCATTTTTTAATGATTTTAATGCGCTTTTTAATGCGCGCAGTGTTTTTCTCCGTGCGCCGTCACCGCGCCACCACCGGGCCACCGGCGCCCCACCGGCGCCGGTCGGTGACCGGCCCGCCACCCAGCCCGCTCGGTGGCCCTTGCCGCTCCGCCGCCCTTGCGGCCCGCTCCGCCGCTTTGCCACCCCTGCGGCCCGACCCGCCACCCCTACGGCCTGCTCCACGGCCAGCCAAGCTGCATCCAACCCCGCCGCCCCGCTGGCTTGGGCCGCTCCGCTGGCGGCCACCTCCCGCCCGGTGGCGGCTTTGTTTTTAAGCCCCAGCGGTTTGTTTTGCTAAGCGGTCATTCCTATGTATGACCATGGGCTCCAGTCTTCAGCCCCTGCGCGCGCCATGCACCTAAGGGCCTATTTTTTTAAGCCCCGGGGGCTTAAACCATCTTTTTGAGGCCTTTCTGACCCCCCGGGACTGTTTTCGCTCTATTTTGAGCATCCGGGGGTCTCTTTTCGACTTCCATATACCGTCGGAAAGCTCTTTCCGAGCACTTTTTGATGACAGAGGTTGGGTTTTTATTTTCTACCATTTTGACAGTGTTTTTTTCTGTTTAATTCTAATATCTATTTTTGCCTTCCGGGAGTCATATCTGGCTCATCCGGACTCCATTTTTGGCAAACCAGATATCGTCAAAAAGCTGGTTCAGTGAGCTATTCAGTGACAGGGGTATTTTTTCCAGATTTTGCTCCAGATTTTCTGCCCTCTGAGTTTGGCAGTTTATGCACTCTAGCGAATTGCTTGAGTTTACAGGTCTTGGGATCTCTTCTACTGTACTTCTGGCTCACTCCTCTTTCTGACTTCTAAGCTTGTATGCTTCTTCTGATGCATATTTTATTCTGTAAATGCACTGAGATAAAGTGCCTACTTCTGCATTTTTGGGATCTGATACACCTTGTATGGTTGTTATACTTGCACTCTATTATAAAGTGCCATGTGGGTTATGATGATTATGTCATTTTAGGCACATCCACCTTTGTCAAGTGAGCGTAACTTCCATGATATTAGCCCATGTTCTGTGTTGGTGACACCGCCCTTTATCCTGTGCTTGTGCTTCTGTTGCACTGTTGGTGTCCCCAGTCTTCTTTCTACAGATGTTTCTGGCATTGTATTTCAGTGTTCCTGTCACCTCTCCCAGTTCAGCATTATGGGGGGATTCACCTGTTGGTTCTATTGCTTCCTGATTTGATTGATCATCTCTTCAGACATTGTCTTCTCTACCTGGTCATGCACTTCAGTGGGGGTTCCAACAGTCTCTTCTGACAGATTTTTCAGTTTCATGCTTCAGAAATGGTTCTTGCTCATTCTTGTTCCTCTCTTTGGGACACCTTTCCCTAGATTGGAGGCTTAGTTTCCTTCATCTAGTTTTCTTTCTTGTACTTGGGTACCTGATCAGGCCTTGTTTCCAGGACCCATCTTTCCTTCTTTCTACAGTAGTTTAGCTATTTTGTTTCTCCCTAAGTTACACTTAAGGGGGGTGTTAGAGTAGTCCTAGTATAGCTAATAATTAAATCATTTAATTATTAGTCTATTTACTCTATGCTTAAGTTTTACTTAGGTAGCTTTATAATTCTTTATGGTTTTCACCTTTAGAGTTTCGTGATTCCTTTTATAAGGATTCACTTCTTTGCATTTTATAAGGAGATTGAGATTGTATTCTATTCACCATTGTTGATAATATAAAAGTTTTATTTTTGTCAACATGAATATCTCATCTCTGGCTTTTTGGCCGCCATAGCTCTTTTTCTCTTCTGTCTTGCTTCTATTCTATGACAGGTTTGCATGCAGGTGATCTTGGGAGATTAGCTTTCAGCCTAATCCTAACATGGTATCAGAGCTCTCCTACTGTTTGTTGTTCTAGTTTTGTTGAAGCACAAAGGGTTTCAGAAAATTTTTCAGTGTTTTTTATTGGATCTGGGGGTCTTTGTTTTTTGAGGCACTTTGGACCAAAACCGACCTCACGGTTGCATCTAGAAGGCTGAAAAACCCTAGAATCTATATAAGGCACATCTATTTTGGACACCGGGGCCTCGGGGAGAAATTTCTTGGCCTTCCAGGGCCGTACGGGCATGTTTTTTGAGAAAAAAAATCATTTTTTAAATGATTTTAATGCGCTTTTTAATGCGCGCAGTGTTTTTCTCCGTGTGCCACCGCCGCGCCACAGTCGGGCCACCGGTGCCCCACCGTTGCCTGTCGGTGACCGACCCGCCACCCAGCCCGCTCAGCGGCCCTCGCCGCTCTGCCACCCCTACGGCCCGCTCCACGGCCAGCCACGCTGCATCCGACCCCGCCGCCCCGCCGGCTTGAGCCGCTCTGCTGGCGGCCACCTCCTGCCCAGTGGCAGCCTTTTTTTTAAGCCCTAGTGGTTTGTTTTGCTAAGCGGTCAGTCCTATGTATGACCGTGGGCTCCAGTCTTCAGCCCCTACGCGCGCCATGCGCCCAAGGGCCTTTTTTTAGCCCCGAGGGCTTAAACCATCTTTTTGAGGCCTTTCTGACCCCCCGGGACTGTTTTTGCTCTATCTTGAGCATCCGGGGGTCTTTTTTCAACTTCCATATACCGTCGAAAACCTATTTCTGAGAAATTTCTGATGATGAAGGTTGGGTTTTTGGGTTCTGCCATTTTGACAGTATTTTCTTCTGTTAAAGTCTGATGTCTATTTTTTCCTTCTGAGAGTCATATCTGACTCATCTTGACTCCATTTTTGGCAAACTAGATATCGTCGGAAAGCTGGTTCAGTGAACTATTCAGTGGCAGGGGTATTTTTTCTAGATTCTACTCTAGGTTTTCTATCCTCTGAGTTTGGCAGTTTATGCACTCTAGCGGATTGCTTGGGTTTACAGGTCCCGGGATCTCTTCTACTGTACTTCAAGCTCACTCCTCTTTCTGACTTCTGAACTTGTATGCTTCTTCTGATGCATCTTTACTTTTGTAAATGCACTGAGATAAAGTGCCTACTTCTGCATTTCTAGGATCTGGTACACCTTGTATGGTTATTTTACCTGCACTCTTTTATAAAGTGCCATGGGGGGTTATGATGATTATGTCATTTTAGGCGCATCCACCTTTGTCAAGTGAGCATACCTTTCATGATATTAGCCTATGCTGTGTGTCGGTGACACCACCCTTTGTCCTATGCTTGTGCTTCTGTTGCACTGTTGGTGTCCCTAGTCTTCTTTCTGTAGATGTTTCTGGCATTGCATTTTAGTATTCCTGTCACCTCTCCTAGTTCAGCATTATGGGGGGGTTCACCTGTTGGTCCTATTGCTTCCTGGTTCAATTGATCAGCTCTTCAGACATTGTCTTCTCTACCTGGTCATGCACTAGTTCAGTGGGGGTTCCAGCAGTCTCTTCTGACAGATTTTTTAGTTTCATGCTTCGGAGATGCTTCTTTCTCATTCTTGTTCCTCTCTCTGGGACACCTTTCCCTAGATTGGAGGCTTAGTTTCCTTCATCTAGTTTTCTTTCTTGTACTTGGGTACCTGATCAGGCCTTGTTGCCGGGACTCATCTTTCTTGCTTTCTGCAGTAGTTTAGCTGTTTTGCTTCTCCCTAAGTTACACTTAAGGGGGGGGGTGTTAGAGTAGTCTTAGTATAGCTAATAATTAAATCATTTAATTATTAGTCTATTTACTCTATGCTTAAGTTTTACTTAGGCAGCTTTATAATTCTTTAGATTTTTCACCTTTAGGGTTTCATGATTCCTTTTATAAGGATTCACTTCTTTGCATTTCATAAGGAGATTGAGATTGTATTCTATTCACCATTGTTGATAATATAGAAGTTTTATTTTTGTCAACATGAATATCTCATCTCTGGCTTTTTGGCCGCCATAGCTCTTTTTCTCTTCTGTCTTGCTTCTATTCTGTGACAGGTTTGCATGTAGGTGATCTTGGGAGATTAGCTTTCAGCCTAATCCTAACAGATTTGATAAACACAAATCCTCCCAAGAACACCTACATGCAAGACTGTCACAGAGAAGCAAGATACAGACAGAAAAAAGAAGAAGCTATGGCGGCCAAAAGACCAGAGACATCAAATCCATGTTGACAGAAAAAAGCTTCTATATTATAAACTATTGAATATAATACAATCTCCTTAATGAAATGCAAAGAAGTGAATCCTTATAAAAGGAATCGCGAAACCCTAAAGAATTATAAGCTGCCTAAGTATAACTTAAGCATAGAGTAAATAGACTAATAATTAAATGAATTAATTATTAGCTATACTAAGACTACTCTAACTCCCCCCCTTAAGTGTAACTTAGGGAGAAGAAAAATAGCTAAACTACTGCAGAAAGTAGGAAAGATGGGTCCCGGCAACAAGGCCTGATCAAGTACCCAAACCAAGAAAGAAACTAGATGAAGGAAACTAAGCCTTCAATCTAGGGAAAGTCCCAGAGAGAGGAACAAGAATGAGCAAGAAGCATCTCTGAAGCATGAAGCTGAAAACTCTGTCAGGAGAGACTGCTGGAACCCCCACTGAAGTGCATGACTAGGTAGAGAAGACAATGTCTGAAGAGCTGATCAATCAAACCAGGAAGCAATAGAACCAATAGGTGAACCCCCCCATAATGCTGAACTCAGAGAGGTGACAGGAACACTGAAATGCAATGCTAGAAACATCTGCAGAAAGAAGAACCAGGAACACCAACAGTGCAATAGAAGTACAAATATAGGATAAAGGGTGGTGTCACTGACACACAGTATGGGCTAATGTCATGGAAGGTATGCTCACTTGACAAAGGTAGATGTGCCTAAAACGACATAAGCATCATAACCCCCCATGACACTTTATAACAGAGTGCGAGTACAAAAACCATACAAGGTGTACAAGATCATAGAAATACAGAAGTAGGCACTTTATCTCAGTGCATTTAAGAAAAAAGATGCATTAGAAGAAGCATACAAGCTCAGAAGTCAGAAAGAAGAGTGAGCTAGAAGTACAGTAGAAGACATCCTAGGACCTATAAACCCAAGCAATCTGCCAGAGTGCAAAAAATTTCCAAACTTAGAGGAGAGAAAACCTAGAGAAAAATCTAGAAAAAAGACCCCTACAATTGAATAGTTCACTAAACCAGCTTTCCGACGATATCTGGTTTGCCAAAAATGGAGTCCGGATGAGCCAGATATGACTCCCGGAAGGCAAAAAATAGACATCAGACTTTGATAGAAAAAAACACTATCAAAATAGAAGAATCCAAAACCCTAACCTTCTTCATCGGAAATTTCTTAGAAAGAGCTTTCTGACAGTATATGGAAGTCAGAAAAAGACCCCCGGATGCTCAAGATAGAGCGAAAACAGTCCAGGAGGGTCAAAATGCTCCAAAAATGATGAAATAAGCCCCCGGGGCTAAAAAAAGTGGGCCCCCGAGTGCATGGCATGCTTAGGGGGCTGGGCCATAGCCCCTGGTCTGCCAAATGACCTGCGTCTAGTAATATATGCCCGCGGGGGTTTAAAAAAAGCAGCGCCACCCCGCTTCGGCGTCTGCACTACTCCGCTGGCAGTCACCGCTCGGCCGGTGGCGCTGCTTTTTTTAAACCCCTACGGTCATATATTACTAGCCATAGGTCATTTGGTAGACCAGGGGCTACAGCCCAGCCCCCTGAGCGTGCCATGTGCCCGGGGGCCCACTTTTTTTAGCCCCAGGGGCTTATTTCCTCATTTTTGGAGCATTTTTACCCTCCTGGACTGTTTTCGCTCTATCTTGAGCATCCGGGGGTCTTTTTCTGACTTTCATATACCGTCGGAAAGCTCCTTTCAAGAAATTTCTGATGATGGAGGTTAGGGTTTTGGGTTTTTCTTTTTTGATAGTGTTTTTTTCTGTTGAAGTCTGATGTTTATTTTTCCTTCCAGGAGTCATATCTGGCTCATCCGGACTCCGTTTTTGGCAAACCAGATATCATCAGAAAGATGGTTCAATGAACTATTCAGTTACAGAGGTATTTTTTTAGATTCTACTCCAAGTTTTCTCTCCTCTGAGTTTGGCAGTTTATGCACTCTGGTGGATTGCTTGGGTCTACAGGTCCTGGGATCTCTTCTTCTGATATTCTAGCTCACTCTTCTTTCTAACTTCTGAGCTTGTATGCTTCTTCTG